>OX596075.1:51928136-52375636 GCA_951394005.1 Protophormia terraenovae
TTTTCACAGTGTGTTCCTATATGCCTGGAAGGAAAAATAGGCTACTTTTTATTTTGAAATTCCATATGGGCGAGGTGCCACGCCCACTTACTAAATAACTATTAAAAGTAGTATATCTCGAAAATTGGTAATACTAGAGTCCTCAAATTTTGCACGAACAACTTTAACACCTATATGAACATTCTGGAAAAAAATAGGCGAACTAGCAATAGGGGGTGTGGCACATCCAACGCCTAATATTTCTTGCCAATACCAAATGCCGTAAATTTAGGAAACTATTACAGTTGCATTTCCCAAATTTTGTACAATAAACTTAAGTGTCAATGTGAACATTTTGTGCAAAAATGGGCGGAAAAGAAATAGTGGGCGTGTCATCTCTTATATAAACTTAATATCAAAATTTTTATATTTTGGAAACTATAAAAGTTAGAGAGCTCAAATTTTGTACGACTAGCATTAGCTTCAATATGAATATTTTGGTACACTAGCAATAGTGGGCGTGGCACCTCCCATATAAAGAAAATATTAAGTTATCATATCTGAGAAAATATAACAGTTAGAGTTCTAAAATTTTGTCGGAGCCACTTTGGTATCAATATTAATATTTATGAAAAATATGGGCGGACTAGAAGTAGGGGGCATGGTACCTCCCATATAAATTAAATGCAAAAATTCGTATATCTCGGAAACTATTGGAGTTGGAATGCTCAAAATTTGCACAAACAATTTTGACATCCATGAAAACATTTGTCTAATAAATTAGCGGATTATGGGGGTATGGTTCCTCCCATAAAAATTAAATACAAAAATTAGTATATTGTTTTAATACTTTAATTACTATGTATTTCATTTCGGGGGGTGGCGAAGCACACCGGGTATTAGCTAGTGTTATATAAATGTGTGCAGATTTTTCCAACAATTAACCAATATGAGTATATGTATGGTATGTTGTTGGAAATATTTTTAAAATTAATTTAATGTTAAATGTTTCTTATATTAGACCCGTTCATTAAAAATTTGCTTTAAACTTTAAAATAACATTGCTATGGAAACTTATGTTTAAAAACTCGTTAATATTTTTCGTTTAAACAAATTATTCAAATAATTAAACTAAAAACTAAAAATACCAACTCTCACAAAAGTTCTAATATTTGAAAAATTAAATTTTTTTGCAAATAAATTAAAATTTTATTATAAGGAGAAATTTATAAGAATCAAAATTTTTAAAAAATTCTGAAATTTTTCTTAAAATTTAATTTTTTATTAAAAATTAAAAATTTTACCAAAATTCTGTATTTTCAGTAAAATAAATTTTTTCACTAAAAAAACTTTCACTAAGAACTGAATGTAATTAAAAGTTAATAACAAATCAGTTTCAAAATTCTAAAAACTCAGTTATAAACTCTCATTTGAATCTCTACATTTTTGCTAAAATTCAGTAAAAACATTTAATAAACGAAAACTTTAACGAAAAAAGATCGCCACCTCCACGCTCACCAAAGGGTCAATAAAGTATAAATCGCCACTTCCACGCTCTCAAAAGAGTCAATAGATGGTGCTATCGCCACCTCAGCGCTTTCAAAAGAGTCAATAAATAGTGCTATCGCCACCTCCACGCTCACCAAAGGGTCAATAAAGTATAAATCGCCACCTCAACGCTTTCAAAAGAGTCAATAAATAGAGCTATCGCCACTTCAACGCTTTCAAAAGAGTCAATAAAAGGTACGATAGCTTAACTATCGCTCACAATATATGCGAAGTTAGGGTGTATAAAAAAACGTACACATTTGAATGAGTCAGGTGGGTAGTCACAAATGGACTTTACTGTGCTAAAGCGGGTGAATTGACAACGAAAAAACTGCTGGGAAAATTCCCTCCCTTTTTCCCTTCGGCTAAAATTTGCCTTAAAAATTCACTCAAAAAGGGAAAATTCCCACCATCTGATATCACTGATACATACTTTTATTATACCCTTCACCACAGGTGTAAAGGGTATATATAAGTTTGTCATTCCGTTTTTAATTCCCACAATTTTCGTCGGAGAGCAAAAAAGTTTACATTTTCGGGATCCTTGTAAGAAATGATGACGATAGGACCATGTCCGTCCGTCCGTCCGTCCGTCCGTGTGTCGGTTGAAATGGCGTTTATGAAGCCCACCGATAACTGACATATATAATATATATATCAAACGATCGGAAATGCTTTCGAGAATTTTGCTATTGGAATTCAGCAAGATCGGTTCATAGAATGCGGAGATATGTTAAAAAAACCGGTTTTTAGAACCGGTTTTCCAGTTTCTGAAGCCTCTGTATATACTAGGGACTTCGTTTTTACAAAGAAGTCTCGGACATTTTTTTCTAAATTTTTGTTCTGAAAAAATGAAATAAATCGGTTCAATAATAACTGAGATATCGGACAAAACGCATTTTTAATTTTTTGAAGCCCTGGTTTAAGCTATAGATTTTTATTTTTATACAAATCGGTCACAAATATTTTTATAAAATTTCGGTTTTTTGAATCAGCAGGATCGGTTTATAAATGGCGGAGATATGCTTTAAAATCGGTTTTTGAAACCGGTTTTCCAGTTTCTGAAGCCTCTGCATATACCAGGGACTTCGAATTTTCAAAGGAGGCTCGGAAATTATTTTCTGAATTTTTGTTCTGAAAAAATTAAATAAATCGGTTCAGTAATAACTGAGATATCGGGGAAAACGAATTTTTTATTTTTGAAGCCCTTGTTCAAGCTACAGATTTTTATTTTTATATAGATCAGTCATAAATGTTTTTATAAAATTTCGTTTTTTTTAATAAACCAAATTCGTTTATAATCAACTGAGTTATGGCCCAAAAACAAATCTGTTAAGAATATAAATACACACACAAACATGTATATTAAGCATTGTAATGACTATTAGTGACGTTTTTTGTTTTTTGTATAGACAAGTAGTTTAGTTAAAAACAGCAGTCATATAATGAATAACAGTGTTGTTGTTGTTCTTTGTATATGCAGTCTGTACAAAAATAAATAGATATGGAATTGTTGTTGTTTATTTTTTAAAACTAAAACATATCTGTTAAGAATATAAATAAATACATACACAAACATGTATATTAAGCATTGTAATGACTATTAGTGACGTTTTTTGTTTTTTGTATAGACAAGTAGTTTAGTTAGCAACAGAAGTAATATAATAAATAACAGTGTTGTTGTTGTTCTTTGTATATGCAGCCAGTTTGTATATACACACATAAAAAAATATATAAATAAGGAATTGTTGTTATTGTTTATTTTTTAAAAGCAAAGCCTGCTATGATTGTTTTTTTTTATATATATTCAAATTTTCGTAGTTTGAAAAAAATTTAGATTTATATATGTGAAAATATGAAAGCATACGTTAAGGCGAAAATTTTATTATTTGTCGGTAATATGGTAATATGATGTCGATAAGATAGTAAGATGGTAATATGGTAATATGGTGAAGGGTATCAAAGATTCGGCACAGCCGAATCTTTTTTCAATTTAATTTTTCAGTCACATTTTTTCATTTGTCGAAAAATTATTTAGAAATTAAAAAAATATTGGAAATGATGTCTCTTAGCAAAAAAAAAAATTTATATCTTATGTGAGCGTGCAAATTTTACATGCTTTATGATGTGACAATATACAGTCGAACACGGTTATAACGAACACCGGATATAACGAACTATGACTATAGCGAACACATTTCTTCGGTCCCATTGATTTTGCACAAAATTTACATATAAATAACTACGTTTATAACGAACACGGATATAACGAACTTTTTTTTTATAACGAACACATTTTTATGGTCCCAAGAACAATATTTCATACAAAACACTACGTTTATAACGAACGTTAATAACAAGAGGATTAAAAATTAAAATATTAGAAAATTGTTATTCCTCAAAGATCTCGAAACATGCCAATGTAAAAACCTCGGTAATTAAAGAAAACGTTGAATGAGTATAAAAAAAATTTCCTCTTAACCAATGACTGATAAATATAAAAAAATATTCTTTCTGATATATTAAAATCATTGATATTTAAAACATAAATACATCCTATTTTAAAAGGAAGGAAATACGCTTTAATTACAAATATTAGTGTAATAATCAAATGCGTACCTGTATTTTGTTAAAAAATATTTCTTTGGAATTTTACGGATATAACAAACTACGTTTATAACGAACTAAATTTATTGGTCCCTTCGAGTTCGTTATAACCGTGTTCGACTGTACGTACATATATGCATGATTTACAAGATGGTAAAGCATTGTTTATCATTTTATTTATAGATTTCTTTAGAAATTTATTATTTATACATTTCTTTAGCAATATTATTATTACATCTTCCGGAAGATTATCTAGCGTTAACATCCTTTTTTCACACAGAAGATTATTTAGCAATATTGCACAATTTTCTTCCAGGCGTATTGATTTCTTTCTCCCGATGGGGGAAACTTCCGCAATACGAATATGAACATTGCGGCAATAATTTTTTTCTTCTAAAGGTATTTTCAATATTAAGATTTGTCATAAATTTGAATATTAAAATATTTACTTATCGTCTGAATACAAATTGTTTGATTATGAAAAATTACTTATGATTTTTTTAAAAATACCAATGGTATTTTAAATTTTTTGAAATCGTTCAAAAACTTTTGATTTTCATGTTATATTTTTCATAAACAAAAAATAAAAACAATAAAATATTTATAAAAGAAATATTTAAATTAATATTTCGCGGACAGCTCCGGTAGGCGGACAATTTTTTAGGTCCCTGTTTCGTAGGCAGACAAAAATCATAAACGGTAAAAGAAATATTTTAATTTTTGTCCGTGTTTGCATTCATATTTCATCTTTATTTACGTTTTTTGAAGTTAACTTAACTTTTTGCTGATTTTGAGCAAAAACTAGTTATTTATTTATGTCCTGAACACAGTCTTTATAAAAACACAATGGTGACAGATTTCTATAAATCTTGACAACTTTTTTGAACAAAGGGCATAGAAATTCTGCACAACAAGAAGGGCGACATTGTCATCAGTCATATAAAAAAAAAGTAATTGGGCGCAGCTTAAGATCGACATCAACATCATTTTCCCAAGTTAATCCTGTCGTTTTTAAATGGAGTTACATGCCAATGATGACTTTGTTGTCAAACCTGTCCTCAACATGCTTTTTATTTTAAAAATTTAGTGGATAAATAATTATTAAAAATGCTGCACAGTGGTCCCAAAACGAAATTTTTTGGAAATAATTCTGTAACTTTAGATCTGCTGGATGTATTTGAATGAAATTTCACATGGACAATTCTGAGGTGTATGCCAATTGATTTGGAGGAGGACAGGTTCTTAGTAAGTCTGGGGGACGGGGGGTGGACCTCCAAAATTGGCCACCTCGGGTATGAAAATTTTTTTAAAAAATTTAATTTATGATTTGATTGAAAAAAAAAAATTTGCACATAGATAGTCCTTATAATTCTCTACAAAAAATATGCTTACATGTGTGGATTATCTCTTCTACTTTAAGAGATATTTGGACCAAAGTAAAATTTTGACCCATTTTTGACCATGTTTTTTTTTAGTTTTTTTAACTTGGCGGTCTCAATTTGAGTCTTATAATTTTTCTAAAATATCCTCTGGATTCTATACAAAATTCTAAACAATATTTGTACAAGGATTATATAACTATGTGGTTTAGATAAAAAGTTATATCATTTTGAAGTTGAAAATTTAAAAAGAAAAAAAATTGTATTTTTTTCAAAAAGGTGGTAACATTTTTTCACTTTTAAATCCGATATTTTCTTCCGGACCATACATTTTTTTCATGTTTCTAAAAGAATACTTAACATAAATGCATGTAAGATAAGTCCGAGGGCAGTTGGGGTAACAGTTTCCCCGCTAGCCCTATCAGAATTTTGTTAATTTTAATTTTTGTGTTTTTAGTTTTTTGTGGAGCACAAAAATGTCAAAGCTGATATTAAAATAAAAATACATTGGAAACTTACCTCCATATGTTAGCTAATCACACAAAAAATATTTAATAAGCCATGCCTCTTATACCGACAGGGTGACCATTTTACTGAAAAAAGTAAATTTTTGAAGCAAGTTTTTCCCGAAGTGGAATTTTGGGTATTTCGGAGTAAGAAAATGGGATTCTATTTATTTTCTTCTTTTATTGACAATTTTTTTTTTATATTATACTAAAATTTCACAATGATAGCTTTATTATTGTAGATTTTATTTAAGTTCAAATATAATTTTTTTTTTTTTTTTAAATAACACTAAAAACAATAATTTTTCGTTTTTTGATCAATTCAATAAACAAAATTTGGTTCGAATACTTTATTATTTATATATTATTATTTTTTAAGCAATAGCCTTTCCAAAGATACCAAATACTTGCATAAATACTTTACACAATCGTTTAAAAACTAACTGAAACATTACCCCCTTCGGCAAAATTTGCACATTTTCCTTCAATTTCTATGGTAAATGTGTGTTGAAGCATTCTATATACATAAGTGTACAGCAGTTTCAAAGTGTTTTTTAAATAACTTTCTGTATCTTTTGAACGGATAAATATATTTCAATGGAATTTCACATAGTTATTAGTGAGATAGTTTTCAAATATTTTGGAGGAGCACAAGTTTCTAGGTTCTCTTGGGACAAAATTTTACTTTGGTCCAAATATCTCTTAAAGTAAAAGAGATAATCCACACATAAGAATTATAAGGACTATCTATGTGCGATTTTTTTAAAAATTTTCATACCCGAGGTGACCAACTTTGGAGGTCCACCCCCGTCCCCCAGACTTGCTAAGAACCTGTCCTCCTCCAAATCAATTGACATACACCTCAGAATTGTCCTTGTGAAATTTCATTCAAATACATCCAGCAGTTCTAAAGTTACTGAATTATTTCCAAAAAATTTCGTTTTGGGACCACTGTGTGCTGTGGTAAGAAGTCTGACCTTTTTTTCGCGTACGAAAAATTATTAAATTTAGAAAGTAATTTTAGGAAAATGTAATGAAAACAGAGAGAAGCGAACTGTTGCCAAAAATTCCATAAAATAAGTTTCATAAAATCATAATTTATTGCAAATAATGTCTAAATTAAAATGCAAAACGTCGTTTGCCGTAGAAGCAAAAGAAACCAAAATTTTAAGTTTTTTGCTTTAAATTGAGCCATCAAGTAAAATTCTTCAATAATTTCCTTAATGCAAAAACAGATAAATCATAAACACTTCACACAAAAATGTTTCTTAAATGGAACATATTTTACGACTATTTCGTTTATGAAGTTAATGTTACGATCTTTTGATTTTTGTCAATAATGATGTAATTTTGAGAGATATGATCATGATACTTTTTGTATAAATATAGTGTGGGTCAGTACATTATAAACCAGTAAATAAAACCAACATTTGATGTGTAAGTGGTTACGGCCTTTTGTATTTTAGTTGACGATCTATTTGTGCAAATAAAAATGCAGTGAACTCTCGATAATGTCGGGGTAGTTCATATTTTCGAATTTGTTCACATTTTCGATTGTGATTTTTTTATATATATTACTAAGTTATTCTTTCTAAAAATCATTTCTGCAAGGAATGAAAATGCAAAGATTACTAAAAAAACTTTTTGTAATTTATTTGGAACATAAAAAGTTTTTAAAAATCCATTTTATAAAGAGTACATACACACATGGACAAAAGTCACCGTCATCTATCATGTACAATGATTAAAGGCTCCCCATGCTCAGAAAACAATTGAAATATAAAAATTGTTAACTTAGACAAAAAGTATATTTTATTCAAATATTATTTCAGTTAAAATAACTCCTTTTTCTTATACTTATTAAAAAACAAATTAAAAATATACAAAACAGTTCATATAACTACTGGACAAAATTCACCGTCAGGTAAAGTTAATTAAAAACTTTTTTTATTTTAATATGAGGTATGTTTGCCATTATTTTTAATAATTTCTTGCAAACGTTTCTGCATAGAATGTACTAACTTTTTCGTCACTTCCGGATCAATTTTATCCCATTCCTCCATTAATTTCTCTTTAAGCATATTTTTGGAAGTAATGTGATGTTCTCGAATCCGTCTATCTAAATGGTCCCATAAAAGCTCTATTGGGTTAATGTCGGGTGACTGAGGGGGAGTTTTAAGAGTGAGAGGGCTGTTATATAAGATCCATAATCGACCAATTTCCGCCGTGTGCTTAGGGTCATTGTCCCGCTGGAAGAAATAGTCGGATTCAATGCCAAGTTTTTGAGCACTTTTATGCCAGTTATCCTTAAGGATATTCAAATAAATATTTTTATCCATTGCTTTATCAATAAATATTAGTTCCCCAAGCCCAGCCGCCGACATACAACCCCATACCATGACACCAGCACCATCATGTTTAACAGTCGACTGAATGTGTTTTTCCTGCAAAGCCTCCCCCTTCTTTTTCCATGTCAAAACACGTCCGTCTGATTTATATATGGAAAATTTGCTTTCATCAGAGAATATTACCTTATACCAAAAGTCTATTCCTTTATTTAAGTGCTCTTTTGCTAAAGAAAGGCGTTTCATTTGGTTCACCTTGCTAATCTGCGGTTTTTTCTTGCAAAGTTTCTTTTCTTTTTTCACTCATTTGTAATAGAAGTGGCGTTAGCAAACTTTTTAAATTAAGTACCGTTATTAAATTTTGATAGATCAGTCTTAAAGTTACGACATTACACGAATTTAGACAGAAGTGTTGGTAAGAGCGAAATTTCTTATAGTTTCTTTAATATTTAGATGCAGTGACGGTGACTTTTGTCCACAAGAAATATGAATTTCAAATAATAAAAATTTATTTTTGTTAATAAGTTTAATGAAAGAAAAAATATTTTAACTAAAAAACATTTTAAATAAACCATATTTTATGCAGAATTAAACTATTTTTATATATCATTTGTTTTGTGGGCGCAGAGGCCCTTCAAACTTACATAAAGGCAAATGACGGTGACTTTTGTCCATCTGTGTACGTAGTATGTACATAAAAAACAAACAAAATACCCTGCAGTCAAAGGTGACTGTCTGAAACCGGTTACTTGACTGACGAAATTGGGTCAACACTAGTCACTTTACCTGTCACCTGACTAGTCACTTTAACATGGGGATGTCCTAGGAAGGAGTGTATCGCCACCAAAGGACCAAAAGGTGGCGATATAGTGACTAGTACAAAAAAGGCAATTCATACTAGTCCTTTTACTGGTGAAATTGAGTCAGTCACCTGACAATCTTTTTAACTGGTCACTTTACTAATCACCTGACTAGTCACTTTAACATGGGGGTGTCCTAGGAAGGAGTGTATTGCCACCAAAGGACCAAATGGTAGCGATATAGTGACTAGTACGAAAAAGTCAATCTTCAGATTAGTAATTTTCAGAATGTAAAAAAATTAAAAGATTTTTTTGCGTATATTTTTTTATTTCTATTATTTTTTTGTAAATTTATTTTGTTTTTTCTTTTTTATTTTTATTTATATTTTATTATTTATTAAAATCTTTTCATTTTCTTTTTATATTATTTTATTTTAATCAATTTAATATTTTTACATTTTTGTTTATGGCGCACCCCCGCACAGTGGGGTCAAACGCAAATTTTTTGGTAATAAATCTGTATCTCCTAAAATACTGGTTGGATTAAATTGAAATGTATGGAAGAGTTGCAGAGGAGGACCTAAGCTTTGAGGAAAATCATCCTGTAGTCACACTGTGATAACACAAGAAAATCTACAGGGTGTCAAAATTGACTACCTCGAGTATGTAAAAGTTTAAAAAAATCGTAACTTATACAAATGAAGTCCGATTTCAAAGATTTTTATATTTCTGTAAAGTGTTTGGCAAGATAAAGAAAAAGTAAGCTTACTCGCTCAAGTTATCTCTTACAGTCAAAAAGATATTTGAATTTTGAATTTTTGAATTTTTGGCTCGACTTTCTTTCGTTTTTCGGGAATAAGTCCTGAGGTATATGAAGTAAAAATGTTTTAAAAAAATCGTATCATTTGCTATATATTTCATAATAACATACTGAAAGAATTTTTGGATTATCTCAATGCGCCTAGATGTGAAAAATATTCAAAGTCAGCACTCTGAAATTGGTATGAAAAATGGCTATTTTTGGCAAAAATTTAGTAAAATTCTTTCACTTTTTACTCAAAGTTCCGTTTAAGAAAAAAATTTTTCTTTACATATTTCAAAAGACAAGGTTTCACAAATGGCTAATGTAGAAATTTTGAACTGATTTAGGCTTGCACCCTACATCAGGCATTGGGCAAAAATGGTGGATTTTGGAAAAAGTAAAATTTTTTATCGATTAATAAAAAAAATGTCACGCGAGCTTTTTTAAATTTTTTAACATTTCATTAAAAAATTTATTTAGAATGATTTGACACTAAATTGCTTCCCGCCCGGCCAAAAACAAATGCCGGAGACCCGATTTCATGAAAAAAGTCAATTTTTTAAACGACTTTTTTTAATTGCATATAAAAGCATATTTGCATAATATTTTCGCCACTATTTCTTATGCAGTGTACAAAATATGTTTCGATCTTTCACTTCTACAAAATTCATTAAAAAATCTTTAAAACCCGATTTTTGGCAATTTTTCAAAAATAACAAATAGTTAATAAATGCAAGCGATTATTACTAATATTATCTCGTTCAACAACCAAAACGTGCCAATACAATTGTTTATTACGTATACGCACATATGGAAATATTGTAAAACAGTGAATTTGGGTAGAGTTGACCTAAGTTGTCAGCTTTGAGACCATGATATATTGCTTTTAAAACAATATATATATACATATTATACATAAATCAATTAATAATTAAGTCTATTTTTATATTCTTGTAATATTTTATTAGTTCTTGGAAAATAGGTGGAGTTTTGCTTTACAAAACATTATTTTTTTAGTTTTTATATATTTTTTATTTTTGAAAAATTGCCAAAAATCGGGTTTTAAAGGTTTTTTAACGATTTTTGCAGAAATGAAAGACAAAATATATTTTGTATACTGCATAAGAAATAGTGGCGAAAATATTATGCAAATATGCTTTTATTTGCAATTAAAAAAAGCAATTTCAAAAATTGACTTTTTTCATGAAATCTTCTCTCCTGCATTCGTTTTTGGCCGGGCGGGAAGCAGTTTAGTGTCAAATCGTTCTAAATTAACTTTTCTATGAAATGCCATTAAAAAATTTAAAAAAGCTCGCGTGACATTTTTTTTATTAATCGATAAAAAATTTTACTTTTTCCAAAATCCACCATTTTTGCCCAATGCCTGATGTAGGGTGCAAGCCTAAATCAGTTCAAAATTTCTACATTAGCCATTTGTGAAACCTTGTCTTTTGAAATATGTAAAGAAAAATTTTTTTTTTTTTAAATATTCCTCAGGACTTATTCCCGAAAAACGAAAGAAAGTCGAGCCAAAAATTCAAAAATTCAAAATTCAAGTGGAAATATCTTTTTAACTGTAAGAGATAACTTAGGTAAGTTAGCTTATTTTTTCTTTATCTTGTCAAGCACTTTACAGAAATATAAAAATCTTTGAAATCGGACTTCATTTGTATAAGTTACGATTTTTTTAAACTTTTACATACTCGAGGTAGTCAATTTTGACACCCTATAGATTTTCTTGTGTTATCACAGGGTGACTACAGGATGATTTTCCTCAAAGCTTAGGTCCTCCTCTGCAACTCTGCCATACATTTCAATTTAATCCAACCAGTAGTTTAGGAGATACAGATTTATTACAAAAAAATTTGCGTTTGACCCCACTGTGCCCCGGCTCGAACTCACATCGTTATGTTTTATAGTCATACGCGCTAACCACTCAGCCACAGAGCATTCTTACATACATTGCACTATTTGTTGTTTTAATGAGCATGTTGATTTATTGACCCTCTGTGAGCGTGAGGTGGCTGTTGCTTCCACTTTATTTACCCTTTGGAAGTCGATCCTTTTACTGGTGAAATTGAGTCAGTCACCTGACAATATTTTTAACTGGTCACTTTACTAATCACCTGACTAGTCACTTTAACATGGGGATGTCCTAGGAAGAGGTGTATTGCCACCAAAGGACCAAAAAGAAGCGATATTGTGACTAGTACGAAAAAGTAAAAAAAAAACACAAATGCAGAATAATTGATTTCTTTATTAATTGTAAAATTCTAATTAGCAAGACTAGTACCGCAATTCCGTAACTTTTTTCATTTACTACCGATATCGTTAATTAACGAAATTTTTCGGTTGTTTTTGATTTTGCTATTCTCTACTATAAGTTAGCGATTTTTTTCGTAAGTATATTTTAACGACAAATATTAGTTGAAAAAAAAAAAAAATAAATTTAATTTTAATTGGATTTTTATTTAAAAACAAAACAATTGTCTTGAAAAAAATGTGAAAAAAGTGTAAATATTATATAAATGTGTGCAGATTATTTTCAAACAATTAACCAATATGAGTATATGTATGGTATGTTGTTGGAAATATTTTTAAAACTAATTTAATGTTAAATGTTTCTTGTATTAGGCCCGTTTATTAAAAATTTGCTTTAAATTTTAAAATAACATAACTATGGAAACTTTTGTTTAAAAACTCGTTAATATTTTTCGTTTAAACAAATTATTCAAATATTTTATTTCCTCTAAAAATACCAATTCTCACAAAAGTTCTAATTTTTTAAAAATTTAATTTTTTTGCAAATAAATTAAAATTTTCTAAAAAGAAGAAATTTAAGAATCAACTTTTTTAAAAAATTCTGAAATTTTTCTTAAAATTTAATTTTTTATTAAAAATTAAAAATTTTATCAAAATTCTGTATTTTCATTAAATAAATTAAAAAAAAAAAAAAACTCACTAAGAACTGAATTTAATTAAAACTTAATAATAACAACTCAGTTATAAACTCTCATTTTAATCTCTACATTTTTGCTAAAATCCAGTAAAACATTTAATAAACGAAAACTTTTACGAGAAAAGAACGCACTTATTATTCATTATATTTTTTCTAATTACATTATTTATAAAACAATGTTATCAAAATTAAAAAAATTATATTTAATAGCCAAAATCAGCTTCTTTATCGTTATGGTTTTACGACAGCTATTTTTTTGTAGTTAGATTACCGAAGTTTTCGTTCGTGTGTTTAACGACAAAAATCGGTAAAATTTTATTACAGAATCACACTTAACGACAAAATTTGCTAACTAACGAATTTTCGATACTTAACGACAAATTTTTGTCGTTAACATAAAAAAAAATATATATATATATATATATATATATATATATATATATATATATATATATATATATATATATATATATATATATATATATATATATATATATATATATATATATATATATATATATATATATATATATATATATATATATATATATATATATATATATATATATATATATATATCTATATATATATATATATATATATATATATATATATATATATATATGTATATATATATATATATACTAGCTAATACCCGGTGTGCTTCGCCACCCCCCGATAGATAGATGTTTCCCGTGGAAAATTTGAAAATTCAAGCTCTAATAGTTTCCCAAATATACTAATTTTTGTATTTAATTTTTATGGGAGGGACCATACCCGCATAATCCGCTAATTTTTTAGACAAATGTTTTCATGGATGTCAAAATTCTTTGTGCAAAATTTGAGCATTCCAACTCCAATAGTTTTCTAGATATACGAATTTTTGCATTTAATTCATATGGGAGGTACCATGACCCCTACTTCTAGTCCGCCCATGTTTTTCTTAAATATTAATATTGATACCAAAGTGGCTCCGGCAAAATTTTAGAACTCTAACTGTTATATTTTCTCAGATATGATAATTTAATATTTTCTTTATATGGGAGGTGCCACGCCCACTATTGCTTGTGTACCAAAAAATTCATATTGAAGCTAATGCTAGTCTTACAAAATTTGAGCTCTCTAACTTTTATAGTTTCCCAGATATAAAAATTTTGGTATTAACTTTATATGAGAGATGACACGCCCACTATTTCCTTTCCGCCCATTTTTGCAAAAAATGTTCACATTGACAATTAAGTTTATTGTACAAAATTTGGGAAATGTAGCTGTTATAGTTTCCTAAATTTACGGCATTTTGTATTGGCGAGCAATATTAGGCTTGGGATGTGCCACACCCCCTATTGCTAGTTCGCCTATTTTTTGCAGAATGTTCATATAGGTGTTAAAGTTGTTCGTGCAAAATTTGAGGACTCTAGTATTACCAATTTTCGATATACTACTTTTAATAGTTATTTAGTAAGTGGGCGTGGCACCTCGCCCATATGAAATTTCAAAATAAAAAGTAGCCTATTTTTCCTTCCAGGCATATAGGAACACACTGTGAAAAATTCAAAAAAATCGGTTTAGCCGTTTAGGCGGCTATAGACTTCAAACATACATATATACATACAAACAAACACACATTTTTATATATATAGATAATATATATAGTATATATATATATATATATATATATATATATATATATATATATATATATATATATATATATATATATATATATATATATATATATATATATATATATATATATATATATATATATATATATATATATATATATATATATATATATATATATATATACAGTATCGGTCATCTAATTAGCCCACCCAACCAGAATTTTTTTTGGACTTAATTTTCTTTTTCTTAAAAAAAGTTTTTAATTGTTTTATTAATTCAATATATTGACTATTATATACTTAATTAATTGCAGCCAAAACTTGGATTAATAAACTAACACTTTACGCAAAAACATTGTTTTATTAAATATTCCTATAAAAATCAAGGACAGCTAATTAGCCCACTTACACTATTTATTACCTAAAATCTAAGCAAGCTTTGAAAAAAAAGTAATTTTTCATATGGATTACAGTTTAAAAATAGAAGTACTGCAATTTTCGTAAAAAATTTCATATCTAAATTTTTTAAAACGTCTTATATTTCGAATATTCGACATTTAATAAAAATCGCGAAAAATGTAAATTAAAATATTATGAAATTTTATAGAAACCTTGATAGTCCTTTAATTATGGTAAAAAATCATCTGTAACATCGAAAGCAATACAAAAAGTTTAAATTCGTTAACTAAAATTACGGTTTGAGTTACTCCGCGAATTTAGATTATCAAATAATCAGCATTTAAGTAAGAAAAATCTTTTCCAAAAGAAAAATAAAAGTTTAGAAATCATTTTAAAATTGATAAACTATCTAATAATATTTAATAGATATTATATCGATACTATCTAGTGCAAACAATTGCTGGTAGTTGGTATATGCGATGTATTAAAAAGTTTTATTAGTATTCTAGTTAAAAAGAAAGTGTAAAATCTTACCTTAACATTGCAAAATTGAAAATAACTTTGCTTAAATTATTCGTCTAGGTAACTTATTGACAAATATTTTATGCATCTCATCCAAGCGGTTTCTTTAGATAAAATTCTTTGTATTTTTGGTTACTGCTATAAAGAACTTACTTTCTTTTTTGAAACATGATGCTTTTTATACTATATAGTATAACATTTGGCAATTGATTTTAGTTTTAGTAGATACTTAAGTACATTTTAAAGCGTTTTTTATTCGCCACAAATCTTTTAAGTCAGAGTTTCATTGCGAAATTTATGATTATTCTATTTTTGAAATTCGCAATTTAACTAAGTTTTTCATTTCTTTGCACAGCGCTGAGGTTTTTGAATGATTTATGATACTTTGGAGGACTATTGACGATAATGTAATGATTATCTAACCTTTCTAACCAATTTTCTTAATGGATTTAATTGATTTTGACCACTTTGTATGTGTTGTCGAATATTAGTATTTTAATGGATGTTTCCATGAAATCTTCCCACAAAAATTATCTTAAATTAATTAAAATTACTTTATACTTAGGTTTTTATATTAAAACATAATTTTTTTCAGAGCTTACTTAGATTTTTCGTAATAAATAGTGTAAGTGGGCTAATTAGCTGTCCTTGATTTTTATAGGAATATTTAATAAAACAATGTTTTTGCGTAAATTGTTAATTTATTAATGCAAGTTTTGGCTGCAATTAATTAAGTACACTAAGGGAAAAAATTCGATTCAAAATCAACAACGATTGTGCTCACATTGGTAATTTACGGTAACAGCTTTTTAATACCTTTCGTTAACAAATTTAATAGAAAACATATGTAATTTACCAATTTGATACCGAAATGGTTTCAACTTGGTGCCAATTAGGTATCGATTTTCAATAAGAATTGAACACACAGTGTTTAATTTAAACACATACGGTGTAGATTCACTATTGACACAGAATGGTATTGTTTTCAACACGTATGTGATTGATATTTCTCTGGGTGTATATAATAGTCAATATATTGAATTAATAAAACAATTAAAAACTTTTTTCTAGAATAAGAAAATTAAGTCCAAAAAAAATCTGGTTGGGTGGGCTAATTAGGTGACCGATACTGTATATATATATATATATATATATATATATATATATATATATATATATATATATATATATATATATATAAAACATAATTAACTTTTTTCTTACAAAGTAGAATACTAAAGACTCTGTTAAGCACCATGGAGTCAATACATTGATATTTGACACTACACACGTCTAAAAAAGATGCATCAGAGCCAAATGTTCTACCACATATATATATTTATTGCCGTAAATCAAGTAACTTTTTTGACATTTTTGTGACTTATAAAAAAACTAATCGCCAACTCCACGCTCACCAGAGGGTCAATAAAGTATAAATCGCCACTTCCACGCTTTCAAAAGAGTCAATAAATGGTGCTATGCCACCTCAACGCTTTCAAAAGAGTCAATAAATAGAGCTATCGCCACCTCCACGCTCACCAAAGGGTCAATAAAGTATAAATCGCCACCTCAACGCTTTCAAAAGAGTCAATAAAAGGTACGATAGCTTAACTATCGCTCACAATATATGCGAAGTTAGGGTGTATAAAAAAACGTACACATTTGAATGAGTCAGGTGGGTAGTCACAAATGGACTTTACTGTGCTAAAGCGGGTGTATTGACACCGAAAAAACTGCTGGGTTATTTATGAGCATTATACCCACGTACAAACTCATGTATGACTTGAACACCATATTTTTTGTATTACTTATTAACTGTAGTGGGCTCTTTCATTACACACATAAAACAGTAAACACACACACGCCACATACTGCAAACATAAACATAAATTGATCAAGCTGCACTTGAATGAAATGTGACGAATGTTTAAAGGGATCATATTGGTGTTTGAGTGACATTGATAAAGTCACTCAATTCCCCGGTTTGAAGACAATATAATTGGTCAATTCTTCAATTTGCGACTGTCGAAATTAGAGTAAGTACATGTATGCAATAGAATTAAGCAAGATAGAATGTAAATTAAAGTAAGTTAGAATAGTATAGAATATATGTAAATTTTTGTATAAAAAGAGCTCTTTGGCCACAAATAAACCAGATTCAGATGAAGACTCAAATCGGCAACAACTTTGCCTTAGTTTTTATTCCAAAATCTCCTTTTGCCCTTACTAAGGTAAGATCGGCAATTGCTGTAGCGTAACCAACGGCAAACACTGTCGGTTACAAAAATCCTTTTTTTTTTATTATTTTTTATAAAAACATTTTCTACCACATAACTCTCTCAGCAAAGACTCTCTTTGCTCTCACGGGATTTTCCGAAAACCCACAATGGATTTTAGCACCGACAGTATAATGTATGGCAGTGCAACATCTTTATAAATATGGAGTCTTTGCTTTAACTATCTGATACCTTATTGATAAGTCATAATAACGGCCTTAAGTGTTGTTAAAAGAATTAAATCAAAAGTTATTTTGAAAAATCAAAATGAACAATTTAGTGCGCTTTTTTTTTTTTTTTTTTTTTTTTAGCGAAAATTTTTTTTTTTACGTGCAAACTTATTAGATGAAATTTTTTCAAATCTAAATTTCAGATAAATTTATTAATTCATATGCGAACCAGAAAGCAAAATATTTCTTCATATCTAAAGAATACACTGTCACAAATATACTAGCATTAATATTTTAGGATCTTTTAAAAAAAGGTTAAAAAAGCATTTGATGGGTACTGTAGCACGTTGAGTTGAACAGTACCCAAAACGATGATTAATTCAAAAAATAAAGTGTGCGTATTGCAATAAATTTTTATACCGGGTAATAGAAAACAAAATGAGTTATTATTATCTATAAAATTGATTGCTCTATGTTGATTACTTTTTTTCATACACTCTCTCAAAATTTAATAATTTTTCATAATCTTATAGTAGCAAAAAGTGAAATTTTCAAAATTCCAAGTGTGATTTTTGTTAGTTTTTGCAAAACTATAATCCATTTTTAAACAGGTGGATTAAGTTCAGATAGTGGCCAGTATTCTAAAATAAAATTTATTCGGATATATATTGTATAAATATTTTTAATAATTTGTCGAAAATTACCCTAAAAAGGGGTATTATCGAGATATAGGTAAAGTTTTAAAGAGCTATTTTGTAAAATTGGCTCAAAATTTTTATTTAGTGATAGAATATAAGATATCTGCTTGGGTAACAAAGAAAAACGAAAGATATTTAATTTGATATTAAAATAAACCAGTTGAAATTATGAAAAAATATGAATATATTACACTACCAGAGCAAACCCAGGAAGTTAAGAATTAAGATTTTAAACAACTGTAGCCATTAAAAGTGTAATAAAAACAATTTTACAAAATTTCTTGTATGTTTAAGTCTGTGAATTGCATAAAATATATCTTTCCGTTCACTAAAAAATTGCCTTAATTTTTAATACTTTTAATAACATTTTTATTTAGTGGTAGAATAAAGGATGTCTGCTTGGGTAACAAAGAAAAACGAAAAAAAAAAAATAATTTTATATTAAAATAAACCAGTTGAAATTATAAAGAAAAACTGAATATATTACACTACCAGAGGAAAGCCAGGAAGTTAGAAATGAAGATTTTAAACAACTGTAATAAAAACAATTTTACAAAATTTCTTGTATGTTTAAGTCTGTGAATTGCATAAAATATATTCCATTCCATGAAAGAACGCCCAAGAATATTTTTTATGTCTTCC
This sequence comes from Protophormia terraenovae, assembly GCA_951394005.1. Classification (NCBI taxonomy): domain Eukaryota; kingdom Metazoa; phylum Arthropoda; class Insecta; order Diptera; family Calliphoridae; genus Protophormia; species Protophormia terraenovae. Next base: position 51,947,394 of record OX596075.1, read on the forward strand.
GATTTTAATAATATTTGGCATACGCATACCCTATGGAGCTATTTAAATATCTACTTTTTTTTTTAACCTTGAAAAATTCGCGAATTTATTCGCGTTTTCGATTTTTCGAAAAGTCCAAAAAATCACAATAGTGTCTAACTTTGTACTCCAATATCTCTAAATGTTGTTAACAGATTTTAATGATTTAAATTGCATATTTAAGAAGAATATGTCCACTATAAATGTAGTAATTCAAAAATACTATTATCTTTTAAAAATGCATTCATAATGCAAATGCAATTTTAGTATGCATTTTTGAAAAATTCCTACCCCTTCAATTTTTTCTTCTTCTGATATAAAAAACGTTATTATGTTTGCTAAAAATTGCAACATAAATTGTTCTGGGACAAAATGGTTCACTATTTTAAAAAAATTTGTTAAAATATTTCTTCAAATTTTTTCATACAAAATTTTTTTTTTTTTAATTTTTGTATTTTTTAATTTTTGTGAGCTTATTTTAAAATTAATTTTAATCATAATATTTCATAATTTGTTATTTGCGCTAGAAAACCTATTTGTCCCAGATTAAGTGCTAATGTTTTATATAATAAACATATTTGTCTTCAATATTAAGCAAAAATATTTAAAATCAAAAGGGTAGAAATTTCTTAAAAATGCATCCGAAAATTGCACTCTTTTCGTGAGTGCATCATTGGCAAATATAATTTACAATATTTATCGTAATAAACTTTATACTCGTTTTTAAATCAATAAAATCCGACGTATAAGGAGTTATACACATTTAAAGCTACATATTACTAAAAGAGTATAATAAAAAAAAGTTAAAAATCAAAATTTTTTGAAAAATTTAAATTTTTGTATAAAAAAATTGATGAAAATTTTTTTAAAAAAATATTAAAAATAGTAGATTTTATTGTCCCAGAACAGTTATTTTTGCATTTTATAGTAAAGATGTTGCTTTTTAACATATTAAAAAAAAATTTAAATTGAAAGGGTAGAAATATTTCAAAAATGCATCCTAAAATTGCATTTATATTATGAATGCATTTTTAAATTGCAATATTATTTCTAAATTACTACGTTAAAATAGGACATATTCATCTTCTACGTGCAGTTTAAATCATTAAAATCCGTTAACAACTTTTAGAGTTATTGATGGTTAAAGTCATACACTTTTCCGATTTTTTTGATTTTTCGGAAAATCAAAATGGTGAATAAATTTGCGAATTTTTTAAAATTCAAAAAAATAAAAATGGAAATATTTAAATGGCTTCATAGATTATATGCGTATCAAATATGAACAAAATCGGATGACCCTCCGTAAAAAAATTGGCATTTTTTATAAATCTCTCATGGAATGGACGATAACTTTCAGTTCACTAAAAAAATTCTTTAATTTTTAATACTTTTAATAACATTTTTATTTAGTGATAGAATATATGATGTCTGCTTGGGTAACAAAGAAGAACGAAAAATATTAATTTTATATTAAAATAAACCAGTTGAAATTATAAAAAAACTGAATATATTACACTACCAGAGTAAAGCCAGGAGTTAAAAATGAAGATTTTAAACAACTGTAGCCATTAAAAGTGTAATAAAAACAGTTTTACAAAATTTCTTGTATGTTTAAGTCTGTGAATTGCATAAAATATATCTTTCAGTTCACTAAAAAATTTCTTTAATTATTAATACTTTTAATAACATTAATAAAACACATTTGTTTTTTCTTAAAATTATTTCATATAATAAGTATAGTTCAACTTACAGTTTGATTTATTAATACAGTCGAACACGGTTATAACGAACTCGAAGGGACCGACATAATTAGTTCGTTATAAACGTAGTTCGTTATATCCGTAAAACTCAAAAAAAGTATTTGTTATCAAAATACACGTATTTCATTACAATAATAATATTTGGAATTAAAGCAAATTTCTTTCCTTTAAAAGTGGGCGGTATTCATAATTTTAAAATATTAATAATTAATAAATCAGGAATAATATTTTTTTGCATTCATCATTCATTTCACAAGTGTCAAATTAAGATTAATTATATTTTTAATACTAATTTAATGTTTTCTTTTATTACCGATGTTTTTAAACTGGCATGTTTTGAGATACATATATACTTTTTGAGGAATAGCGATTTCCGAATATTTAGTGTTTAATCATCAAATAATTTCAGTTTCATATTAGTGTTCGAAGAAAAGTGTTCGCTATAGCCATAGTTCGTTATAACCGGTGTTCGTTATAACCATGTTCGACTGTATATATCTTTAAGGTCAAAAACAAGGTTGGAAACCGAAACGAATAACGATATCGGTATTCAATTTTATTTTATTTCGGTAACGGTATCGATAACGGTATATTAAATTATATCGGTATACCGGTACCGAAACTAAAATACCGGTAAGTACCGTTATTATTAAAAAACTAGAAAAAAACTTAAAAAAGTTAAATTTTAAAATAATTTTTACTTGAATTTCGCAAAAAATTATTAAATTACATATTTGCATATGAATAGTTTTCGTTAGAGAACTTCATACGATTTTTATAAATGCTTATTTTATGGCAACATTTAGGAATATTAAACTCGACTTTTTAAAGACAAATTGGTATAATTTTTGCAGTACAGTAAAGTAAAGAATTTGGACAAAATTAGTATTTGCCACAGTTTTTTAATACAGACAAAAATCCTTCAATTAATTTTGGAAACATTAAAAAAAAAAAAAAATAAATAATAATAATAATATTTTTATTCTAAAAATTGCAAAATGTAAAATTGTAAACTTTGAAGTCGCTCAAAAGAAAAGACTTTTCGATTTCCCGGGATTTTACTTAAAAATGTGAGTTCAAATAGTATAAAATTGTTTGTAGCTGCAATAGGATGGTCCATCAACGTTATTGAAAATAATCAAAGTGTATCGCATATTTAAATGTGCCTAAATTATGAAATAATATTTTCGAAAAATATCAACTTCCTATGATTGGAACATGATACTATATGGTCTGACATGACTATCTTTTTCTCTTAACTTTCTTAATGTTTTTTTTTTTTTTTTAATTTGTAGAGATTAAAGGCCCAACCAGTCAACTTTTCGAAGTAACGTGAATTCATACCTTAGATTCATCCAAGTAATTCAAAGAATAATGAAATTATATAAATAGTTCCCAGCTGGATTTAATATTATTTTATATACGTTAAAAAATTCGAAAATATATAATCGTTTGTTAAAATTCATGCAGTTTTCTTTCTTTTAAGTGCTTTTAATATCCCCGGGAATCACGGTCAAAATTCCCGGAAAGATAGCCCAAGTTGTAACTTTCTGAAGGAAAATTTTCGGTCTTTTGGAAAAACCAAAATTAAGTAGAGAATCTTCATAGAAGCAAATATCAAACAGTTAACTAAGAACCTATCATTAGTTTCAACAGTACGTTCATGGGCGTCATATGACAAATAATTGAGAGCATATCGTTAGTTGAAATGCCCATATCTTTTTTGTGTTCGCACTAAGACTTTTTATCAAAGTGAAGTCGTACTAGGTTTAAGGGACTTAAACATCTTTAAAAATACATTTATTGCAAACGATATAACCAAGGAACAAACAATAAAAATCCTCTTTAAAATAAAATTCTATAATTATAACATGAAATAAACTCTTATTATTAAAAATAATTTTATCCTTCTTATTTTCTCAAGTAAATTATAGGAGAAATTATTTTTGCAATACCATATTCTGTTGAAAAAAATATATTTTTAAAATACCGAAACTAAAGTACCGGAAACGGTATCTGAATACCGATATTTTAACAAAATAATAATTTCGGTATCAGTTGCGGTAACCAACTATAAACGGTATTTAATTGGTATCGGTATTTATAAGGGTATCGGTTTCCAACCTTGGTCGAAAGATACAACAAAAAGTCTTAATAAAGCCCATTTTCCCTGAAAAACAAAAGTAGCTATAACAATTAAAAAAAAAAAAACTGTTTTTCAATATATTTTTATTTTAAATTGTAGTATTTTACGTATTTATGAATTTCCATCAATAAACGAGAGAAGAAGATATAGTCGGTCAAGCACGACCATATGATACCCTACACCACTGTGTACATCAAAATTCGGGCAGGGGTCTTTTAGTAGACTTGGGGCCAATTTTGTACCGATATTTTTATTAAGTGTAAAAGAAAACATTCGAATACAGAATATAACTATATGAATTTATTAATTTTTGGGTGACTCCAGAAAAAAGGCCTTATATGAGAGCTATGGTAAATTATGGACCGATCTTCGTAAAATTTGGCACTATCATTTAAATTTTTATAAAATTTATTTGTGTCGAATATTAACTTGATACTAACATTTTAATGGGATTTATGCCCTTAAAAGTGATTTTCGGAAGAGGAGTTTATATGGGAGCTATGGTCAATTCTGGACCGATCTTCCCGAAATTCGGCACACATATTTAAACTTATAAGGAACTTATGTGTGCCAAATTTCATTAAAATATTGCTATATTTATGCTATATTTATCTTTAAAATTGCAACCTTTAGTTTGATTACAAGGTTTACATGGACAGACAGACGGTCAGACGGACTGACGGATATCGACTCAGGAAGTGATTCTGAGTCTGATGGTTTTTTTCTATGCGTTACAAACATCAGCACAAACGCATAATATCCCAACCACCTATGGTGGTGTAGGGTATAAAATATTTTTATTTATTTAAAATTAAAGCTTCTACGAATTAATTCCTTTTTTCGCTATAGTTCAACCCACTATGTGTCGATTTCATAAAGATAAACTTAAAAAGAGGATTCCCCATATATGCATGTTAAAGTTATTTGCGAAAGTGGCCTATACGTACATGGGTTATAGATAATTACAGTCCGATCATATTTGTGTCACATTTAATTAAAATATTCCCATATTTATGGAAATACTAAGTATAGTCCAAAAATAAAACAAATTTGGCGATAATTTCTATTATAATCCGAACATTTATTGCTTACTTAAACTATTAGAATAAAAGTTAATGTGATTGAGGATCACATTGTAATAAACGTACAATTGATGGATCGCTTTTTGCTCCTTCTATGAATTCTTCTAGACTTAGTCTTCCATCCTTGTTGCGATCCATTTGCCTAAATATTTTATCAGTTCTTTTTTCTGGTGTACTTTCGTCTTCAGGCATTTTCATTACAGATCCAACCATTTTATATATAGCCTAAAAGAAAATAAGGGAAGAAAACATGAATTAAATACTTAATTTTAAATTATTTTATTACATTTTTCCCTTATACAAAATTAGTTGAAATCTAATGATTCTGACGTGCTAAACAATTTTTTTTTATCATAAATATACAAATTTTTTATGGATATTACTAATATGACTCTTAATAATGCGATCACACTAGTAAAACTCGAGAAGAGTTTATCCAGTTTAGATATATAAAACACTAAAGATTGTAACTTAAATTTATGTGCGCATACTTTCAGAGTTATTCAGAAATTTGTGGCATATCTGCATATGGAGGGATCATTTAGAGTTTTCATCTTCTATATATATAATATAAACTGCATAAAACTATTCATTTAAATTAAAATACACACATTTACACATAATTTAAAAATAAAAATTTCACTTATTGGCCGCCATATTCAATCTGACATTTCGTTTTTTTTTTTTTTAATTTACCTTAAAGTCGTTATTAACAACTTAACAAATATGTAAACCATATATTAGAATATTGTATTAATTACAATATTGAACTCTATTGTGTTTATAATACCTATAATTCATCGCATTGCTTCCGCCTTTCCGAATTCGGAAAGTCAGAAAGCGAATTCGTATTCAGAGACCATAAGTCTATGAAATGAGATTATTTGAAATTTTTTGACTCCCAATTTGAATTTTTTATTGCAGAATCGTGGTAGGCACCCTCAAAAACCCTATATTATTTGTGTATTTTCTATGTACACCAAATACTTTTATTATGTCCAAAATTCAGTAACGTGATCCAATGATTTGGGGGACCCCAATCTATCAAATGTGATTATTTAAAATTATATACTGGATCCCCCATCTTGAATTTGGAATTTTTTTTATTACAGATTGGTAATCAGTGCTTCCTAAAACCTTATATGTGATAAGCATTTTTTACGTACACCAAGTACTCTAATTGAAGGCAAAATTAAGGGATGATAGCCCACTTTTATCTGCCATATTCCTTTCGCCTTTCCGAATTCTGAAAATAGAAACCATATTCGTGTTCAGGATCCGGAAATATCATAAATTTAATTGTTAAAAATTTCGTAAAATGGATCCGCCAGAATGGCAATCAGCACCCCAAAATATATATAAGGTGGCCTTCTTTTATATGGAGGAAAATAAAGGTTTTTAAATTTTCAGTCTCACCCCAAAGAAATGTTCAAATAGCCCAAAAACAATAAAATACAAAGTTTTAGATTTCTCTTCAACCATAAATAATTCATTAGAACTTAAATTTTCCTCGTTTAATCTGGAATTCTGGAAATTCCAAACGGCTAGTTTCAGACAGTGTTTGTAGAGGTGTAGGCGAGCTTAAGTTTTGAGTTTGGAATTTGAGTTTAATTTTGGAATAACATTTTTGTTAGGTAATATTTTTAAATGAAATTTTGCACCTGAGCACCTTTTTGATGCTTAATTTGTACCTTTAGTCACTTTTTTGGATTTCTCAATAGAAATCCCGCAAATCCCAAAAAACTTTCAAAATTTTCCAAAAATGGGATTTTTTTAAAGTTTTTTTGCTATATCTTCCCAACCGATATCGGGGAGCAAAAATTTCTACTACCAAAAGATTAAAAACACATCAAACTTTGTAAAAAACAAAATTATTTTTTAATTCCAGCTTTGCGATTTGAGAGGCAAAAATTGGAAAATCATAAAAAATTGGTAAATTTTGAGAGACCCTGGTTCACGCAGTATTAAAGTTTTCAATTATTTTTTCTTTCACACAATTCCTCATAAAGTAATCTTTCAGAAAAGAAAGAAATTACTTACTTAAGAAATTTTTTTATAACTCAAAAATCTACTTTTTTTTCAAAGTTCAAATTCAAATGCTTATAACTTTTGATTCTGTAAAGATTTTGTCAAACACAATTTTGTTATTTGTTGTTAAAAAAAAAATATAAAAAAAAAATCGAGTAAAATTTGGACCCGCTATAGCGAAAAAACTTTACCAAGATAGGTCCAAAAATAAAAATTGTAATGTTTGAAGCCAAATATCTCTTAAACTAAAAAAGATAACCTACACATACGACAATGTTTTTGTAGATCGAATCTGGATCGTTTTAAATTTTTTCCAACTTTAGGACCCTCTGGACCCGTCCCCGTTGTGCTTATAAGGTCCAAACTCAAAACTTAAACTTGCCTACACCTCTACTAACACTGTCTGAAATTTCTTTGAAATTGGAAATTCCAGATTTATTTCCATTTTATTTTTGAAATGGGACACTGTGCCTCAATAAGAAACAACATTCCAGGTTTCGTTTCTCTCCTTCAAATACTGGCTGAAATTTTTTTCCGGGCTCTATTTCCCAGAAAATCTAGTATTTTACGGTAATTTTATTTTAATAACTATTATGTTATTAGTTATCCAATCTTGATCTTAGGAATTTCAGAAAGCTCATATTGTGAGGAATTCAACAATATATGAACCAAGAAAGTTGCACTTTAATTATTTATGATCGGTGAAAGGAAAAATTTTTAAAAAGTCATCATTTTTAAGATTTTGATCGCTTTGAGCCACCTCTAAATTTTTTCAATCAGTTCAAAACTTGGCATGTCTTAGTTTTTCGACTTTCCGAACATTTCCAGGGGGTGAGAACCAAAATCTGTACACTTTTTGTAATGAGGGCCACCTTAATATATGGATGACAACGTTTACAGGAAAAATTTGACAAGTCTTCATTCGTTAGTTGCAATTTCGAGCAATCGCATATTTCATCCCCTACGTTATCCAAAATCCCTTAACGAAATAAATACATACATTTTAAATTAAGTTATATTAAGTTATACTTATATTAAAAACTGGTAATGTTAAATATTTATTAATTGTTTTAAGCGAATATGTGGTTTAAATTATACATATTTATGTAAATTGATATCTTAATTATATATAACTATATTGCATAACTTAATGCAATGGTTTTTAGAAAATTTTTATGGAAAATTAATGCAGTATTTCTAAATATAAATTTTGTGTTGGAAAATTAACTTTGCTATTTTTCTTTTAATTCAAATGAATAATTGTTTTTTATTTTAAAAGCTACTTTAATTAAAATCTATTATTTTCCATTTTCGTCAAGTTCCTTAATGCTTAATAAAAATATTATTTTAATATATAATTTGAAATTAATTGAATATTCACTTACAAATTGATGTTGACAATCGTATTTTGTGTTCAAATGAATTAACTTTTTGTATTGAAAATTGTATAACACCCTCTACATTTTTGATTTTTTCATGATTTTTACATTTACACGTTCTTTTTTACGTTTACTACATAAAAAAAGACAACTCCATGCGGAAGTGGCTAAAAAGTCTTCCAGAAGTTGAAACTCATCGCCAAAACTATTGCCAAAGTATCATTATAATCATCTTTCGTCGGGAAGAACTGTTCCTCGTGGAAGTGTCTTTCAGACGACTCTAACAAGACACCACTGGAAGTGTCGAAGAAGACTCTTCTGGTTGCCACCCGGAAGATGATCACAGAAGTGTCCTCTTAGTCTCTTCTAGAATATGATTTTCCATTTTTTTATTTCTGTATTTATAGTTAAAATTAAAGTTCATTTTTTATATTTTATAATTATCTTTATTTCACAACTATTTACATATGACATCACAACAAATAAATTTTAAATCTAATAATAAAATCTTTATGAGAAACTTCTGGCGAAATCCAGTACTTTTAAAAGAAGAAAAGAATATTAATAATAATTTTTATAGTTAAATTGTATTTAAATTACCTTTTGTGCAAAGAATGCGACAAGACACTTTTACAGGCAAAGTTTTGGACTTCTTTAAATATGCAAATACTTGTCTGTTGGAGTTTTTGCTAAAATAAATTTAAATTGTGAGTAAAATCCGGTATTACCAAATAAAAGTTTACTTACATTTTAAAAGTATCCTTTGTTAATAATTTCAAAATTATGATATTATTAACGATAAAAAACACTTATGTAATTAGATGAAACTTAGAACATCGATAGAGGAGGAGTTAGGCTTTCAGAACAAAAAAATTTATTACCATATTTTAGAAAATTATAAAGAATTTTAACATATTTTTAAAATAAATTTAGACATTTTATTTTAAAAGTAATAGGCAAAATCGCAAAAATGACAAGGCCAAAAATAAGAAATTTAATTTTTGAAGTCAAATATCATTTAAACCATGTAAAAATATTTAAAATCGATTTTAATTTGTAAAAGTTATAAGCCCCACTGTAGCGGCGTCCGTGCTACACACTCTACGTAACAATATTCTGAAATCCTGACTCCGCCTTTATCAATGATCAAAGTTTCATCTAAATCAGTTCAGTGGTTTCAAAGATCCAGACTTATTACCATTTATTTTCCATGAAAATAAATGGTAAACAACACGTCCAATATGTTGAACGTCTGTACAAGTGCCGAATATCCAACAGATTATATATATATACCAATGCATAGCACTCTGGGCCATCATCCCTGAACTTTGGCCGTAATTCGAATACTTAATTTACGTAAAAAATAAATATCACATATAAGGTTTTTTAGGACGCTGATTACAATTCTGTAAGAAAAAATGAAAAATTCCAAATGACGGATCCAATATGGCGTCTTATTTTACGAAATTTTTTAATAATTAAATTTATGATATTTCCGGTCCCTGAACATGAATATGGATTCTGATTTTCAGAATTCGGAAAGGCGAAAGCAATATGGCAGATAAAAGTGCTTATTTCATATAAGGTTTTAGGAAGCAGTGATTACGAATCTGTAATAAAAGATGGGGGATCCAGTATGGCCGCCAAATCTTTTTTTGATTATTTGATATAATTTTAAATAATCACATTTGATATTTTGATATTGATATCCCTCAAAACATATTTGTTTTTTGATTTTCCGAATTCGGAAACCAAAAGCAATATAGTGAATCATATTGGATGACGATACTGAATTTAATATCGTAATTAAAGTATTTGGTGTACATAGAAATATAGGGTTTTTGGGGGCGCTGCACAGTGGGGTCAAACGCAAATTTTTTGGTAATAAATCTGTATCTCCAAAACCACTGCTCGGATTAAATTGAAATGTATGGAAGAGTTGCAGAAGAGGAATTAAGCTTTCAGAAAAATCATATTGTAGTCATCCTGTGATAACATAAGATAAGCTACAGGGTGTCAAAATTGACTACCTCGAGTATGTAAAAGTTTAAAAAAATCTTAACTTCTACAAATGAAGTCCGATTTTAAAAATTTTTATATTTGTAAAGTGATTGGCAAGATAAAGAAAAAATAAGCTTACTCACCTAAGTTATCTCTTACAGTTAAAAAGATATTTACACATAAATTTTGCATTTTTGATTTTTTGCGTCGACTTTCTTTCGTTTTTCGGGAATAAGTCTGAAATTGGTATGAAAAATGGCTATTTTTTTACAAAAATATAGTACAATTCTTTAACTTTTTTCTCAAAGTTCCGTTAAAGAAAAAAATTTTTCTTTGCATATTTCAAAAGATAAGGCCTTATAAATGTTTAATAAAGAAATTTTGATTTGATTTATGTTTGCACCCTACATCAGGCATTGGTCAAAAATGGTGAATTTTGGAAAAAGCTTAAATTTTTGTCGATTAATAAAAAAAATGTCACTCGAGCTTTTTTAAATTTGTTGAAGATATTTTAAAAAAATAGATTTAGAAAGATTTGACACTAAACTGCTTCCCGCCCGGCCAAAAACGAATGCAGGAGAGCAGATTTCATGAAAAAAATAAATTTTTTAAACGACTTTTTTTAATAGCATAAAAAGGCATATTAGCATAACATTTTCGCCATTATTTCTTATGTAATATATAAAATACATATATTGATCTTTCACTCCTGCAAAAATCATTAAAAAAGCTTTACAAATAAATTTTTGGCAATTTCCTTATTAAACATTTATAAGGCCTTATCTTTTGAAATATACAAAGAAAAAATTTTTTTCTTTAACGGAACTTTGAGAAAAAAGTTAAAGAATTGTACTATATTTTTGTAAAAAATAGCCATTTTTCATACCAATTTCAGAGAGCTGACTTTGAATATTTTTCATGTCTAGACGCATTGAGATAATCCAAAAATTCTTTCAGCATATTATTTTGAAATATATAGCGAATTACAAAATATTTTAAAAAAACCTCATATACCTCAGGACTTATTCCCGAAAAACGAAAGAAAGTCGAGGCAAAAAATCAGAAATTCAAAATTCAAGTGTAAATATATTTTTAACTGTAAGAAATAACTTAGGTGAGTAAGCTTATTTTTTTTTTAATCTTGCCAAGCACTTTACATAAATATAAAAATCGGAATATATTTAAAATCGGACTTCATTTATAGAAGTTATGATTTTTTAAAACTTTTACATACTCGAGGTAGTCAATTTTGACACCCTGTAGCTTATGTTGTGTTATCACAGGGTGACTACAATATGATTTTTCTGAAAGCTTAAGTCCTCTTCTGCAGCTCTTGCATACATTTAAATTTAATCCGAGCAGTAGTTTTGGAGATACAGATTTATTACCAAAAAATTTGCGTTTTCCACGATTCTGCAATAAAAAATTCAAAATAACAGTCAAATAAACAGTTTAAATAATCTCATTCACAGACTTATGGTCTCTGAATACGAATTTGCTTTCTGATTTTCCGAATTCGGAAAGGCGGAAGCAATGCAATGGATTATAGGTATTATAAAAACCTTAGAGTACAATATTGTAATTAATCGCCAAAAATTTGTATCAGTATATGGTTTATATATTTGTTATGTTGCTAATAACGACTTTGTCCGTTTGGTATGGAAACAACGTAACACCACTTTTCATAACTTTACAGGAGGCACAAAAACTCTAAAATCTAAACAAAATTTTTGGTTGGACAAAAAACGTAACATCAATGCAAATTTTGTATAATTAAAAAGATTTCTGATAACTTTTATTCCAAAATTTTAATAGCTATAATATTTTTAATAATTTGCAATCTAAATTCGTAAAAAAAAAAAATATTTTTTTAACAAATCTGATACTAAGTTATTTTGAGAAAATTATTGCCTTCGCACAGTGGTCCCAAAACGAAATTTTTTGGAAATAATTCTGCAACTTTAGAACTTTATCATAAGTTAAAGAAGTATGTGTTATTTGGATAATGTTTACCTAAAATTTAATTTTTAAAATTTAATTTATTATTAAATACAGTATAAACTCGAGAATCTGAATAATTATTGCAGACCTGAATCCGTATTGTCGAATTGCTTTTTCTGGTCCACTTTTGTTAAAAAATTCTATTTAATATGTGAAAAACTTAGGGTAATAAGTTAAAATTTACTTCAACTAACATTCCACATTTTAAGTTTCTTATCTAAGAAAAAATTGTTTGTACTCTTTTTACTGAAGCATTTTTGGAACAAACTTAATTGAAAATGATGGAATTCAACTTTTAGATTAAATTATATATATAATATAATTTCATATTGTATTTTCAAAGTTATACTGTAATTTTGATAAGAAAGGACTTTTTATTGTTTAATTCGCATTATAGAGTTATGGAATGTTAGGAAATGCCGTCCGGATTACCGAACAATCCAGATTATTGAGCTATTATATTCATGAAATTTCTCAAAACATTTTCTGATTAAATGAACCCCTCTAGCCTTTTTTGATTTTCAAAAATGCCTTAAAAGGCCTAAAATGTTTATATTTCAACAACGAAGACAATAATTTCTTATTTCCTATTATTAATTTTATTTTTATCGTCCATTCAAGCTTTTATGTGTATTTATCCGCAAAAAGAAATCAAGATTTTTTATATTTAACAGGCACTCCATATATAAAATAACTTTTTATGGACTTACTTCTAATAGTAATTATATATGAACATAATTATAAAAATTTTTGGAAATGCTTAATGAAAAAGGAATTATACACAATTAATAAAAAATCATTTTAAAACATTAGATTATGTTTCAAATGAAATATAATAAAAATTTATATCGGATTTTTTTGTACTGTAGTAAAGTGGTTTCACTTTATTAAGGGGGTTTTGTTTAATATTTAAAGTTATTAACTGGTTCGAACAAGACTGAATTCACGCCGGTGTTCGCCCTCAGTATTTGCTAGTCACAGTAGTCCACAAAGGTCTTCCTGTGTCTTAGCAATTATTATTAATTTTTTAAAGAAAACAAGAACTTTTTATTTTTTTAATTAGTTCTTTATTATTTAACTGTCGCATTAAGAATGATCATAATAAGGCAAAACAAAGAGGTACTTTAAATTTAGTCAAATCAATAAGCTGTCTAGTACATAAAGAATGAAAGAAAATACAATAACAAATCAATATAAACGATAATGAGAGTGAGAGTAGTGATAATTATTAATCTCTTTTAGTGTTGTGTATACTATTTATATTGATTATTGGTTATTGATTACGGTTATTTTAATAGGGTTTTCAATACACAAATAAAAGTAAGTAAATAGTAACAAAATAATCGGACGTTAAAATGAATGTAATAAATGTTTTAATAACAATTTAATAAATCAATAATAATAATGAAAAATAATAAAAATTGTTATCAAATTATAATAAAATTTTTGTTGTTGGTTATTTTGTTGTAAGTTGTTTTGTTGTTGATAATTTTGTTGTTGGTTGTTTTGTTGTAAGTTGTTTTGTTGTTGGTTTGGACGACCACGTTTTCGAATTGGGTAAATTGGGTTTTCGGATTCTCCCTCATACGGAGTTAAAGCTGATGTGTGTAATGTTGCTATTGGGGTGTTTGGGTCGTTCACTGAAGCAATCGTGAAACACGATGTGCCTTTTGCTCCAATAACTATATATGGTCCATCCCTACGAGGTGTAAATTTCGAAGTTAGTCCATCTTTTGCATTACTAAGTATATATGTCTTTACCAATACTTTATCACCAACTTTAATGTTGTTTGAATGTTTTCGTTTTAAATCTACAAAACCTTTATTTCGATCTTGCATTTTATATTGTGATTCATTTCTAATGTGTCTGCGAGTTTTAACAAATGAGGAGTTATTTGAGGGATGAAATTTTCGGCTTTAACTATAGTTTTAAAGTCGTAGGTTACTTCTGTTGGAGTTCTAAGTTCACGACCAAATGTTAGAAAAGCAGCAGAATATCCAGTACTATCACACTTTGCAGTATTCATAGCAAATCTTATTGCTGGTAACATTACGTTCCATTTTCTATGGTCCTTTTTGACACAAATTGCAAGTTGAGTTTTCAAATCTCGATTTTTCCTCTCTACAGGATTAGCCTCTGGATGATATATTGGGGTAAATGTTTGTTTAATTCCCAAACAATAAGTTAGTTTTTGCATAAGAGCAGAAATAAATTGGGCCCCGTTATCTTTGTGCAATCTTCTTGGTATACCATATCTTAAAATTACTTCATTCAGAAGTGTCAAGGCACAGTTTTCGGCAGTTGCTTCTTTTAACGCAAAAAGTTCTACCCATCTACTACAAATATCTTCTACTATAAGGATCCATTGATATACTTCTACAGTTTTAGGCAAAGAACCAAAAAGATCTACTGCAACGATTTGTTGCTACTTAATGTTTGCAACAATCCGCAAGGCTTCATGTTTGTTGGTTTGTATTTCTTGCATTTTTCACATGATTTTACATAATTTGAGATATAATTTCTTATGCCTGGCCAATAAAATAGTGGCGTTATGCGGCTTATGGTTTTGTCTATTCCATAATGTCCAGATATCGGATCATTATATTTCATTAAAATTTGGCTACGGTGTGTTTTTGGTATTACTAATTGACAATTTACTGAATCTTGATCTGAATTATATTTATAAAGGATTCCGTCAATCATAATATAACCACGATTTGTGTGTCTTGTGACGTTTTCATCGTTGTTTTCAAAAGATGATATTATATTTTTTAGTTCATCTTCTAGTTGAGCTTTACGAAACTCTTCAAAACTTTCTCGAGGAAAATCTATTTCTACTGCATTACAACTACAGGATTCAATGCAAATTTCATTCTCGCATGGTGGTCGCGAAAGCATATCGGCAATAACATTTTGTTTTCCAGGAGTATAGTTAAACGTTAAATTATAACTTTGAAGCAATAAGGACCACCTTGCTAATCTTCCGATCGGAGATTTTAAAGAAAATAACCATTTAAGTGGTTGGTGGTCTGTAAAAACCGTAATTTGTGATCCTTCAATGTATCCACGAAATTTCTGAACAGCCCATACAACAGCTAATGCTTCACGTTCAGTGGTAGAGTAATTTCTTTCAGCTTGAATCAGAAGCCTACTTGCGTATTCAATCGGGTGTTCATCGTTTTTCTCCCCCTGCAATAATACAGCTCCGATCGCATAGCTGCTTGCATCAGTTCTAAGCAGAAATGGTTCATTTTCTTTTACTTGCTGGAGAATTGGTGGTGTTGTGAGTTTTTCTTTTAGTCTTAAAAATGACTCATTTTCTTTTTCTGACCATTTCCATATAGCATTTTTTTTTGGTTAGATTTGAAAGAGGTTTTGATATTTCCGCAAAATTTGGTATAAATCTTCGGAACCACGAACAAGTCTGTAGAAATGACATGAGTTGTTTAAGATTTTTAGGCTAGGGCGTTTTAAAATTGCTGTAGTTTTTTCAGGATCCATTTCTATACCATTTTTGGTTAAAATATGGCCTAAGTACTTTACTTTAGGTTTGCAAAAGTAACATTTTTCCTTATTTAGGTGAAAACCAATTGTTTTTAATTTGTTAAAGGTGATTTCTAAATCCTTTAAATGACTTTCAAAGTCCTTAGAGCAAATAATAATGTCATCTATATAAGCCAAAATTAGCACATTGGGGAGACTAGATTTTATTTTATCAATTACTCTTTGAAACGTTGCTGGTGCATTTTTGAGGCCAAATGGCATTCTATTAAAAACGTATATCCCAAAAGGGGTTGTAAATGCTGTTTTTATTTTATCCTCTTCACTCATCTCAATTTGCCAGTAGCCTGATTTTAAATCAATTGTGGACATGTAAGGAGTAGTTTTGGTTGCATGTAAAAGATCTTCCATTCTGGGTAATGGGTATGTATCAGTTTCAGTTATGGAATTAAGTTTGCGATAATCTACACAAAGCCTTATAGAATTATCTTTTTTGGCCCAAGAAGATTCTTTTTCTTCTATAATGTTTTTCGATAACATATCGTTCAATTCTATTTTTAATTTTTCTTTCATTGCAGGTGAAATTCTATAGGGTGGATTTGTAATTGGTGCATTATTTCCAGTATTTTATTTTTTATTCCTTTTATAGGTAAGCAAATATTTTCAAAAATTTCTTCAAACGACTGTAAAAGTTTTATCAATTTATTCTTTTGAATTTCATTTAAATTGGAGTGTTCATTTATACAATTATTAAAATCGATTGCGTTTATTTCAAACGCTTTAGTTAAAGGTGAATCTGTATTTGTTTTCTTCTTCTTTAAAGGAGGAAATAAATCGGTTTCCTTTTCCTTTGGCATCTCAAAATTTTGAGGTAACGAATCTTCAAATATTTTAAAAATTCCTCTTGGCGAGTAATCATTTTGTGGTGAATAAACTGATTTTAATGTTGGTATATTTTCTGAATCATATTTGTTATTGGATTCAAACCAGGACATAAAATCATTATGATGAACTTGGTTGACCATCTATTATCTTGGCTTGATTAATATTTACGTCATCTTTAACCTTGGATGGTTTTGATTTGAACTCGAAAATTTTTAGAGGTTCATCTTTATAATGCAATGTTCTTTGGGCTAGATCCATTACAAAACCGGCTTGCTCCAAAAAGTCAATACCGAGTAAGGTTCTATTATCTTTAGCCTTTGGTAGGCAAACTATTTATATAAAAAATAGTAATTTTTTATATAAATAGTGTCCAGCTATACTTGTTCTGGCAGCTGTATCTAGATATGCTTCACCCTTTAAACCATTAACATTTATTTCAACAGTAGGAACATTTCTGCCAACAATATTTGTTTGGACGCTATGGAAATCCATTTCTTTGGGAACATTCTAACACCGTTTTGTAGTTACAGGTAGGACAATTAGATCTATAAAAACCTACTGCTCCACAACCATAACAATTGAGCTTGGTTTCCTCGGGTTTCTTCTTCTTCTCTAACTCTAAGCGTTTATAACATACATCTGCTGTGTGGTTTTTCTTTCTACAGAAAGAACACTTGGCTTGAGAGTTATCTTTTGTTTCTGATATTTTTCTGTATGATTCTGGCTTATTTTCGTTATTAATTAACTCAATATCACGAGCTTTTGAAAGAAGATCCTGAAACGTTTCAATACTTTCACGAGAAATTTTCTCACGTATCTGAATATTTATTAAAGAAAAAACCATGTTAATAATGGTGCTCTCTGGGAGTCTTTCTTTTAATTGAGCAAATAGTCTCCTCTTTCTGCAAATAAAACTATCCGTGGATTCAAACAACTTTTGTTTGTCTTCAAAAAATTTCGGCATATATCCTCCAATCTGGTTTCGGAGGAGCAAATGCGCTACGTAAAAGCTCTATTGCTTCATTAAAAGACCTTGCCTCATGCTTAACACCTTGCCACCATGACGATGCGTAACCTTCTAGCAATAAGGGTAAACTTGTAAGGGCCATAGAATCTGAGATGTGTTCTGCTTCTTTAAATACTAAAATTGTGGCTATAAAATCTTCTACTTTCGACGTACTACGACCGCCATTAAAACGTGCGCTACAGGAGCTAAACGTGGCTTTTGTTTCCTGACGAACTTGCAAGGATCCTAAAAGATCAGAAAACTGACGTTCTGTTAAGCTTATACTCAAAGGAGCATTTACATTGGAGTTTTGTGGCATATTTGCATTTGTAGTATTAGACGTTTGCTTATTAGCAGCATTGACATTTTGTCTATTAGAAGGAGTACTAGAATTTGTAGGAACTACCGGATTTGAAACTACGCTATTGTTCTGCATTTCAGCATTGGAAAACGAACTTTGAGAAATTAAAGTTGTTCTTAGCATTTTTGTAAAATTTTCAATTTACCCACGTATATACTTTAAAAAGAATTACAATTAAAAACTGCAACACAAAAATATTTCTTTTAGCAAAAGTAAATTGTAGAAAAAATAAACCCAAAACAACCGTTATTTCGCAACAACACTGTATGAGAATAAAGAAAACAAAAATTATTGATGAGCAACAACAACTTAAGATGATGAACAACAACAACAATTTTTGCCGTTAACTTTATCCAAAAATAATAATATTTTTCAAAACAACTTTAGCAGCTTCTTAATTTTGTAAAAATAAATTTTACGTTGGGCGCCAATTGTATTAAAGTGGTTTCACTTTATTAAGGGGGTTTTGTTTAATATTTAAAGTTATTAACTGATTCGAACAAGGCTGAATTAACGCCGGTGTTCGCCCTCAGTATTTGCTAGTCACAGTAGTCCACAAAGGTCTTTCTGTGTCTTAGCAATTATTATTTATTTTTTTTAAGAAAACAAGAACTTTTTATTTTTTTTTAATTAGTTCTTTATTATTTAACTGTCGCATTAAGAATGATCATAATAAAACAAAACAAAGAGGTACTTTAAATTTAGTCAAATCAATAAGCTGTCTAGTACATAAAGAATGAAAGAAAATACAATAACAAATCAATATAAACGATAATGAGAGTGAGAGTAGTGATAATTATTAATCTCTTTTAGTGTTGTGTATACTATTTATATTGATTATTGGTTATTGATTACGGTTATTTTAATAGGGTTTTCAATACACAAATAAAAGTAAGTAAATAGTAACAAAATAATCGGATGTTAAAATGAATGTAATAAATGTTTTAATAACAATTTAATAAATCAATAATAATAATGAAAAATAATAAAAATTGTTATCAAATTATAATAAAAATGCAAATAATTTAATAATATTAATATAAAAATTATGCAAATAATTGTTAACTCAATAATATAAATAATTATTAAAAATAAAATATAATTCAGGCTGCTACAGTACGATTTTTCATTAGGTAGTTTTGCTTGCAGGCGTTCTATATTTTGTTTATAAATGTATTACAATTAAAAAAAATATATAAAAGAAGAACCACAACTAGAAAAAATAAGCCTTAAAATTAAAAAAAAAAATATATTAGCTTTTTTCTGGTCTTATTTTTTAGGACATTTGGCCTTTTTTGACCTTTTTTAACCCAGTTGGCGCCACCGTCCTTTTAAAAGGTCCCGTTATT
Source organism: Protophormia terraenovae (assembly GCA_951394005.1). Classification (NCBI taxonomy): domain Eukaryota; kingdom Metazoa; phylum Arthropoda; class Insecta; order Diptera; family Calliphoridae; genus Protophormia; species Protophormia terraenovae. The sequence continues at coordinate 51,966,912 of OX596075.1, forward strand.
TTTCTTCTATTTCTTTGCCAATACTTGATCTATTGATCTGCTTTTTTACAGAATACAAACAGAACATATAACAGTTGAGTGTGAGAGTTGCAATAGTGCGGTCAGTTGTAATTTGTGATAAGAAAAACATAAATTTTGGAAAAAAATATAATTTTGGCAACGATGGAGAACGAACGGTAAAAAAAAACAAAGCAAACAAGAAAATACATTTTGTTACTTTATTTATAAGTTATTTGCTTTATAATCTTTAAATTTTGTGCAATGAAAATCAAAACATTGCTTTTGTTTGCTTTTTATTTAGTAAAATTGAATGTTCTTTATAAAGGACAGTGGCAAAATACCCTACCATTAACATTCGCTTTTTATGTTAAACAGATATATGCGCAAACCGTTAACTCTGAACCAAATATTGCAAGAGGTTGAAAATTTGAGCAGCGAAGATCAGCCAGGCGAAATTTTTATATTGCCACCAGAAAATTGCAATAACGACTGTACAGATGAAGATAGTTGTGAAGAAAATAATGTGGATTTATACAACTTGCCAGGTTCACAATTGCTTTCCGAAGCTGCTGTAAATAGTGTATCCGATGAAGACTTTGATTGCGACGATGACATATGCTTAGCGGACTTTCGTAAACGAATAAAAACAACCAGCCGCATTGTCAAGGCATCACAACTAAAGAAGTATACTTGGGAAAAGAGAGATATAGAACCATCATTGCCGATTTGGAAGGAAGTTTCAGGCTGTAAAATTGAGTTCTCTCCAATGGAAGCTTTTTCGTGCTTCTTCAACGATGAAACTATAGAGCTATTCGTGAAGTACACAAATAAATACGCTACAGATCATAACCGCGAAGAGAATGTTCATGGTGATGAGATGCGTTGTTTCTTCGGAATTTTGCTGTTGAGTGGCTACGTTATTGTTCCCCGGCGGGAAATGTATTGGGAAAGTTCACCAGATGTTCACCATGAACTCGTTTCAAGCGCCATGACAAGAAGCCGTTTCCGTTTTATTATGCAAAACATCCAAAACATGAATAGATGGTACCATATTATGGAAACCACGGCACCAAGCAATTCATTCGAGGAAAGCCAATTAGATGGGGCTATAAAATATGGATGGCGACGAACCGACTCGGATATATAGAATGGTTCGAGCCATACCAAGGAAAATCTACACCACTTCACGAAAGTTTGAGGCATCTTGGCTTAGGAGCAAGCGTTGTCCTACAGTTTGTGGATGTCTTGCAAACTAGATGGCCTGATATTCCATTTGATATATATTTTGACAACTTTTTCACTTCTACCAAATTACTAGAGGAACTGAAAGCCAGAAAATTGAAAGGAACTGGAACGGTCCGAGAAAATCGTCTTGGAAAGGCATTTCCTTTACAGAAAGGTCGAGAGCTAAAAACAAAGAGTAGAGGATTCTATGACTATGTATCATCTTCTGATAATTCGATTGTTGTTATAAAGTGGGTTGATAACAGTATAGTGACTCTAGCTTCCAACAATAATATGGTTTTTCCAACTATAACGGCCAAAAGATATTCACAAGCAGAGAAAAAAACATGGGTGGAGTTGATAGAGCCGATCAAAACATTGGATTGTATAGAACTAGTATACGTGGAAAGAAATGGTATTTTCCTCTTATAAGCCACTGTCTAGACATGTCGGTGCAAAATGGTTGGCATATCTACCGTAATAGTGGCGGCAAACTGGATGGTCTGGCTTTTCGACGACAGATCGCAACAGGTCTTTTAGAAACATTAAAAAAGTCATCATCAACAGCTGCACTAAGACATGGCACAACCTTTCATTCGCACTCCCGACTTGATGGGAGAGATCATTTAATTATATATAAAGAACGGCAAACTCGTTGCATTGAATGTCACAAAAAAGCAAATTTTTCTTGTTTAAAATGTAATGTGACATTGCACCCAAAAGATTGTTTTATGTTATATCACACCAAAAAATAATTTTGAATTCCATATATATTTTTTTATTTATGCATATAATATATACATAAAGTTTTTGTTATGTTTTGAAGTAAAATGAGTTGTGTTAATAAAATCCATAAAAAATAACCAATAGTAATTTATTTTGCCACCGTCCTTTTATGGGGAAACGGTGAAAAACTCGAAGAAAAGTCAGAAACAAACTTTGATCAGCGATGCATTTTCAATATAAAACAAAAAAAAAAAAAAAAAATTACACTTTTTCCAAAAAAAAAAAAAAAAAAAATCGGCGCCAAGTGGGTTAAAGCTCAATTTACCTTCTTTTTTTCTAAACTTCTGGCAAAACTGACAAAGAGTTAAATTATAATTAAATTACATTCTTTTCACACAAACTAATCAATTTGTCTACAATTAGGCTTTAACTTTGGGTTAAAATTTGATCAGTAAACGCCCTAATGTCTTGTTATGATGTTTTGAATTGGGAAAATTGTTGTTTAAATATGTACTTATAAATATTTTAATTTTTAAGGAGATTCAAAATTGACTAAAATTTTGTTTTATTTTTATTAATGCCATCGATGCAAACTCGATGTTATTTTACCATAATTATTTCTTATAACAAAAGAATTATAGTTTACTATAGCGCTAAAATTTTATTTGCTAGGTTATCCATTAATAATTGTATTGGTTTTTACAAAGTTTATTTTGCTAAACACACTCCTTAAAGATCGCATTAGTTACCATCGTAAAAACATAATAAAAGAATTATAGTTTACTATAGCGCTAAAATTTTATTTGCTAGGTTATCCATTAATAATTGTATTGATTTTTACAAAGTTTATTTTGCTAAACACACTCCTTAAAGATCGCATTAGTTACCATCGTAAAAACATAAAATTTTAGTTGCAGTTTTAATTTTTGAAAAAAATTGATGTTTTTATAGTACAAAACTACATATTATTTTTTAAAATATGTGCAAAAAGTGCTAAAAAAATGCCAAAAATAATTCGGAAAGTGCTAGAAAAAGTGCCAGGTGCTAGATTCACTTTTTTGGTGCTAAACGAGTTTAAAAAGTGCTAGATCTAGCACTAAAAGTGCTAAATTGGCAATACAGGTTACAATTCAAGAGGGGAATAACCACAAGGTTGAATATAACATATAATTCAAATTAACTAAACTTTTTTTTCGCATTGAAGAATTTTTATTAAATTTTACTGCACTATTTTATTTAATTATACAAAATTTTAGTTGAATTGAATATACAAATTATTTAAATTAACTATTTTTTATTGAAAAATGTTTAATTTAATTTTTTTAACTACTGAATTTTATTCAAGTTGACAAAATTTTTGTTAATTTTAAAATGAGTTTTAAGCCCCGGTAGAAAAAATACATTTATATATTATTAAATTATTTTGAAGGTTGGTCCGAAGTGCTTTTTGTCACTTTCAAAATGAGTCATTCCATTTAAAACCAACCAGCCGATTTCCTCACCTCTTCCGAATTTGATAAAATTTAATACAGACATTATGCTCGATAAAACTAAGACTAACTCAACATTTCATATAATTTCATCAAGTGGTTCGCGAAATACAGCGATTTGAAAGTGTAAAATAGCTAAATAAATGTATAAAGTTGTGTACACCAAGTGAAGAATATCTTTCAAAGTATTTATGATATAAGATTTATTGAGATGTCATATTAAATGTATTGAAATTACCTTTAATATGACTTTTTTCTCAGCATCAGAATGCTGAATCGCGTGTAAATATCTCAAAAAATGGTCTTTTTAAAAATTTAAAAAACTATATGTAAATTATGAAAATGTTTTCAATAACTCGGGAACTATTGAGAGTCCCAGAACGATACTTACAGAGAACATACAGAATGGCTCCATATATTTTTTCACGAATTTAAAAATACCTGTTTTTGAGATACGCTACCGCGAAATTTGATTCGCGAATTATCCACCAATAAAATTGAACATAATGTTTCAGGTATTATTTTAAAGGTAATTTCATTTCCTTTAACTATTCGCCTCAATGAACGTTGTAAAGTAAATATTTTAGAAGATATCCGTAATTTTAAAAAGACATTTTATTTTTACAATAAATCGCGAACCATTGCGGAAATCAAGCTAAAACTCAGTAGTGGGCGTGTCATCTCTCATATAAAGTTAATACCAAAATTTTTATATCTGGGAAACTATAAAAGTTAGAGAGCTCAAATTTTTTACGACTAGCATTAGCTTCAATATGAATATTTTGGACAAAAATTGGTACACTAGCAATAGTGGGCGTGGCACCTCCCATACAAAGAAAATATTAAATTATCATATCTAAGAAAATATAACAGTTAGAGTTCTAAAATTTTGTCGGAGCCACAATGCTCAAATTTTGCACAAAGAATTTTGACATCCATGATGTGTAATAAATTAGCAGATTATGGGGGTATGGTCCCTCCCATAAAAATTAAATACAAAAATTAGTATATCTGGGAAACTTTCATCTGGAATTTTCAAATTTTGCACGGAAAACATCTATCTATCAGGGGTGGCGAAGCACACCGGGTATTAGCTAGTTAACATATATTTTTTTAAATTTTCAAAAAGATAATTTTTTGAGATATTTATTCGCGAACTAAAATACGTGAGATTTTGATGTTGAGAAAAAAGTCATTATATACGTCATATTAAAGGTAATTTTGATACCTTTAATATGACATCTCAATAAATCTTATATCATAAATACTTTGAAAGATATTTATAATTTTGTGTATATAACTTTGTAAATATTTTTAGATTTTCTACACTTTCAAATCGATATATTTCGCGAACCACTTGAATAAATAATCTGAAATTTTGAATTAGTCTTAGTCATTAAATTCGGATAGGTAAGGTCCAAAATTGTAATTTTCCGTGTTGGTTTTAATGGAATGACTCAAATGCAACAACTTAGAAATTAATAAATATATTCTCATAATTCTTTCACAACCTAACTGATATACATTAGTCTAAGTAATATATGTGTAAAATATTATACTGGTATTTACTAAGATATAACAAAAATATGAAGAAAGAAGAAAAAATTGAGGACATTTTGGGTAAAAACATTGTATGAAAATATCAAAAGGTATCGCAAATTTTAACGTACCTTTATACAAATTTTAAAGCGTAAAACATATATATATAATACTAATTTATAATGATTCACAGTGGTTCCAAAACGATTTTTTTTAAATAATTCAATGACTAAATAACTGTTAGAGGTATCTCAATAAAATTTCACATGGGCAGAGTTGAGGTGTTTCCGAGTTAATTTGGAAGAGTTCAGTTCTTTCCACAATCGTTTAAAAACTAACTGAAACTTGACCCCCATTCAGCGAAATGTGCACATTTCCTTTAATTTCTATAGTAAATGTGGGCTGCAACCAGTGTTACCGTTCCCCCTTTTTCAACCACCTGGCCACTTTTTTGGACCCCTTTTTTAAATGGCGACCAAATGCGACTTTTTAAAATTATGTGCTAAATGACGAAAAACTAAGTTGTTTAAATCATATCGATCCATTATATATTAACTTCAACAAATAAATTAATTATTTTGAGATTATTTCACATTAGTAACTAAAAATAATAATAAAGTTTATGAATCTTTTTGAACTGGACTGAAAAAAATATTCGATGAATATTTATATTTTTACATTCCACATAGCAACTAAATTATCAATAATAAAAACTAGCTTGTCTAACAGATTTAAGTCAATACTTGTGGATCCATGCGTTCCGTCCTAAATTTGTCCGACGGGGATTTGAAAGACTAAAGTACGAGTGAAGAACTCGTACAAAAGTACAGATGTTTAATTAATTAAAAAAAGGATTATGTTTTAACTGTTTTTGTGAATAAATCTTTATTTTTGCAATGATAAAAATTGTTGTAAAATAATTATACATTTTTTAATACAAATTCTTTTCTTTTTTATTGTTATCAAATAAACAAATTTTGAAGAGTTTTTTTTTTAAGTTCTGAAGCAGTTGGCCCCTTAGGTTAGGTTAGGTTAGGTTATAAGGGTCGCCCGCCATAGCGAGTGCACTCGGAGGCCATTAGGCCCATTGTGATGCCCTATTTGAGAAGAAAACTCCTCTCCCTTTCCATAAACAAAAAACTAACTTTCCGTTGATCTATCCAGAAACCAACCCATACTCCTAACAAATCCAATCAGGTTTGAAAGTGGCATGTCATTGAGACAATCCAGATCATGGAAGAGTTGTCTACCGAGGTGTCTCAGTCTACGCCCTTTCAGTGCTGGACATTCACATAACAAGTGCTGTACGGATTCCTCTTCTTCCTCATCTAAACAACTTCTACAAAAGCTATTCCCTGGGTAACCCATATGTTCCGACATGCGCCCGATCATACAGTGCCCCGTGATTATGCCTTCTAGAAGCCTTATCGATGATCTATCAAGAGAGAGTAATGCTCTAGTTCTACTCCGAGACCGGAGCGGCCAGAGAGTTCTTGATAGTCTACAAGTGGTGATTGAGGACCACCTGCTTTCTATCTCATTCACCGCCCATTCATCAAGAGCATTGGATACAGTAACGAAGGGAGTGAGAATGTCCTCGCAAGCGAGTGCCTCGTCCAAAGACGATGCATTTACTTCGCATTCATCCGCCATTTCGTTACCTCGTATACCTGTATGGCCCGGAACCCATATCAGCTCCACCCGAAAGTGTCTTAGCTGAGTTAAGGAGCGTATACAGTCGTCAACACATCTTGATCTTACAATGGGGGAGTTCAGAGCCTTGATTGCTGCAAGGCTGTCCACATATATATCAATGTTCGAAGCGCAGAAATTAAATTCCTGAATTCGCTTCGCTGCCACGTTAATGGCATATACTTCGGCCTGAAAGACTGTGCACGAATTGGGTAATCTGAGAGACATCGAAATGTCTAAATCATCAGAGAATATACCCGAGCCAGTGCCAGTATCTGTCTTAGAACCATCAGTGAATACTGAGATTGCAAATTCCTTAAAGACGGAATTTGTTGCCCAATCTTCCCTAGATGGGATTCTGATATCGAATGTTATATCAAAATTCATTCTCGGTACTAAATAGTCAGTCCCCTGTATACGAGCTGATCTGCCTATTACATTCAATATAGTGCCGTGACCAACGCGGCAATGCCTGAGTTCGCCCGACTCTTTGAGCCGTAGAGCGGACTTGGCGGAGATATTTCTAATAAAAATATCAAGGGGAGAGATGTCAAGCATAGTCTCCAGACTGGCTTGGGGAGTGGAACCCATTGAACCAGTAATTGAGAGACAAGCCAGTCTCTGCACCTTATTCAGAGTAGAGATATGTGTCTTCGTGCCTGCAGCCTTCCACCATACAAGAGCACCGTAGGTAAGAATGGGTCTAATAACCGCAGTATACATCCAATGGACGATATACGGTTTTAGACCCCATCTTTTCCCGAATGTCTTCTTGCATGTATAGAAAGCACACAGTGCCTTCTGCATGCGACTCTCAGCATTACGTTTCCACGAGAGCTTAGAGTCCAGAATCACGCCAAGGTATTTGGCTTCCTTCGAAAGTTCCAGAGTGATGCCATCAAGACGTGGTCTCCTGAAAGCCGGAACCTTATATTTCCTAGTGAAAAGCACTAGTTCGGTCTTTGTGGGATTTACTCCCAGACCGTTGTCCCTAGCCCATGACAATAGAACACTTAGAGCTGATTCCATGAGTTCACTAATCGTGGAGAGAAATTTTCCCCTAATGAGGAGCACAACATCATCAGCGTATGCTACTGCCTTGGTGCCTCTATTCGTAAGCTCAAAAAGGACTTTATTCACAACAAGGTTCCACAATAGTGGGGATAATACCCCTCCCTGTGGAGTGCCTCTTGTCAAGACCTTCCTTGAGGTGCTCAGACCTAAGCTGGAATTGATGGCCCTGCTTTTCAGCATGTTCCCAGTCCAGTTCCTTATTCGCCGATCGACTCCCAGGTCATCCAGTGCCATAAGAATCGACGATATGTTCACATTATTGAAGGCGCCCTCTATATCCAGAAAGGAAGCCATCACGTACTCTTTCCTGTCGAGCGTTTCCTCTATCGTGCCGACCACGTCATGCAGTGCCGTTTCGACTGACCTACCCTTTAGGTAGGCATGCTGTGCCCTGCAAAAATTTGCCGGCGAGAGAATGCCCCTGACATGGACATCAACTAGTCTTTCCAGAGTTTTCAACAAAAACGATGACAGACTAATCGGCCTATAATCCTTCGCGGTACTATGGTTTATTTTTCCCGCTTTGGGGATAAATACCACTGTAACCTCTCTCCATTCCCTAGGAATATATTCTAATTCAAGACTACCCCTAAATATTCGGATCAGCCATGGCATAATGACTGATATAGACTTCTGCAGTAGCGCTGGGAAGATCCCATCTGGGCCCGGTGATTTATAGGGTTCAAAAGACGATATCGCCCACGCTACCTTGCTGTCATCAACAATAGAAGCTACTAATTCACTAAAGTGGGTTGGTGACGCCGGGAGGTTTCCAGTTACAGATTCCTCGTTCGTATCGTCTCTGCAGCCCGGAAAGGGTTCCTCCTCCAAGATTGGAGGAGGAACCCATACTCTCACCGTCGTTCGAAAAGGGACTTGATCCAGGGGGACGATCTCGATCTTGGCATTGGGCCAGAGTTCGCCAAGTCCTCGGATGCAGTTTTTGAGGAAGTCGAGTGCTTTCTCGTTACCACATCCGATGATCTTGACACCCTTTAACCATTTGGCGCCATCGAACGCAGTGAAGGAATCATCCTCACTGCGTCCGAGTTCGTCAACTAGTGCCCGCAAGATCTTCTCCTCCAGTAGTAGCCATCTGTCCGTAGTCATTTTGCCCTCGGGCTGGCTACGGTCTATGATGGCCACTTGTAGCTCAGGAGCTGATGACAAGCTGGTTGAGGGTTTCAACCGCTTGCCCTCAGGTACCTGCGTCTCACTTGATCTTTGCCGCTTTGAACAGTGTTTGCCAACACTACCTTTGGTAGCGGCTGCTGGGCCTCTGGTGGAGGTTTGTGCAGACCGTACTTTGGGCATCGTGTTGACAGACCCTGTCGTGCCACATCGATCATCACCTCTCTTTGAACCTGCTGCGGCTTCCTTGGAAGTGGAAGGTCGAGCAACAGATTTTTCAGAGCCGGTGATCGTGTTCGGTCCAGAGTTAGCGTGGGGCACAGGTTTGGCTGTGATCACCTTCTTACTCTGGTGTTTCTTATCGGTCATCGTCTGGGATGGCCTGACCTCCACAACAGTAGTATTAAGCATAGCTTCATACTTCTGTATGTGGTAGGTATGCTTCCGCCTCAAACGCTTTTCCCGAGTTGTCAGAGTCGAGGGATCACGAGCATCCAGCGACCTGACGTACCGGAGAGAGCGTTTGTAGCCCGCCAATAGGGCCGTTCTCTGAAGTCATGTTCATAGATTTGGGGGGGGGTTGGCAGTTTATACCTATTGAAGAGTTTTTTTTTTAAGTTCTGAAGCAGTTGGCCCCTTTTTTTGGCTACTTTTTATTTTAAAATCCCCTTTGGACACTTTTTAAAAATTCTCAACGGTAACGCTGGCTGCAGTATTCTATACACATAAGTGTACAGCAGTTTCAACGTGTTTTTTTAAATAATTTTGAACGGATAAATATATTTCAATGAAATTTCACATAGTTCTTACTGGGGTATTTTCCAACTGTTTTGGAGGAGCACAAGTTTCTAGCTGCTCTGTGAGCAGGGGGGAGGACCTCCGAAATAGGTAACCTCGGATATTATATAATAAATAATTAAGGGAATTGACCACTTTCGGAGGTTCTCCTCCTGTTCACAGACCAGCTAGAAACTTGTGCTCCCCCAAAGCAATTGGAAAACACCTCAGAATTGAAATATATTTAATGGTTCAAATTATTTAAAAAAACACGTTGAAACTGCTGTGCTCTTATGTATGTATGTTTCAATGTGTTTTTTTTTTAAATAATTTTGTGCAACTTTTGAACCGCTACTCACAGAGCAGCTAGAAACTTGTGCTCCTCCAAAACAGTTGGAAAATACCCCAGTAAGAACTATGTGAAATTTCATTGAAATATATTTATCCGTTCAAAATTATTTAAAAAAACACGTTGAAACTGCTTCATTGAAATATATTTATCCATTCAAAAGTTACACAAAATTATTTAAAAAAACACGTTGAAACTCCTGTGCACTTATGTATATAGAATGCTGCAGCACACATTTACTATAGAAATTAAGGAAAATTTGCACATTTCGCTGAAGGGGGGTCAAGTTTCAATTAGTTTTTATACGATTGTGTAAAGTATTTATGCAAGTATTTGGTGTCATTGGAAAGGATATTATTTGAAAAATAATAATGTATAAATAATAAAGTATTCAAACTAAATTTTTTCATTTAATTGATCAAAAAACGAACAATTTTAGTATTTGGTGTTATTTCGCAAAAAAAAAAAAAATATTAATATTTGAACTTAAATAAAATTTAGATTAATTAAGCTATCATTGTGAAATTTTAGTAAAATATAAAAAAATTTCCTTAAAAGAAGAGAATAAATATATTCATATTTTCTTACACAGAAATACCCAAAATTCCAGTTCGGGGAAGCTTGCTTCAAAAATTTACTTTTTTTCATTGAAATGGTCACCCTCTCGTTATAACGGGCTTCCGTCAGAAAATACTTTTTGGGTGAATACCTTACATATAGGGCTAAAAAATTTAAATTTTAAGTCGATCCCAGCTTTGCGATTTGATAACATAACAAAAAAAAAAAGAAAACAATAAATTCCAAAATTGACAAAATTTTGATAGGGCTCGTGGGCAGACCTTTGTCCCAAACTCTTCCGGATTTATTTTACACGCATTTAAATTAAGATTTCTTTTGAAAACATTAAAAAAATTATAAAATCCAGAACAAAAAACTAATTTTATCACTGAATAAATAAATATTGCCATCTTTTAAAAAAAAAACTCAAACAATTTAAAATTTTTTTAAAGTTCCAACTTTAGATTAATATAACTTTTTAACGAGTAAAAAGATATAGTCGGTCAAGCCCTACCATATGGTACCCTACACCATTGTATATATGAAGCAGAGCTCGAGGAGGGGACTTATATTACACCTATGGCTAATTGCCCGATGAAAATATCCCCCAAATGATATTGTAAAGAAGATCGCACGCAAAGAAAAAACATGGTTCCTAAATGCTCGCGGCAATTAAGTGATGTTCCTAAGTAATTTATATGGCTTGCACAATAAAATTATTATGTTTTAGACTAAGCTCAATCAATTAATTTTTGTTCTGATCATTTTTACATATGGTAATAATATGGTCGTCACTATCGAAAAGGCTTATTATGTTTCCTACAACAAAATAGTTTAAATTTTCAAATATAAAATCATAATAACAATCGTAGCATAGTTCTATTCTATAGATTCAGTTCTTATTTGCAATTTGAAGTAATTGTTTCGTAGTACAAACAAATTTACAACAATCAAAATTTTCTAGTTAAAAAGTTTATTTAAATTATATCTAAGTATAAAAGAGCAAAATGTGTTAATATTATGCGCAATAAATATAATTATTTTAATACATACAAATAAATCAGCAAATCGTTTAACGTATATAAATATGATGTATGTATATATGCAAATACAACAATTTTCTTTTTGTATATTCATACAGAAGTATAACTAGTGTATTGAAAATTGTTATAACAAAAATTACATTGTTGAACAACGACGCTGTACTAAAAGAATAATATGTTTCATAGTAATATATTATTTCACTTAAATATTTGTATGTAATATTTTAATGTTATGGGTGTCAATAATATTCTTGTCTTTATTATTATCTCTCTTTCAAAATAATTTACTCATACGGTAATGAAATCTTAAATGTGACGGACGTAAAGTGAAGAAAAATTTAAAAAAAAAGTTCATATAATTATAACATTTTTTAATCAAAATTTTGTACAGATGCCGCAATCAGAGTTCGATTTTTACAAGGAAAAGCTGAAACGGATTTCTATTAATATTTCTTTTAGGTGTGTGAATGTGGAGCATAATAAAGATGAATTTTCTTGAACAAAATCGTCCAATGAAGGCTGTGGTATTTGTTTTTGAATCAATTTTCTGTTCGCAAATTTAAATGAATAATAAAAATAAATAAAAACTGTTTGCATAGTATTATAAAATTGAATATATGGATCATATTATATTAATGCATTATGGTTGTGAGAACCAACACATATAAGTGTTATGATCATATTATATTTACATTGGATAGGATCATATTATGTTCACAAAAGGGTGAAATACCTTATTTGATTGAGGGAATCATAAACCCAAACATTAATGATAGTTACCGTTTATGATTTCACCAACCATATTTTTTCTTTGCGTGCGCTACATCATTAAATGTTGAAATCAATGACGTAGACATAAGCAACTCGTATCACCTGAAAAAGACCCAAAAGATCATTGTTGAGTTTACTTCACTAAATAAGAAAAGAGAATTAATGGGTAAAATACAGCGTCATAGAGTAGAATCTAAAATAGTTACAGGACATGATGACAACTCTAATTATATGTATGTAAACGATCACCTTATGGCACACAAACAGCACTTACTTTGTCTTGTGAAAACAAAGGCCAAGGAATCAAATTGGAAGATTGTTTGGGTGCGTACTGGAAATATTTTTGTTAAAGAAAAGGAAATCTCCAATCCCATTATAATAAATAATTCAGCTGATATTGAACTTATAACTTCAGCAATTTAAATTGTTAATATAATAAACGCCTAATCAGCCCAATAAATTAAAAAAATTAACTCTATAACAAAAATTTAAAATTTTAACCAAATTGAAAAATGCCTACTAAGTTATCCCAACAATAGTGCACATGAACATTTGATCACTACGTTTAAATTTCATACCCTTTATTGTTTCCATACAAAATACAGTGCACTCGCGAAAACATGGACACTTAAAAGCGTGAACGACTTAGAAATGTAAAAAAATTTTTTTACACAGACTATTCTAAAACGTGAATAAAAAATGAAAGCTCAAAAACGTGAACAATTTTTTTTTTCCTTAATTTTTGGTGTTTATAATTTGGGAAATTCCCGAATATGATTAAAATGTTTTTATTTCTAATCCTAGAAGCATATAATACCTGTTTTTGTTCGTTAAAACAAAAAAGTTTTATATTTATGTTTACCAATTGAAAACGTGAACATTCTCGAAAAGGTAAACATCCTTGGTAAAAATTACTTTACGCGAGTCTACTGTATTTTAAAAACATCAACATTATTGTATTAACAGAAACAAATATAACTGATTATGAAAATAACATATACAAGTTTCAACTCTCACTTTTTGAATAGAGAAGATAGAGGAGGGGACATTGCCCTTTATGTGCGAGACAATATTGCACACACAAACATTCAGTTAAAAGCATTCTCATTTGAAGCTATACAAATTAAAGAAAATTACAAAAAAACAACTTAGAGCCTATTTACATTGGGGATTATAGCAGGGTTTTTTTGTGATATTTTGTTTTAAAGTTGCTTCGAAATCCCTTCTACATTTACACACATAAATTTATATTGTGAAATTTTTTAAAAAATGTTTGACAAAAAACAACAATTCAAAAAAATTAAAAATAAATTTGAAAAAATTTCATGAAATTTTTAGTTTTGCGACGACGTGCAACTTTCCTTACCCCGCTTGCTTTTCTATACCTCTTGCCAACGAACGTAAAAGTTGCAGCGATTTTTCTCAGGGAAAATCCCCAATGTAAATGAGCTCTTACTCTCTTATATCGATCTATCGTCCGCCAAAAAATAATGTAAACGATTTTATAATTGAGCTTGACGAAACACCAAACAAAATAAAAAACAAACAAGACGTTGCACAGTGGGGTCAAACGCAATTATTTTGGTAATAAATCTGTATCTCCAAAACTACTGCTCGAATAAGATTGAAATGTATGGAAAAGTTGCAGAGAAGGACTTAAGCTTTCAGAAAAATTATATTGTAGTCACCCTGTGGTAACACAAAATAAGCTACAGGGTGTAAATATTGACTACCTCGAATATGTAAGTTTAAAAAAATCGTAACTTCTACAAATGAAGTCCGATTTTAAAGATTTTTATATTTATGTAGTGCTTGGTAAGGTAAAGATAAAAAAAAGCTTACTCACCTAAGTTATTTCATACAGTAAAAGAGATATTTACACTTAAATTTTGAATTTTTAATTTTTTGCCTCGACTTTCTTTCGTTTTTCGGAAATAAGTCCTGAGGTGTATGTAGTAAAAGTTTTTTAAAAATACGCTGAAAAAATTTTTGAATTATCTCAATGCTTCTAGACGTGAAAAATATTCAAAGTCAGCTCTCTGAAATTGGTAAGAAAAATTGATATTTTTTACAAAAATATAGTAGAATTCTTTCTCTTTTTTCTTAAGAAAAAAAAAATGTTCTTTATATATTTCAAAAGGTAAGGCTTAATAAATGTTTAATAATGAAATTTTGAATTGACTTATGTTTGCACCCTTCAAAAGGCATTGGTCGAAAATGGTGAATTTTGGAAAAAGGTAAATTTTTTTATTGATTAATAAAAAAAATGTCACGCGAGCTTTTTTAAATTTATTGACGATATTTTATCAAAAAATTGATTTAGAACGATTTGAAATTAAACTGTTTCCCGCCCGACGTAAAACGAATGCGGGAGAGCAGATTTCATGAAAAAAGTGTATTCCAATACATCAATTTGGTTTTAGGGAAAAACGTAGCACCATAGAACAAACACACAGACTTATTAATATTATATCTAAGACGTTTGAAGAAAAGAAATATTGTTCCGCTCTCTTCATTGATGTCTCTCAAGCCTTCGATAAAGTATGGCATGAAGGAATATTATATAAAATTAAACAATATTTACCCACAAATACGCATAAGCTGTTAGAAAGCTATTTAACTCATCGAAAGTTTGTTCTTAAAGAGGGAGACTTTATAAGCTCACTGCAGTCCATTGAAGCAGGCGTACCCCAAGGAAGTACACTGGGTCCTTTTCTGTACTTAATATACACTTCTGATATGCCAACTTGTAGTCAAACCCATATATCAACATTTGCAGATGACACAGCTATTTTAGGCGTGCATAAAATCCCCCAAGAAGCATCTAAACTATTGCAAGATCATATACTCTGTCTAGAAAAATGGCTATAGTAATGGAGAATAAAAGTGAATGAACAAAAATGCATACATATTACCTTCACATTGCGAAGAGATTCGTGCCCCCCAATCTTGATAAATAATCAGATTATACCCCAACAAACAGAAGTAAAATACCTTGGTATGCATCTAGATCGACATCTTACTTGGAAAACACATACAGAAACAAAATTAACACAAATTAAGTTCAAATTACTCCAAATTAACTGGTTAATTGGTAGAAATTCGAAATTAAGTCTAGATTGTAAACTGTTAATTTATAACTCAATTATAAAGCCTATATGGTGCTATGGTATCCAACTATGGGGCACGGCCTCTGCTTCAAATATTGAAAAAATTCAAAGACTAAAATACTACGAATAATAACAGCAGCACCCTGATATGTGAAAAATGATAACATTCACAAGGACCTCAATGTCCTTATTGTCAAAAATGAAATAAGTAAACACGCAGAATCGTATTTAAGGAAGCTTGAAGTACACCCAAACCCACTTGCTCGAAACATAATAAGAAGCAATGGCTACAACCGTTTGAGAAGAAGGAACACAACAGACTTCCGCAGAAGCTAAACCCTTTGGATAAATAAAGTTTTTTTCGTCCGACAGTGGTTGGAAATTATATAATTTAAGATTGTTAGTTCACATAATATCGTGAAGATCCAATAAATAAATATAAATGAATTAAAAAAAAACCTCATATACCTCAGGACTTATTCCTGAAAAACGAAAGAATGTCGAGGCAAAAAATCAAAAATTCTCAATTCAAGTGTAAATATCTCTTTAACTGTACGAGATAACTTAGGTGAGTAAGCTTATTTTTATACCTTTACCTTACCAAGCACTTTACATAAATATAAAAATCTTTAAAATCGGACTTCATTTGTAGAAGTTACGATTTTTAGAAACTTTTACCTATCGACACCCTGTAGATTATCTTGTGTTATCATAGGGTGACTACAAGATAATTTTTCTGAAAGCTTAGGTCCTCCTTTGCAACTCTTCATACATTTCAATTTAATCCGAGCAGTAGTTTTGGTAGATTTATTACCAAAAAGTTTGCGTTTGACCCCACTGTGCTCTGTTGTTTTAGGTGATATTAATATCGACATACTCACACAAAACTTAACAACAAAATATAGAGAAATACTTTCGTCGAAATGACTGCATTGCTTGATCAACGAAACTACAACGAAAAAAAAAACAAGTACTTGCATAGATCATATCAAAGAATATACATAGCGCATGTCAATGAAAACTGTAATATTTTTTAAAAGTATTTCAAGATGCGGGAGGGAAGGCAAAAGGAAAAGAAGCTTGCGTGTTTTTTTATCTCTTTTGTTATGCTCTTGAAATGAATAAAAAACACACAAGAAAGCAAGGTTTAAATATGCAGTTTTAGCTAAAAAATTTTCACTTACGACTGTGCAATAAATATACAAATGTTTCATTTATACAATACACAACAACTAGAAATATCCACACTATGATATCGTTATACTACTGAATTTGTGACTCGTCTCTGCAATTTGCAGCAGCAAAAGCAAACCATTGCACATGAAGTAAAATATATTTCTGTAGAGTTGCGCACGCACAATTTTGTTGAACCCATATTGCGCAGTATTATTTATTTTCGTTTTGATTTTACTGCTATAGTATAATGTATAGCAGCCTTTTTGATGACAATTTCATTGCTGCTAGACATTCTTGTGTGAAAGATAAAAAACATAAACATACTTACGAACATACGCACTACATATATACAAACGTAGATATCAACATACAATATGTAATTAGGTTACATTTCAACCCTTATGTGTTTTATTTTACACACAAAGCAACGAAAGTGCAAAAACAAGACTGCTAAAATACCTACTATAGCAGTAAAATCAAAGCGCAAATTTTCAAATAGAGAAAAATATCCAACATAATAAAGAAAACACTGACTGGTGTGTAATATGTTTTCGGCAAAATTCTACGAGCACACTGCAGCACGAGGTTGTAGTTTATATATTTGACAAACAAGTTGAATACTGTTTAAGTATGTGGCTTTAAATTGTAAACAAACGCTGCAATTTTTAAGGCTCCATTACTCTACCGTAAATGTAAATGTAAAAACGTAAATGTAACTGGAAACGTAAGTGGGTGCTTACTCAAAAAACGTAAATGTAGCCAGTACTTTGTTGTTGTTTTGTTCACATCAACATTAGTGATGTAAATTATACATTTTTTCAGTAAATAAAATTCAGTTTAAAAATCGCTAGATTTATTGGTTTGTGTTTTAGCGACTTGTATACAAAACGAAATTTTTGTATACAAAACGAAATTTGTGCTTTTATTGCAAAATTTTTAAATTTTAATTTATTGATTAAACTCCGCACTTTATTTAAATTATTTTAACAAGTTTTTTCCGAAGAAAATAGCAAAACAAATTGTTCAGTTGATAAACTTATTATATCGATTTTTTACGCAGATTTAGTATATTGAAATAAAAAGATGTCAACACTGTCCTTTCAGCTGTCACGTAAAAACGTAGAGCGACCTAATTTGATTAGGTTGCTACGTAACATTTACGTTTTTGAGTACACAAACACACATAACTCTCATAAGCAAAACGTGTCAGCTGATTTGCTACATTTACATTTACGGTAGAGTAACGGAGCCTTTAGTATACCACATGAAAATAATGCTGCAGTTTGTAGTAGTATGGAACACAAAATGTTAAAGAGTGAATATATTTTTTTGTATGGCGTTTGTTAGTAGTTGATATTTATAATAAATGAGAGCTACTATAGTAGAAAAATTAAACCTTGCAAGAAAGTCAGTTTCGCACGAGCATTCAAGCAAGAGTGTTGTGTTACTGCTTGTTGCTTGAGATACACTCATGAAAAATATTTAATATTAAGTAGGATTAATTAATATGATTTTTTAATTAAAAAACTGTGTTTTTTTTTTAATAAATAATAATTTACTACAATTAATTTTTTATTATAAAACCCAAATTTAAAATAATCGTTCGTGCTGAATTATTCGATATTTTTTAATAAGAAATTAAAATCCTAAATTAATAATTTATCGTTATATTTTTTTAATCAAATAATAGAAAAAATAAACATTAAATCGTAATTTTTATGATTACTATGGTAATCGTTGCGATCCCTGGTTATTACTTTTCAAATTCTAAACTAGTAACGTGTATTTCCACTTACAATTCTTGAATTGACGAATAAACTTTCAAAATTAAATTACTATAACCACGATGTTATTTTTTTGGTGTATAATTTAATAATGGGACAGAAAAACAAAACATACACAAACATAATTGCGAATATATGAGAGTGGTGATCTCTGGTGTAGTGCCTATAAAAAAGTAGAAACAAGAAATTTGTTGTTTATTTACTTAAGAAGATAAATACGATCGCGTATGTTAGTGTAGTGCATAGCATATGTGTTTTGTTGTTTTAAAACTAGAAATACTTTAATCAGCACCGAACTAGTTATGCCTTTTGAACTTATGAAAATATATAATATATAATATCAAATTTATATTTTAAAATTCGATTTGTGTAGTTTTGTTACACAGTTGTTGTTAAATAAATAAAAACAAAAATATAAAATTATATTTTTTTTTTTTTTTTTGATTCATATCGAATTTGTCAACACAAAAATTAGATTTTTGTTTAATAATTTTGTTTTATTCTGTAAAAAAGGTGGAATTCTATTGAAAAAAGATTTTTTGTAAAAAAAAAATTAATTTGTATATACCTACTATATAAAAAATTGTTATGACAAAAATAAATATATAAATAAATTAATGAATAAAAAATAACTTTCATTTCCTGCCAAAAAATAACTTATATATTTAAAAAAAAAATTTCAGGATTTTTGTTTATAAAAAAATTTAAGTCTATAAATTGAAAGATTGCCATATGAATATTTTTTTTCTTTTTGTATAAAAAAAAATAATAATAATAACTTTTTGCTTAAAAAAATAAATCAAAAAACTTCTTTATTTTTCAAAAAAGAAATGAAATACTTTTTTTATTCAAAACAAACTTTTTTACTAAATAAAATATTTTTTTTTATTATTTTTTTTTTTTTCGAAAAAAAGGAACATATTTTTTTTTTTTTTTTCTAAAAAATCCAAAAAATGGAAAAAATATGTACTTTTAAAAATGAAAAAAATTTATATTTTTTTTTAAATAAAAATTTCTAAAATTAAAAATTCTCTATAAAAATATTTTTTTAATTGCAATTTTTTTTAAATAATAGTAAAAAAAACACCAAAAGCAAATTATCTGCACATTTTATGAAATATATAAAAATATAATATATAAAAGTAAAAAATAACAATTATTAGTTTATCAAAAATATAACTATAAAATATAAATTGACAACTTCGAAATCATACAAAAATTTGTCACTAAGAAAGGTATAAGCACGTCGGTGCAGATCAAAGTATTTCTACTTGTAAAACAACAAAACATGTATGCTATGCCCTACAGTAATATTAACGTTCACATCTTTTCCATTAGTAAATAAGCAACTAAAATTTCAGTTGGCACTTTTTATTTCAAAATAAAAGAAACAAATATTTGTTTCTTTCAATTTGAAATAAAGATCTTTATACATGAACAAACATATATATGTCTGTGTGTTTTTATTTGCATTTCTTTATAAGGAATACACACATGTACAAACACATATATTTAAACTCTCTATCTCTCTCTCTGTTTTGGTGGTGGATTTTGTTTTCCCTTGTTACTTATCCCCCTCATTAATGCAAAACGTTGAGAGTGAGAATTACATGAGAGCAGGTTCTATGATTAGGACTCGCCGTAAGAAATTTTGCTTATACATGATGAATATTCTTTGATCATATTCATGTACGTAACAACAAATCAACAAGAGAACCAATATATCTGATCACTATGTAATTTTTTGTTATGTTCAAGAAACAAAAGAAAAACATAATAAACAAAACCAGGGTAGGGAAACTACAATAAATCTGGATACGAGTATAAACAATTATAAAGTGAATAAATTTATTAGTGAATATAATTGGAACACATTGAATGAACAAAATATTAGCACAACAAAATATATGAAATGTTTAAAAATATATACAAAAAATCAGAAAATCAAATAATAGGAAAGTGGTAAGTGCGCTTGACTATTCGATAAGAAAGAGAGAAATTGGTGGCCTGGGTTCAAATCTCGGCGGAACCCTACTTTTTTTTCATTTATTATTTTTAAAATGGTTGACGAAAATATACATGACACTGTCGCTCAGGTTATCGTTGATGACTTAAGTGCCCTTTGTTCGAAAATGTCACCAATGTTTGTTCGGAGCTGTCGTACATGTGTCATCGATGACTGTGACAAATCATCAAGACTTCGTCGATATTTTCTACAAGACATGGCCTGCTGGGCAACATCACAAATGTGAATAGCACTTTCATCAACAATGTCAATAACACAAATGCAATCAACGCAAATACCCAGCAAGCCATGTCTTGTAGAAAATATCGACGATGTCTTGATGATTTGTCACAGTCATCGATGACACATGTACGACAGCTCCGAACAAACATTGGTGACATTTTCGAACAAAGGGCACTTAAGTCATCAACGACAACCTGAGCGACAGTGTCATGTACATTTTCGTCAACCATTTTAAGAAAAATAAATGAAAAAAAGTAGGGTTCCGCCAAGATTTGAGCCCAGACCACCAATTTCTCTCTTTCTTATCGAATAGTCAAGCGCACTTACCACTTCAGCTACAACATTCTCTACTTTTTAATGGTTTTATTAATGCTTTTATTTATCTTATAGGTATACACGACATGCTACATGACAATGTCATGCAGCATGTCGTGCATTTGGTCTAATTCTCTCTCTTCCTTATTGAATAGTCAAGCGCACTTACCACTTCAGCTACAACACTTTCTACTTTTTAATGGTTTTATTTATGCTTTTATTTATATTATATGTATACACGACATTCTGCATGACAATGTCATGCAGCATGTCGTATATTTGGATAAACTCACGACATTCTCGCTGGACATTTTACTCATGTTGTCACCGAACTAAATATGTACGACAATTCAGTATATTTTGTTATTGAAGTCGCCGAAAATGGGGTAAGACGACAATAAAGCTGACTTTTATTCACACTTGTCCTCTAAATGCATTTTCTTGACGACAAATTTAGGCGACATCCTCGATGAAAGTGTCGTTAATGGACATGTGGCCTGCTGGGACACGTCAATACAAACATAAACAACAACACACACGTAGAAAGTAACACAAACATAAACAACATAGCCGCTAACAACATCACAAATGTGAATAGCACTTTCATCAACAATGTCAATAACACAAATGCAATCAACGCAAATACCTAGCAGGCCATGTCTTGTAGAAAATATCGACGATGTCTTGATGATTTGTCACAGTCATCGATGACACATGTACGACAGCTCCGAACAAACATTGGTGACATTTTCGAACAAAGGGCACTTAAGTCATCAACGACAACCTGAGCGACAGTGTCATGTACATTTTCGTCAACCATTTTAAGAAAAATAAATGAAAAAAAGTAGGGTTCCGCCAAGATTTGAGCCCAGACCACCAATTTCTCTCTTCCTTATTGAATAGTCAAGCGCACTTACCACTTCAGCTACAACACTTTCTACTTTTTAATGGTTTTATTAATGCTTTTATTTATCTTATATGTATACACGACATTCTGCATGACAATGTCATGCAGCATGTCGTATATTTGGATAAACTCACGACATTCTCGCTGGACATTTTACTCATGTTGTCACCGAACTAAATATGTACGACAATTCAGTATATTTTGTTATTGAAGTCGCCGAAAATGGGGTAAGACGACAATAAAGCTGGCTTTTATTCACACTTGTCCTCTAAATGCATTTTCTTGACGACAAATTTAGGCGACATCCTCGATGAAAGTGTCGTTAATGGACATGTGGCCTGCTGGGACACGTCAATACAAACATAAACAACAACACACACGTAGAAAGTAACACAAACATAAACAACATAGCCGCTAACAACATCACAAATGTGAATAGCACTTTCATCAACAATGTCAATAACACAAATGCAATCAACGCAAATACCCAGCAGGCCATGTCTTGTAGAAAATATCGACGATGTCTTGATGATTTGTCACAGTCATCGATGACACATGTACGACAGCTCCGAACAAACATTGGTGACATTTTCGAACAAAGGGCACTTAAGTCATCAACGATAACCTGAGCGACAGTGTCATGTATATTTTCGTCATCGATTTAAAAAAAATAAATGAAAAAAAAGTTGGGTTCCGACGAGATTTGAACCCAGGCCACCAATCTCTCTCTTCCTTATCGAATAGTCAAGCGCACTTAACACTTCAGCTACAACATTCTCTACTTTTTAATGGTTTTATTAATGCTTTTATTTATCTTATAGGTATACACGACATGCTGTATGACAATGTCATGCAGCATGTCGTGTATTTGGTCCAACTCACGACATTCTCGCTGTACATTTTACTCATGTTGTCACCGAACTAAATATGTACGACAATTTTTTATATTTTGTTATTAAAGTCGCCGAAAATGGGGTATGTTGACAATATAGGTGACTTTTAATTAAACTTGTCCTCTACATGCATTTTCTTAACGAAAAATTTAGACGACATCATCGATGAAAGTGTCGTTAATGCGATTTTAATGCATATGGTTTAACTTCGGCTCAGTTCTGCGGTGTTTCTTCTTCTCAATCGGATGTGTCATTTACTTCTTAGTATAATTCGTACTAGTGGGTTAGTCTCTTCAAGTATGCTCCTGCATGTTCTTTTATTACATCTCTTACCAAAGGAACGTTTAGATCCTTATGTATGTTAGTATTTCTTACATTCCAAGGGCTGCGGTTATAGTTCGCAACATTTTGTTTTGGCGTCTCTGTATTTTCTCAATATTTGATACTGAGGCCGTACCCCATAACTGGATCCCAGTTAAAACTGAGTTACAATCTAGACTGAGCATAGAATTTCTGCCAATTAGCCAATTTATTTGGAGTGCTTTCAATTTCATTTGGGTCAACATTGCATCAATATGGAATTTCCAAGTAAGGCGTCTATCGAGATGTATTCCGAGGTATTTAACCTCCGATTGCTGGGGTATTACTTGGTTATTTATTAGGATAGGTGGGCATGATTCCCTACGCAAGGTAAATGTTATATGTGTGCATTTTAGTTCATTTATTTTTATTTTCCAGTTTTTTAGCCATCACTCAATATCAAATATATGGTCCTGCAAAATTCGAGATGCCTCCTGTTGGCATTCATGGGTGCTTAAAATAGCTGTATCATCTGCAAATGTTGATGTATGGGTTTGACTATTAGTTGGCATATCGGAGGTATATATCAGGTACAACACAGGGCCAATTACACTACCTTGGGGCACACCTGCTTCAATAGGCTGAGGTGTACTAAAAAAGTCACCTTCTTTAAGAATAAATTTGCGACCTGTTTTGAGGACCCTAGAGTGGACCCTATCTTTTTCACATTTTCAATGTTAATTCAATTTTACTTAGATCATTTTAGAATTAGTAGTGCACTTTTATCTTGCAAAACGATCGTACAATTTAGAGGGATAGGTAAAAGTGGAAATTTTAATTTAAAAATAAGATTTTAGTGGAAAAGAAATGAACAGACCTTATCATTTTGACTCACTGGAAAATTCACATTTTCTACACTTTCGCTTTTGTATGTTTGGTATAACTCTCTCGCTTTGAAATTATACACCAAAAAATAACCTCATTTTTATAGTAATTTAATTTTGAAAGTTTCTTCGTGAATTTAAGATATGTAAACGGAAATAAAATTAAATAGTTTACAATTTGAACAGTAATAAACAGAGACTCTAAACATGATATGACAATGACTATATTTTTGTATTTAATTAGAATATATTAGTTATATGTGACTTAAACGTAAAATATAACAATTATGTTAAATTTATATTATTGGTATATAAGACAAAAGATCGAAATCTTGATTTGAGTAAATAATAAAAATCAAAAATAAACATTATTTTTTCATCCATCAAGAACTCAAACTTCCACAACACAACCTTCTTGTTTGAATGCTCGTGCGAGACTGAGTTGATTTGTGTGTTTTTTATTAATTTGGAGAGAATAACACAAGAGACAAAATGCACGCGTGCACGGTTTTGGGGAACACTGTTTTAGAGTTAGTTGTGCACTTTTATCTTGCAAAACGATCGTACAATTCAGAGGGATAGGTAAAAGTGGAAATTTTTAAATTTGGGCGGGATGAATTCCTAGGAACACTTCTGGAATTTAAATAATTCACTTCCTAAACAATTCTATAAATCAATAAATAAAGATAGTCAAGGAATAAATTGCAAAAAATATGATTTTAGTGGAAAAGAAATGTACTGACCTTAACATTTTGACTCACTGGAAAGTTCACATTTTTAACACTTTTTTCTATAAAAAGATCAAATAAATGATACCAAACAGTGTATAAAAGAACACCTCTTAGTAATAAATATTTCAGCTAGTAGTACCATTAAAAAACCCTTGTACTTTTTAATACACGGTGCAATAAAAAGTGACCTTATAGTTTTACCGGGCACCTTAGAGTCAATTAAAAAAAAAAAGTGGAGAATTAGTACTTATTAACACCGCACAGTGGTCCCAAAGCGATTTTTTTTGGAAATAATTCTGTAACTTGTGAACCGTTGGATAGATATATCCATTTTTAAAAAAATTACATACCCGAGGTGACCAACTTTGGAGGTCTACCCTCTACCCCCATATTATTTAGATATCTCCAACGGTTCACAGAATTATTTCAAAAAAAATCGATTTGAGACTACTATGCGGTGTTAATAAGTACTAATCCACATTAAGGAGGCTGCAATTTATATTGAAAAAATATCAACAAATTCTAATAGTGGTTCAGAAACTCAACAATCGATGCCCCAAAGAGATTGACAAGGAATCAAAGGATGAATTGCTTAGTTAAAGGAACTTATTATATGTATCATTGGACTTGTGAACACACCCAAATTGTACAATTTTTTTTGCAAGGATTTTTTTTAATTTTATTTTCTTCAAGTTTATAAAACTGCATAAGCAATAATTAAAACTCAGAAAATTATCTTTAAGGAGGGGTTTTACACGATTATACTTTGTATTAATATCAGAGTTTCATCTTATTAATTTTTCTTGATAAAAATATTAAAAGATTAAAAACGAAAAAATGAAACAGAATTAAATAAAAACAAAACTACAAATTAAAAAAAATTTACAAAATTAGCTTTAAGAAATGCAATAACGTTCAGCTATTTCAAACTTTCAACATAAAAAGTATTGAGGATATTTACATCATAATACCTTTTAAAATAAAGTTTTGTATTAATACATAATACATAATAGTGTAACACTGATTTTTAATAAAAAAAAAAAAAAAAAAATCATTAAACTGAAGTATTACGATTGTTCTTTTGATTTAATTATTTTATTTGAAATTACAAGAATAATTACAACTGTTTATCCGTTATTAGAGCAAATACTAATGCTAAAGATAAACTATTTATTTAAAACTATTACATACCGTAACAATTTCAAGCATCTCTTGTCGTGATATATAGCCATTTCCATCTAGGTCATACATTGAAAATGCCCATTTAAGTTTTTGTTCTAATTTTCCCCTGGATGTTACACTGAGAGCACACAGAAACTCTCTGAAATCGATGGTACCATCACCATTAGCATCAAATGTGCGAAAAACATGCTCAGCAAACTACAATTAAAAGAAATAAATAATAATTTTAAACTTGTCGAATCATTTGGATTAAATCTTGTTTAAAATTTCTAAAATCATAAAAAACAGATTACCAGTAAACACCGATGAACAAAAATATATTGCACACACAAGGAAAATTATGTTTACAAAATTGTTGCCATAAGAACACTATTTTCCTGGCAATCATATATTATCGCTGAATGAATTTTATTTGAACCACAATTTGGTTACTGCAATAATATTTTTGCTACTAGTTTTATAACAAAATTGTTGGAAAAAGTTGTTTATTTATTTTTATATTTATTTTTTTATTTATTTATTTATTTATTTATTTATTTATTTATTTATTTATTTATTTAATTCTATAGCCAATGAGATTACAATAATTTCTTACAGGCTAGCATACATATTATTCTTAAAGTTATTTACAATAAAATATCTCATAATCATACAATATTATTATTTAATAAGTTAAAAATACTCCTCTTAATACGGATTGGATTTACTGAAAAATTAATATATGGATAAAAAATGTTGAATTGATTATACATACGTCGCATGGGATCAAAGATGGCATAATTGGTTCGAAAATATTTGATTTTTAAAATCAAGTTGAACGAATTGGGACTGCAAATTCATTCTTACGAAGCAGGAACTCGGAATTAATTGAACCATTTACTAATTTAATTACAAATGAAATATTCATATATTTTCTCATACTTTCAAGAGAAGGGAGATCAATTAGCTGTAATCGGCTTTTATATGATGGTAAATTAATATTAGGATTCCAAGATTACGCAGACAAAATAAGAGAAACTGTTTTTGGACTGATTTTATTTTCTTTACGTGAAGCATACTCCAGGATTGGTCTTACAAGAGATGTAAATAAATGCTTGGAAACGTAAGGATCATTAAATTCTTTTCCCCAGCGCTTGAGGAAACCTATAACTTCTTTTGCTTTATTAACAATTTGTAAAACATGGGAATTAAAGACAGTTTACAATCAAGCAATACACCTAGATCAAGGAATTCGTCGACTGATTCAAGTTCATATTCATTTATTTTGTATCTACAGAGTACTGGAATTCTTCTGTAGAACATCATGTGTTTGCATTTTCTTAAATTCAAATCCATTAGATTTATAATGCACCAGTCATAAAGGTTGTCTATATCTGATTGGAGTAAGGAACATTGATAGGAATCAGTAAAGCTATGTAACAGCTTTACATCATCAGCATACATTAATATTCTGGAATTTTTGATGCAGGCTGGTAAATCATTTATAAATATTAGGAATAATAATGGGCCAAGATGATTATCTTGTGGAACACCGGATAAAACGGAAATGTTTTTGGATTTACATTCTCGAAATAATACACATTGGTATCAATTATTTAAGGCATGTAGATATCCATTTAAGGAAAATAGGAGAAAATCCAAGTTTATTCAATTTGAACAATAGGAGATCGTGGTTTACTTTATCGAAAGCTTTACTGAAATCTGTATATATTGTGTCTGTCTGTAAGCCGGAATCAAATGCTGTTCCCGATTGACCAGAAATAAGAAATTAGTGAATGTTAGCAAAAACGAGGAATTATCGAAACAAAAAAGTTAGAGAAACTATCGAAGATTTAAAAATAAAAAACGGATGTTCGCAACATTGTAAAATTTTTGATATTTTCTCGATACAAAATATTAGAGTAATTATCGAAAATTGTCAAATTACTCGTATTTTAAATATCGAATGTTTCTCGACAAAATCTCGAAATAAAATATTTTTTACATATTATTATTTTTTTTTTTTTTAACAAACATATCTTCTTCATTTCTCACTCAGAGAAAAATAAAAACGTTAAAACAACAAATGCAATAAGCAAAAATGTGTAAAAAAAATATTTGTATGCTGTAAAAGTGAGATCTTTCTTCTTTGCGTAAGCAAAAGAAAAAATAACTTTTTACTTTCCTTATGTTTTGCAGAGTAGAAAATTGTTTTTTATATTTATTTTGTTTATGGTCATAAAACAGTTATGCAAAAACAATGTTAAAGGGTTTTTATTTATGCAAGCAAAATTGAAAAAAAAGGACAAGTGGTCATTTGCAAGTGATCTTTCTAAGTGATTAGTTCATAAATATAAAGTATATAAAATAATAAAAATCATATTTTTAAACAATTTAAGTTAAAAGAGATAAAAGTAATTTTATTTTTCTTAAAAAATTAACAGGAAACTTTAAGGAAATCGGTAAGTAAAATGCAACGAAAAGACCGAAAAGATATATTTGTGTTTCTGATAGACATTAAATAACACAAATTTAGAAAATAATATGAGCGATAATGAGAATTCTTTGCCAAGTATGGAGGTTGTTGTTGAAGAAGTTGTAAAACCTGAGGTCGATTTTAATACACGATTAGCTCAGTGGCTATCATTGAATAATATTAGTAAACTGCTTCGAATGGCTTGCTTAATTAATTAAGTGAAAAAATCACAAACTTACCCAAGGATGTACGTAAATTGAAATGTACTCCTAGAGAAGCAATAAAAAGAATAGTAGAGCCGGGAGATTACATCCACTATGGAATTGAAGACGCCCTAACAGATTTTTTTAACCAATTTTCAAATTAGTGAAACAAATATATCTTTCAATATTAATGTTGACGGACTTCCGCTTTTTAAAAGC
The DNA here is from genome assembly GCA_951394005.1 of Protophormia terraenovae. Classification (NCBI taxonomy): domain Eukaryota; kingdom Metazoa; phylum Arthropoda; class Insecta; order Diptera; family Calliphoridae; genus Protophormia; species Protophormia terraenovae. The sequence continues at coordinate 51,995,693 of OX596075.1, forward strand.
TCCCGCCAACAGGTATGGCCAATTTTAATAAATGTTACTGGCACGAAACCCGTATTTGTTGCGGGAATTTATGTAGGCTGTTTCAAACAATACAAATTTATTTCTTCTTGAATTTGTAGTAGAAATGAGTTCTCTTATTTTTATTATTAATGTAAGAATTGGAGGGGAAAGAAGGGAGGATCACCGAGGTTTTGCTGAACAGAGACGTTAGTTAAGTTTTAAGGGTTGGGTTTAGACAGGACGGGATAAGGCGGAATGGGAACGTGGGTATATAAGACCGACAGTTTGGACTCAGTGTGAGTTGAGCTGAGTAGAAGTAGCTTAACACAAAAGGAGTTTGTGTTAATGCTAAGTTATTTTTAAGTGTTGTAAATAATAATGTAAATAAAAGATGTAAATATTAAATCTGAATTTGTTGTGTATATAATTTAAAATAGAGGATAGAGTGTGACAGATGAAGTCACAAAAACAAAACCACAAAGTGTTCAACAAAACGCTTGTAAAATCTACATTAATATAAGAGCATTTATTTGCGATGCGCCAGCCCATGCTTTTCTTATAGGAATTAAAAATCATTCGCGATTTTACTGTTGCCTAAAATGTACTCAGAAGGATGAAAGTTTTCAAAAAATAATAATTTTTAAAAAATCCGAAAATACACCTCGCACTAACAGTGATTTTAGGAATCGAGTATTGTTGTATCACAAATTCACACTTTGAATTCATTTTCAATGCTTGCATATAATTTTCATTGCTTAACACATTTAAGCATCCAATCAATGACATTCAATTCCCTGGAAACGATAAGTGCTTTTCCATTTGAAAATTATTTAGGTAAGCTTAAAAAAAATGTTAAAATGGGTGACGGAGTTATAACACAACTTTACAACCGCTTAGTAGAGCAAAGTGTTTTAAACGTAAAACATTATTCTGAAAGTAACGCAAACTTTTGTTTTGATTTAAATGATTCCAACTCTTTTTATTATATAAATGGGAAATTTTTAAAATAATTGATTACAACAACACCAATCAAATAACAGGTAGACTAATACTTAAAAATAACTGTAGAAATTAAAATATTAATTATTTAAAAAGTAAATAAAAACTCAACAAATAATGGTTATTTTTGATTTCTAGTTTTTTTGTTCAAAAATTATGATTATTTTGTGAGTTTTATTTTTATTGCTCACAAGATAAAACTTAATATGAGAAATGAAACTATTACGCAGTTTTTTTACTATTTTCTTATTTTAAGTTTTATATTGTGAGCAAAAAAATTAAACTCACAAAATTATCATAATTTTTGAGCAAAAAAAAAAATCGTTAAAATTGTTTTTTTTTTTTTTTTTATAAAAAAATTAATCATTCGGATTTCGATAGAACCTATTCTGAGGATTAAATTTCTGTATTTAACACTTTTATCTGTGTATTTCTTTTTTAATTTCAAACCCTTTGATATTATCGAACAGTGCAATGAATTTGAGTCCCAGTTAGAAAATGAAGAAACTTTTAAACAATTTGTAAGTAAATATACATACATGTGAATATACACATATTGATACAATTTATTCCACTAATTCGGGTTAAGGAATTGTGTTTTTCGTCAGAAAAATCTTACGAAAAATGTATAAAAAATAACTTGAAAAAAATATTTTCCGATGGGGAAGCAGAACTTTTTTCATGGAGAGGAACAGCAATTAAAAAATGTGTTTGAGGATCCCGCATTATCTTAGGAATTCGACGTAAGTCACTTTTAAAAATGAACTTATTCATTTATGTATGTATTTAGTTTATATAATATCTATTTCTAGAATCTTTTAAGAATAAATTTGAATTTAAGGATGATGATTTTGACAAGGTAGATCAAAAACATTTCCAGTACGCTTATGACAGACTTATGAAGATATCAAAGTACCATCAAAAAATACAAAAAAAATTTATGATAATGATGAAAATTTTAATTTAAATATTTAGTTCTAGTTTACTTGATCCATTTTCATTTTATTTAATTTACTGTGTAGGTATAATTATTTTTTTAAACTATTTAAATTAATAATATAATTTTGAATTACATTTTAAGTTAAAAAGAAACATGAATTTGAATAAAAGTAAAAGAAAAAATATTGGTTGTAATTTTTAATTGGGAACAAAATTAATATGGAACAAACCTGCGTTCTCGAGGTATTGCCAGCGAATCTTTACCAATATCGAAATCGATCTTTTAGCAATATCGATATAGAATGTTTTATGGTATTGAAATAGGTATCGTTAACGAACACTTTCGCAATATCGAGAAATTAAATTTTTCGAAATTTTATCGATATCGAAAACAAATCACTAACGAACATTTTCACCTTTCGTTATAGACATCTCTTAAGTTTCGATATAGATATCATAAACGAACCTTCGATATCGATCGAGTTGCTGCCACAAACTGAACGACAGGTGAACTCTACGAGTTCATTCTCGAAACGCCTTCGATAGTCGTTCACGAAGGTTTTGTTAGAGAAATATGCGAGAATTGTTCGAAGGCGATATCTTTATCGAAGTTTATGGTCAAGCGGGTTATTACTGTGGTTGTGAACTCCAAAAGGTTTGTAGTAGTGGAAAATTTTCTGAATCCATGCTGAAATGGGAAAGATAACAAACGAAACATGCGAAAGGAGTTCAGTAACTATCTTTTCGAAAAGTTTTGGAATAACGCTCAATTTAGCAATACCTGTATACTTGGAGATGTTGGATCTACTTCCGGATTTAAACAAAGGTATAATATAGGATTCTCTTCAAACTGCAGGAAAATAACCATTTACTATTGATATGTTGAATAAGTTGGTTATTGGAGGTAAAAGAGAATTTAAACACTTTATGAGAACGCAACTTGGAACAGCATCATCAGGTCCACATTTATCAGAATATTTAAGATTCTGTATGGTTGTCATTATCATGGACTTATCTAAAGTTGGGCAATTTATTATTGGATATGGATAATTGGAAAGTTGATGTAATTCTTTATCGGAGAAGACAAATATCTGCATCATTTGAGGATACTTTATCTCCAAATTTCATCATGGACGGATAACCAGAGACTCGGCGCTTTGAATTTACAAACTGGTTTGGATTTTGAATTATTTTTAAAGTTTCTTTTCACATTAAAGTGGTAATTACTTTAACATCGGATGTTCTCGGAATTGTAAATTGATCTTGATATTGAATATCGTTTCGACGTCTATGCTTATTCCTAGAGTGGGGTAATAAACATCTTCAGGTTTTAATAATGGATTCATACGAAGAATACTAAATTCCTCTGGCTGATCAACAAATACAAGGTCAAGTAATTTCCCAAACTTGTTTACTACGTTTTTTATTTAGAAGCGTCCTAAATCTGCAATAGCATTTATTAACTCAATAGATGTTTCCGATCTTAATGATTGGCTTAAAAAGCATGAATCTGGAGTTTTGCACCATTTTATATTTGGAATGTTAAAATCACCAAGAACAATAATAGAGTCACCAGGTTTGGATTGATTTGCTACAAATTTTATCGCATTTGCATGTTGTTCGTAAATTTGAATGTTTGACGCAGGAGGAATATAGGAACAAGTTACAAACATTTTTCTAAATTTGACATTATCACATACAGCGATAAATCCAATATTTTGATCATTATTAACGATTATTTCTTCCGAAGGTAAAAAGTTGAGACAGAAATCAAGAGTCCCCCACCTTCTTTATCTACTCTATCACGTCTATAAATTAGAAATATACTGCACATTATTTTATATTTTTTTCAGAGCCATGTTTTAGTGAGTACAATAATAGGTTTGTTCGTTTGAAATTCTAGCAAAACTAGTAAAAAAAGATAAATTTAAAAATAATGCTCAAAAATAAACTTTTACTTGAAAAAGGATGATAACGGAAAATAGTAAAGTAAATTTTAGTGTCAATAAAAAATAAAATTTGTATATAATTTTTTATTTTTGTTAAATGGAAACTTGGAAACAACTCAAAAATATTGTCATATATCCCTTTGTAGATACATAATTTTTTCACATATTTTCTTATAGAATTTCTTCTATCTATTGACATGTATGATTTTTAGCCTTGTTGAATATCATCAATAGTTTATGTCCGCCCATGTAAACTACAGGTAGATTTGGCAATTTGGTACACAGAACTTGTAAAATCCAGGGACGAAGCCTATTGTTCAAAACGTGTCCATTATTTCATATAGCTTACAAATGACAAACGTCTGCCTAGAATTGAGTTTGACCCCTACAAATCTCATAAAAGTAGCAAAATACAACACAAATAAAATATTTTGTAACCTTAAATCACCACATCATATTTTTTAACATTGAACTTTAATTGACCATAAGCTTCATTCATACCTTTCCTAAATTACTTAAACATGATAAAAATGCCAACAATGTCAATATGTACACGAATTCGCACGTTTTATTTAAATACATGTCAATGTACCATTTTAAAACTAAACAATTAGGATACCATATTTTACCATACCATATTTTAAAAGGGTCAGTCCATACTTGATTACGACTTTTTCCGAAAACCCCTTAAATGTGCATAAATTAGCATCACAATACAATTTTGTTCACGTAAGCTTTTAAAATTATTAATCGTAAATCCAAAATTTGCAATATTGCATTCAAAATTGACCGCTGGTTTTAACTAAAAACGTTTAAAAAATAAAACATATTTCCTAATTGTTTAGTTTTAAAATAAAATTCAATAGAAATTTGAAAATAAAAGTTTCTTACTACTTTTGCTCGTACAAAATATTCAAGTAAAATATAGCAAAAGAGAAAAATAATTTCTCTTCAAATGTTTACTACTATTTTTATGTGCACAGAAACGTTTTTCGAGTAAAATACTTGCAAAAATAGTAAAACTAGTAAAAATAGTATGCAAACGAACAGACCTAATATTATGCTCCATACCGAAGCTCTCTAAATAAATGGATTTAACTTTGTGTTCATACCTCTAACATTTTGGTATGCAATGGAGCTTTAGCTATCTCATAATTTTTTGGACAAATATTAATATTTAATGGGTTATAAAATTCAATTAGTTTTTTGGATTTATCTTATAAATTTGGGCATTGTTGCAATCTTCAATGCCAAGGTTCGTTTTAATGTGGAATTCAACATCACACAGTGGTCCCAAAATGAAATTCTATAACTTTAGAACTGCTGGATGTATTTGAACGAAATTGAACGAACATGGACAATCCTGATGTGTATGCCAATTGATTTGGAGGAGGACAGGTTCTTAGCAAGTCTGGGGGACGGGGGGTGGACCTCCAAAGTTGGTCACCTCGGGTATGGAAATTTTTGAAAAAATCGCCAAAATTTCATTTATGATTTGATTGAAAAAAATTTTTGCACATAGATAGTCCTTATAATTCTCTACAAAAAATATGCTTATATGTGTGGGTTATCTCTTTTACTTTAAGAGATATTTGGACCAAAGTAAAATTTTGACCCACTTTTGACCATGTTTTTTTTTAGTTTTTTTAACTTGGCGGTCTCAATTTGAGTCTTACAATTTTTTTAAAATATTCTATACAAAATAAACAATTTTTGTGCAAGGATCATATACCTATGTGGTTTAGATAAAAAGTTATATCATTTTGAAATTGAAAATTTGAAAAAATTTTTGATTTTTTGTGATTTTTTTCAAAATGGTGTTAACATTTTTTCACTTTAAAATCCGTTATTTTCCTCCGGACCATACATTTTTTTCGTGTTTCTAAAAGAATACTTAACATAAATGCATGTAAGACAAATCCGAGTGCAGTTGGGGTAACAGTCTCCTCGCTAACATTGATTAAACAAGCAACTTTTGACTTAAATTCTTTAATTTTTTGTTAAAAGTAAGTGAAGTTTATGGTTGCAAAATGATTTTAGCACATCAGAGATAGTTTTTTTTATATTATGAGAGATATAAATAATCGCTTTTTCGATTATATTAGAAAATTTATATTCGACACAAATAACTTTTATATAAGTAAAAACAACATTGCTAAAATTTATGAGAATCGGTCCATAATTTACCATAGCTCCCATATAAACCCACTTCCGGAAATCGCCCTATGTACTATATACTTTATTTTAGATTAAGTAAAAGTGTTGGTCTACAGGTCTAATATAAATCCACTTTCCGAATTTGTATGCTCATTCGCAATGGTGTAGGGTATCATATAGTCGGTCCTGACCGACTATATCTTCTTCTCTCGTTTTGTATAATAATATGTATGTAATTATGTTAAAGTAAATGAAATGATGAAATGGAAAAATAGTGTTTGAGTTTGCGACCATATTGGGCCTGTTCGCGTACTTGGTTAGGTGAAAAATATAGAGAGGAATTTGTTTTTAATAAATGCTACAATATTTGTTTGTGTAAACGGCCAAATGCATTTTATGAAATTGGAAACCAATGAAATTATTTTTGTCAATAGTTGTTTTTGTTTTCAATGAAGATCAATTTTTGTTTGTATGAAATGTAACCAATGATTTTTTTTTTATTTTTTTATTTTCTTGTACATGCATTAATAAGAGGAAAAATTATTTATCATTTTATGAAATTGAAAACCAATGTATTTTTGTATAATAATATGTATGTAATTATGTTAAAGTACATTTTTACATACATATTTTTACACTTTTAGTTGTGATGAAATTAAAAACTGATGACTTGGGTAAATAGTGTTTGAGTCTGTTTGGTTTATTCATATGGTTATTTTTGTTTTTATAAACTGTCAATTTTTACTTGATAGTTGTTTTTGTTTTTTAATATGCATAAAATAACCTTGTAAAAGGTTTTTGACTTTGATGAAAAATATGTTTGATTTTGTTGGGATAAAATTATGTATAATTTGTTCTAATGTTATATTAGGAAATTATTGTGAAATTCATGTTAAGAGAATTATGAAATTTATGTTAACAGAATTGTGAATTTTATGTTAATATGATGAGAGTAAAATAATAATAAAATGAGAGTAAATTTGAATTATATAAAAAAACACTCAATTTGTATAAAACTTTTTGGAGTAAAAACCAGTGAATCTTTTGTATGATTTTTTTCAAGAGGAAAGAGAGAGTATTTCTTTAATTGCTATAAAAAGACATATCAGAATATATCTTTTTAATCATTGCTCTAAAAGTTACTTCAAAGTATACTTAACAAAATGGTGAGTTATCGCTTTTGGATAACACTTTTATTTATTATTTTTTTTTTTTATTTTAAATGTTTCATTTTTAGATGTATGAACAAATTATTAAATAAAATATTCCTGAAATTTATATGGAAATTGTAACCAAGCATTGTTTATGCTTTCAATACAGAAGAATTTTGTCTCCTATATACACGAAGAAAATTTTTATTTGTAATAAAATATGTATGTAATTACTTTTTATATATATTTAGGTGAATAGTGTCAAAAATATATATATATATATATATATATATATATATATATATATATATATATATATATATATATATATATATATATATATATATATATATATATATATTTTTTTTTTTTTTTTGGTTTATATTTTATTTAATTATATACAAAGAATTATAATATAATTATTTTTGTAGTTACTTATTGATAGTTTAGTTTTTATTATCTATAATTTACCCTTTATTTTTTTCAATTTCTTTTCCATATATGTTAGGCTTAACTGAATACACAATAAACAAACATACTTACATATATTATTACAATATATGAAACACACAAAGGGGGACGAGACCTCCCCCTTTATATTTCTTCTGATTGACCAATAAAAAAAATTTTGCCATTTCCGAACCCTGACTTAAAATAATTTTTCAGTAATGATAAAAAAAAAAAAAAATGTTGAAAAAAATCAACCCCCCCCCCCCAAATGTTTTGGGGGCTACGCTCAATTGTCCCAGAACATACATAAACACATTTTTTCAATAACGATAATAAAAATCAACCCCCCTACACCTACACAAATATACTACTATTGATAAAAAAAAACAATTCATACTAACCAGTATTAACATAAGGAAAATTAAAAAAACGTTTGCTTAAAATGTAATTAAAATAAATTCATTGTAATATGACTATGTCTACCAAAATCAACTAATATTTTTTATTATTATTAAAGTTAAAAAAAATCATATGACATTTTCCTTCTTGTTAATGTACGTACATATGTATATACATACAAAAAACAAAAAAGTTTTAATTAAAGTTGAAATTTTATTAATAGAATTATATATTAAAAATTCTATAAACAATTAAAATTTAATATGTAATAATGCACATAAACTACAACTCCAACAAAATTGTAAAAAAAAAAAATCAAATTTCATTTGAAATTTTTCGCTGACACAGCATTCGATATTTTCCATTTCTGAAGTATTCTTGAAAATTATTTCAATATATTCATGAATGTTTAATAATTACTATTTTCATATGCCAAATTATAAACGAATATTCATCTAATCATGTTGAATATAAAATAAAAAAAACACAATTTTTTTTATTTTTTGATATAGCTTTTATTACTTTTTTTAATTTGCTAAAAAATGAATAACTATACATGTTTTATTTTACTATTTTCCAACTGAATAATGATTGAGAATTTGGAATGAAAAACTCTCTCACTTCGTCTTCTACTGCATGTAAGCCATTTTATAACTTTCTTCTTAATATAAATTGTTCATTGTAAACTCCTATTATATTATCTTCCATATTATTATATCGTTTGGGAAGATATAACATTCCCTCCTCAAGCTCTACAATTACCACATTTCCATATTTGTTCATACTTGTTTATTAAAAGTAATTAATTTTTTTTACTCCAAAAAGTTTTCACATAAATTGAGTGTTTTTTTTTTTTTTTTTTTTTTTTTTTGTACTTTAGAACATTTATTATTCAAATTTACTCTATATTTTTATGTTAAATGTATTTTATTGCATGGAATTATAGTTCATTTAACAATTTTTATTATAATTTAGTTCAAATATTGCAAGGCCGTTTGATGACTTCCGACCCATGTATACAATTGTCTAATTTTGAACATTCATTTTAGTCAAGTATGGATCTTCCCTATTTCAAAATTTTGTAAATCTCTGCGGAAGATACAACCATTTATTATTATCCAAATATGCTATGACTTTTGATCCATGTTGCGTTTCTTTCCAATCAAAATTTAAAATTTTATAAGGTTGATATAGAGGAATGTCGTCAATTTTTATATATTCTGGCTTAATACCCTGAGCCAATTTAATAATTTGTTCATACATCTAAAAACGAAACATTTAAAATAAAAAAAAAAAAAAATAAATAAATAATCAAAAGTGTTATCCAAAAGCGATAACTCACCACTTTGTTAAGTATACTTTGAAGTAACTTTTAGAGCAATGATTAAAAAAACATATTCTGATATGTCTTTTTATAGCAATTAAAGAAATACCCTCTCCTCTTGAAAAAAATCATACAACAGATTCACTGATTTTTACTCCAAAAAGTTTTATACAAATTGAGTGTTTTTTTGTATAATTCAAATTTACTCCCATTATACCCTACACCACCATAGGTGGTTGGGGTATAATGCGTTTGTGCTGATGTTTGTAACGCACAGAAATAATTATCGGACCACCACCTTAAAGTATACCGTTCGACTCAGAATCACTTTCTGAGTCGATTTAACGATTCCGTGCGTCTGGCTGTCTGTCCATGTAAACCTTGTGAACAAAGTACAGGTCGCAATTTTAAAGATATCTTGATGAAATTTGGCATAGATAATTATTTTGGTACAAGGACGAAGCCTCTTGAAATTGGTTATTATCGGTCAATTATTTCACCTGGCCCCCATACAAATGTCCTCCCGAAATAGGGATTTAACGATCATAAATGCCATAAATATAGCAATATTTCAATGAAACTCGGTACAAAGGAGTTTTATATAAGATAATCTTTGTGCCAAATTTTATCAGAATCGGTCAATAATTGACCATAGCTCCCATATAAACCCCTCTTCCGAAAATCACTTTAACGTGCATAAATCCCATACGAATGATTGTATCAAGTTAATATTCAACACAAATAAGTTTTATGTAACTATAAACAACATTGTCAAAATTTATGAGAATCGGTTCATAATTTACCATAGCTCCCACATAAACCCACTTCCGGGAATCACCGTAGAGGGCATAAAATCATATAGATGTTAGTATTAATGCATTGTTCTGTATTTGTATAATTTATTTTACATTTAGTAAAAGTGTTGGTTTACAATTGGACACAGGTCTAATGGTGTAGGGTATCATGTGGTCGGTCTTGACCGACTATAGTCTCTCTCTCGTTTTATTATTATTTTAGTCTCATCATATTAAAATAAATTTCACAATTCTGTTAACATAAGTTTCATAATTCTCCTAACATGAATTTCACAATAATTTCCTAATATAACATTAGAACAAATTATACATAATCTTATCCCAACAAAATCAAACATATTTTTCATCAAAGTCAAAAACCTTTTACAAGGTTATTTAATGCATATGAAAAAACAAAAAAAAAAAAAAAAAATTCTGAAGTTTATTTTTATATCCAAGTCATCACTTTTTAATTTCACCACAATTAAAAGCATAAAAATTACTCCTCAATATTTTATTTGAATGTACTTTAACATAATTACATACATAATATTTATTATACAATTATACAAATAAATACATTGGTTTCCAATTTCATAAAATGCATTTGGCCGTGTTACAAAAATATTGTACAATTTAATAAAAAGCACACTTGTCCCCACTTTATGTAACTGCCATCAAATGTAAAAAAATCATGCAATTTATGATATATTCTTAAAGAATAGAATTATCAATTTTTCTTACATATCTTATACATATAAACACCTTAAACTAGGCAATTAAATGTAATATGAATTAAAAAGTTTAGATGAAATCATTAACAAATTATGAGAATTATTAATTTTTTTACACGTTTTATGTTTCAAAAAAATTTTTTTCCTCTCTCAAATTCTCATTCAAAAAAGAAGTGTAGAAAATATATATGTTTATTGTATTGAAGTAATTTATAAATTTTTTACCTTATCAACATTAGCTTGTTTACATTCTTAAACATTTCATATGTGAATATTCTTGTTATGGTCACCCCAAACTTTTTTATGAACAACATTGATGTTTATAAACATTTTATTTAATCAGATACATATGCATATAGTGATGAGAAAAGATCCCACAATTAAACTCTTACATTATATCCCCATAAGTTTTTTATTCTTCCTAAATCTAGTATTGCACATCCCCATTTTATTATTACATATTCTAAATCTAAACTCTATATCTTTGTTTATTACACTCACCAACATTAATGACGACGAAGAGGCCTCTCGATCTTCATGTGTTGTTGTACCAAATGATGTTGTTTTGTTTTTTTTTTAGTTTTTTTTTTAAAGGTCTTTTTTTTTAAACTCTAAAGACCTTTTAAAAAAAAACTAAATTCAAAAAAACAAAACAACATCATTTGGTACAACAACACATGAAGATCGAGAGGCCTCTTCGTCGTCATTAATGTTGGTGAGTGTAATAAACAAAACATATTTATTAATGAAAAAATAAATTAAAATAATTCTCTTGCATATATAAAAAAAAAGACATAAGAAAAAGAAAACAAATTAAAAAAGAGTAGAATATTAAATCATAAAAAAGTGCAAATAACAAAAACAACTTAAATATAAAAATATGAAATATTAAACATTTTAAAAACAAATAAATCACTAATCAAAACAAAAATCAATAAGAATAAGGTAATGTAAACAATAATCAAAGATAAAAATATAATTGCACTATTCTTGTTTATCATTTATTAAATGTAAATTGTTAAATCTCTTATATTTGTTATGGTTATTGTTTCATTACCAATTATACCTATGCACTCTTAAATTTATTTTGTTTGAAAACGTTAACGTAACCACTTTTAATTATTTTTGTTATTTGCAAATTCTAATTATTGCTATCTTTAAAATTATATGTTATAATTTATTATATTATTTTTTTATAATTATTATTTAAAAGTTATTTAGATAAATATTATTCTATTATATATATTTATTATTTAATAATGCCTAAATTCTTCTTAGTTACATATATGGGTTGAAATTTTAAATTAATGAATAAATTCAACATGAATTGCTAAATTTTGTTTTATGTTTTCAATCATGGTAAAATAAGTTAGGGTTGATAGGATTAAATGAGGGATTCTGATTACAAATCTTTAAACGCCATCAGAATATAGGAAGGCGCGGGTTATGAGGCGTAGTTTCCTAACAACATCTAGGAAATATTAGTAACATTTGAAAATCACAACTAACTTCTTATTTTCAAATCAAACTATATTGGGGATTTTGATTAGTAATATAGTTATCTGGTCAACGTAGAGTAATTTGTTAAGTTAATTTTTAAGGGAGTCTATATAAAAATAAATAATATCTACAAATCTTGAGATTAGGTACAGAAGGACAAGAACCTCCCCACCCGGCTGAAGCTAGCGATATTATGGCTCCCACCGTCCTTCTGATATCTAGCTTTACCACTGTTTCCTTTGTGTTACATTTAAACTTGATTTCTGCTTTAGTTGAAGGGTTTTATTACAATTTCTTATACATACAAATGCCTTAAACTAGGCAATGAAATGTAACATGAATTCAAACATTCGATTTTTGTACTTCTTTTTAAAATAATTGTAAAGATGTTGGTTTTCAACTTCATAAAAATAAAAAAATATTCCACTGAACATTTGCTTTTATAAAGTTAATTAAACAATTAATTCTTTCAAACCCAAATGTCTGTAACACTTTCCTCTAATATAACATTAGAACAAATAATACATAACCTTTCCCAATAATAAAAAACATATTATTCATCAAAATGTGGTCGCGTACTCAAGCACTATTTTTCCATTTCATTTACTTTAACATAATTACGTACATATTATTATACAAAAAAACAAAAAAAAACAAAAAGTACAAAAATACACAAATAAATTCATTGGTCTCCAATTTCATAAAATGCCTTTGGCCGTTTACACAAAAAATATTGTAGTATTTATTAAAAAAAATTCCTCTTTATACTTTATATACTACTGCGGCAATACTGCAAATAACACTCGTCTACAAAAAAATCCTCCCCCATAGACGAATAGTTGGACTTGATGTATTTTGAAGTTGCTAAACACGAATCTGCTCTCAGTTTTTTTCTATCAGGTCTGGATTTTTTTTTATAGGCGTGTCTAATATTTCGCCCATAGTAAAGACATTACTCTAGTATATTTCCTCATAACTCAAGAACGGTGTGTACGATTGACATAAGTATCACCAAAAGATGTGTACTAAAAATATCTTCAAATTCTCCAACAGTTTCGGAGTTATTTTGAAATAAGTGTCCGAAAAAATAATTTTCATGCAAAATTTTAGATTTTTTTGTTACTAAAATTTATTTTAATAAATGAAATCTAAAATGTTATAGTTTATCATCTTTATCTTAAAGCTGGTAATGCGGCGAATAAAATAAGGCATGTATCTTCAAAATTGATGCACAAATCTTGATTTTATTCACAGTTAAGTAAAAATACCCATGTTATATACAATTGAGTAGAAATACAGTGGTGGCCAAAAGAAATTTTTTTTTATTTTTTCTTGAAACAAAAATAGGTGAACTAGGTGGATTTTGACGATTTAAACAAGAATCTGTATTTACTTTTTTTTCTATCGATTATTGATTTTTTTTATGTGCATGACTAATATCATCACCTTATTCAATGCATCAAAAGATGCATACGAAAATTGTCTTCAAGGTGTGTCAACAATATTTTTCATTCGCTCAAGAATTTAAGAGTTATGGATCAAAATTTTCACCACCTTTCAAAAAAATTAATTTTAAAATTTTCGGTACTAATTACCGAATAACTACGGAAATATTAACTGGATAAAAAATTATATAAATTCAGCTCAAAGACAATTTAGGTCGCTATATATTAAAGTTCAATTTATTTTAATTGGACAAACTGTTCTCGAGTTATACAAGTGTGACTCACTTGTATCATGCCCATAAAAAAAAAATCAATTAGTGATAGAAAAAAAGTAAAAACTGATTCTTATTTAGCACATTGAATTCGATCTAATCCACCTATTTTTTTTATTTAAAACAAAAAAAAAAAAGTTTTAGTAAAAAAAAAAGAATTGAATTTTGCATGAAAAAAAATTGTTTCCCACATATCTCCTAAACTATTGGGCGGATAAAAATTTGATAGAAAAGCGATTTAAAGCTAATTTTATTCCGCATATCTTGGTACATCATTTATATAAATCGTGCATACCGTTCTCAAGTAATATTGAAATATACTCGAGTAATTTTGTCGACCAGGACACTAATTTTAATATTGATCTTAATAATGGAAAAACGGTGTGGTAATATTAAGGAAAAATATAAAACAGAGTTGTTTTATTTGACAATAAGTCTTAAATTAAGATTTATTATTGTTGTTGTTCAAAACAATAAATAAAAAAAATTAATTACGAACTTTACAAGGTTACCAGATTTAGTTAAGAATCATGTTGTTGTTGTTGAAATCCTAGGATTAACAAAACGATTTTAATTAGACAATAAAATCGTTATAATGACTGCGCATGGAAAAAGGTAGATTTTTTTTAAATCTATTCTGTATGTACAAATGAATTTCGTGAAATGTACAAATGAATAGCCACACCAAAAACTTTCTCGAAATTGTTGATTTTTTTGTGCAAGATATTTTTGCCACATTCCCTCTAACATCTGCAACATAGAAATCCTGGCCAGGAAGTTGCAAAAAAACATTCACAATTCTGAAAAAAAAAAATCGTCTGAAGTATTTTTGTCCCCTCTTTTGCCTCCAAATTCTTCCTTGCGTCCCTATCAGGAACTTTTTGTGCCTGTATATCTTCTGTCAAAAGATTCAGATCAATTAATTCTTTGGGGCACTTTCCTTCCAAAGATTCGCGGATTTACTCTAAAAATGAATTTTTGTTTTGTCTGTGGTCCTACAGTCTGAAATTTCAGTGATCATGGCTCCTTTATATATTTTCATGATCCGAGAAACTCTGTATTTCGTGAAACACCTGCCTTTATAGCAATTGTTTTATGTAACCGACTTGGGTTTTCACTACAAATTTGAATTATGTGTTTTCTGTTTAATTTACATAAAAAAAAACTAATTTTGCTATAACAATGAATTTTAGCAAACGGCTACTGAGCATAATGACAAATATAGACAAGTTAACAGTAGTTTTTCACTATGTGTTATAAGCCTAGAGGTACACAAGAGTATAATTTATTTTTATAGTTACTATTAACTATTTTTTTACTTATTTGTAATTTAAATTCTATTCTTTATATTATTATTTTATAAGCATAAAAGCTAAACGCTTATTCTTAATATTTGTAAGGAAATTTTTTAAATTTCCTAACAATAAACTTTTACAATGTATTCTTCCACAATTATTCAATGAACTTGAGCCCGAATAATATAAATTCTAAAAACTCTAAAAAAGTTCAACAAAAGATTACAAACAAATTAATTAAATTATAATTTAACGATATAGTCGGTCAAGCCCGACCCTACAACATTGTTTACATCAAAATTCGGGGAGGGGTCTTTAATTAGACTTGGAGCCAATTGTGGCCCGATACTCAAATAAAGCATACGTGTACAGAATATTACGTCGATACTTCTTAAATTTATATGAATTTATTCACTTTTGGGTAATTCCCGAAAGAGGGCCTTATATGGAAGCTATGGTAAGTTAAGGACCAATCTTCGTAAAATTTGGCACTATCATTTACATTTATATAAAACTTATTTGTGTCAAATATTAACTTCATACTAACATTTTAATGGGATTTATGCCCTTTAAAGTGATTTGCTGAAAAAGGGATCTTTCTAAAATTCAGCACAGAATTATACATATATGGAACTTATATGTGCCAAATTTAATTAAAATATTTCTGTATTTAATGGATTTATGATCGTTAAACCCTTTTCGGGAGGGGCTAGGTGAAATAATGGACCGAACTTAACCAGTTTCAATAGGGTTTGTCCTTGGCCTAATAGAAAATTGCGACCTGTAGTTTGATTACAAGGTTTACATGGACAGACGGACGGACGGACATCATTAAATTGACTCAGGAAGTGAATCTAAGTCGAATGGTATACTTTAAGGTAGTGGTCTAATGATTTTTGACTTATCTTTAAAATTGCGACCAGTAGTTTGATTACAAGGTTTATATGGACAGTGATTCTAAGTCGAATGGTATACTTTAAGGTGGTGGTCTGATGGTTTTTCTATGCGTTGCAAACATCAGTGCAAACGCATAATACAGCAACCACCTATGGTGGTGTAGGGTATAAAAACAAAAATGGGCACTATGAAAAATGTGAAATAAAATAGAACACGCCTGCATATATTTTGTAAATAAGTTCGTTATTTTCGTTTATATACACACCTGTTCGAAATAATAGATACACCTATGTTCGCTTTATGTAAGGATTAAAAAACCCACGTTTTCGTTCATTAAAGAATGAAGAATCAGTTCATACATATTTTAGTCGGTTAGGAGACTAAAAATAAACTAAACAAGTTATATATTATATTGAATTTGACGTTAATTTCATAATTACTTTACTATGTAAGCAATTTTGGTGCTCATAATAAATGAGCAAATAACTCGAAAATGCAGTTTTTAAATTACTCGAATAATCGATTAAATCTTTTAAGTTAGTCTAGTTATTCGCTTAATTTATACCTTAAAATTTTACTCGATTTTTCAATGCTTATCAAAAAATAAAACAAAAATATAGCTTAAAATTTGAAATAGTCTTTCCAAAATAATATAAATTGGAGTAAATATTTATGAATATTTGTCTCTTTTGCTTTGATAATGCCGTTGTTTTTCTACATTTAATATATTCAGTGATGGTTAAATAAATAGGTATAACAAATTTGGTCTATCAATTTGAACCAAATTTTATATTAAGGGTAGTCCGAAGTGCTTTTTGTAACTTTTGTGACGCTATAAAATGACTACCCAGCAAAAACTTTGCTTGCCATGTAATGAGATAAGAAGCTAATATAATGGCTCTACACTACTTTCACATTAGATGAATAACTCATTATTTTAACACGGTGATGTCATTAGAGGCAACTACTTACTCTATATTATTACAGGTAGGCATTTCAGAAAGTCATTACTTAGATGTCGTTACAAGAACTAATTACTTTGTAGCTATTCATTCACTCATTAGTTTCAAAGTATTACAGAAGTCATTATTAGCAAAATGAATAGTAACTAGTTACATTATCGGTTACAAGTAAGTACTGAAGTATTATAAATAAAAAGCCGATAATTTTTTTTTAATTTATTTATTTGAAAATATGCAGAAATCAGGATTAGACATACATACTATTTCAGACTTGGAGTTAATTCTTGAAGCTCATTCTTATGACCCGTGCAGAAATTGAATAAAATTCCGGACCTTAATGACCTGCCTCCGTCTGAAAATTGTTAAGAGTTTAATACGTTTAACAAATTATTTTAAAATAGCCAATAAATTTTTCTTACCTTTATGTAATTGTATTTCCTAAATTGCAATCTATTCAAATTTGTTGCCTTTTGAGTTTCTAGATTTTATAAATTTGTGCCTAAGAGAAACAATACAAATTAGTGGATATTTTTTAGTAATATTTAGATACTTACCACTTTTAAACACTAATAATTTACCAATAGCCTTTTGAAATAAGAAATTGATTTTTGTAAACATTAACAAAAAATATTTATTTTCTTGAATTTATTTTTTTATGTCAAGAATTTTTAATTTTTAAAAATTTTACAAACATTTTTTCAGACACAAAATTTATTTAGTACACAAGACAGTAAAATTAAATGAACAATAACACTTTTTGCATATAACTAGCTTGTTGAGCGTAGTTCGTATTTTGATGTTAATACAACATTTATAGACAATAAAATTTCCTACAAATTTCCTCTAGTACATTTTTATACCCCTTTATTGGTTTAAGAGTTATACCGTATTTTATGTTTGATGTAGTATTTTACATAAACTCGAATTACAGAGTTCATTAATGAATTCATGTACGTATAAAGTGGGCTAATGGATTTGTTAACAATAAGCTATTCTGTCTGCTTACGTCGTAATTTCGACTTCACCGGAGACTGGTGTGTTTACGATTAATTATTTGTTTCAGTCTTCTTGACTTTAACAAATAATTAATGTATTTTCATATTTTACCCACTTTTAAAATATATAATTTTTATAATATAAATGAAGAGATAGATAAAAACTAACATTTCCAAAAATCTGATCTTATGTAACTGATTACATATCAAGTTAAAAGTAAGTAGTTACTAATCTACTTTCATGTAATGCAGAAAGTATGTTGTTATGATTGAAAAGTAACTACATCCGTAACTACATACCATTACCAAGTTTTTGCTGGGTAGTTTTTATACTGTGAAAAAAATAATGATAAAGGTTATTATCAATACTTTTGATAATTTGCGATTTTGTCTTATAACCTCACTTTTTAATTTGGACACATACTAATCTATATACAACAGAGGTTTTCAGTTATATTCAAAATGTTTGTACAATATCACTTGTCAACAAAAAAATCCTCTCCCAAAGACGAATAGTTAAACTTGATGCATTTTGATGTGCTAAACACGAATCTGCTATCAGTTTTTTTCAATCAACTCTGGATTTTTTTTATGGGCGTGTCTAATATTTCGGCAATAGTAAGGCCATTACTCTAGTATATTTCCTCATAACTCAAGAACTATGTGTACGATTGCCGTAAATGATACACCAAAAGATGCGGAATAAAAATATCTTCAAATCACCCACACATTTTTTATGTGCTCAATAGTTTCGGAATTATTTTGAAATAAATGTTGGAAAAAAACTTTTTTATGTAAAATTTTATATTTTTTTGTTACTACAATTTTTTTTTAAGTGAAAGCATCAAAAATGTTTCAATTTATCACCTTTATCTTAAAGGTGGTAATTCTGCGAATAAAATAAGGAATGAATCTTCAAAATTGATGCACAAATCTTGATTTTATTCACAGTTAAGTAAAAATACCCATGTATATATACAATTGAGTAGAAATACAGTGGTGGGCAAAAAACAAAAAATTTTATTCTTTCATGAAACAAAAATAGGTGGACTAGATAGATTTTGACGAGTTAAACAAAAATATGCATTCACTTTTTTTCTATCACGTGCTGATTTTTTTTATGGGCATGACTAATATCATCACCTTATTCAGCGGTCAGACTATAAAACTCGAGAATAGTTTGTACAATTTGGACTATAACTCAAGAACCTATTACACGATAAATGATAAACCAAAAGATGCACACGAACATTGTTTTCTAGGTTTGTCAACATAATTTTTTATTGATAAAAGAACTTCAGAGTTATGGATTAAAATGTTCACGATTTTTCAAACATTTATTTTAAATTTTTTTTGCTACTATTTACCGAATAACTACGGAAATATTAACTGCACAAAAAATTATGTAAATTCGGCTCAAAGATAATTTAAATTGCTATCTACTGGAGTTTAATTTATCTTAATTGGACAAACAGTTCTCGAGTGATACAAGTGTGACTACCTAAAGGCGGGGTCATAGTAGTCATGCCC
The DNA here is from genome assembly GCA_951394005.1 of Protophormia terraenovae. Lineage (NCBI taxonomy): Eukaryota > Metazoa > Arthropoda > Insecta > Diptera > Calliphoridae > Protophormia > Protophormia terraenovae. The sequence goes on from OX596075.1 coordinate 52,015,485, forward strand.
ATAAAAAAATCAATACGTGATAGAAAAAAAGTAAAAGCTGATTCTTATTTAGCATGTTAAATTCAATCTAATCCACCTATTTTTTTATTTAAGACGAAAAAAATTTTTTTTTTTTTTGTCCACTAATGTATCTCTACTTAACCGTAGGTATGCATGGGTATCCTAACTTAACTGCGAATCCAATCGTGATTTGTGCATCAATTTTTATGATACGTGACTTTATTTACTCGTAGTTTTGCCAGCTTTGAGATAAAGGTGATAAACTTTTTATGTTTTCACTTTGAAAAAGAAGTTTTAGTAAAAAAAAATAAATCTTGAATTTAGCATGAAACAATTTTTTTTTTAACACTTATTTTGACTTAAAGATAATTTTATTCCGCATATTTTGGTGTATCATATATAATCATGCATATCGTTCTGGAGTTACAGTGAAATATACTCGAGTAATCGGCTTATATAGGACGCAATATTAGACACGCCCATAAAAAAAATCTCGACCTGATGGAAAAAAAACTGAAAGCAGATTCGAGTTTAGCATGCGGTATTGCATCTAGTCCGCATATTTTTTTTTTTTTTTTTTTGAAGGGGCACGAAAAAAATTTTTTGTCGACCAGTGTATTTTTAAGTATCGGAGATCAACTAAACCTAGATTTATTTTGAGTATAAGGTTTTAGAATGTTTTATAATTCATTGTTCATTTATGTTCAATATTTAGAAGGCATTAAGATGATCATTTATAAATGATCATTATAGAAATGTATAGTTTTTAAGATAATTTACTCTTGTTTGTATTATAGTTAGGGATCGCAATTTGCCGGACTTTTTGATTTCCCGGGAAAGCGGGAAAAATTTGTCGACTTCCAGGGATTCCCGGGATCCCGGACTAAAAACTATAATTATTATTCTCATTAGCTGATCAACTGATACCCAAATAGGACACGAATCTTTGCATTAACATATTTGAAACAAGATTGTAAATGTAGCGAATAATTAAGTACTGAAAATCGTAAAAGAGTTTTGTAGGTATCAACCTAATATTAAGCAAAAAAATAATAATAATTAATTTTATTTAAAAGATATGAACCATAAAACAATATATTTATGAAATTTACTAAAAAAAATATTTACACAGGCAATGATATCATTCTTAACTTTTAGCTAGTTTCGTAAATCATAAAATTTTTATTTATTAAAAGTCCACTAAAAAGAATTTATTAATTCTGAAAGAAGTGGCTGATGATCACTTTTTCGGAAACTCTTAGGTGTGATTCAAACGTGAGTTCAAACGCTATTAAATTGTTTGTAACTTAAATATCAATTAATTTTTAATTGATTTTGCTCCAATCATCAAAATGGTAATATTAATAACTAGAATAATTGATATTATTCTTACTTCTATTCCTTAAATAGATGCAATGAGCTGAAAATTTTTGAAAATTAGTTTTAATTTATTTTTTTTTTTATAATTTATAAACAGCTGTCGTTTTATTAAAAAACAAAACTGTAAACCAATTAGAAAATTAATTATATTAATAAATCATATAATTAAATTCCAATATAAAGTTAATTAATAATTTTATTACAAATTATTTGAAATATTTTTTTTTGTGTAAGGTTTAAATTTAGCTTGAAAAAATTAACTTTGGAACAGTAAGTTTCAATTTCTTGTTTATTAATATTCCTAATAAAACATTCGAATTCATGTTATATATCAGACCAGACGATCTCATACATAACAGATAATATTATCTGTAGCTTTCCAGTTGAAAATCTTATGAATAATTAAGGATTGTTTGGACTTCTTCTCTTAACTTTTAATGTTAATGTTTTGTAAAATTTCTATGAGATAAATTCCACATGTTGTCTATACTACTGATACTACTAATAGGTACATATTTAAAATGTCTAAAATATTATATATTCGCTAGCTGTTTTTTAGTGCTGACATTTTATTAAGATGCTTAATTGAGTGAATGCCATAAAATCTACCCAAATAAACTACATATTTTATATATTGTACGCAAAACATACTAATGGAATTGCCGTTAAGATTTAATTCCTAGCTGAATTTTTAGTTTAATATTGTTTAAAAATGACTAAAATGTATAAATTTTTGCTAAAATTCAAGCAGTTTTCTTCCATTTAAGTGCTTTTAAAATTCCCGGGAATACCGGACAAAATTCCAGGGAAGGCGGGATATAAAAAATGTTTAATTTCCCGGGAATCCCGGGATGCATTCCCTAATTATAGTGATCTCGTGATTATGTTTTAGTTGAATTATGTGGAAAAATGTTTCGCAACTTTTAATTTTCTAACAATATCAGTGTAAAAATATAAGAAATTCTATAAACTTTTATAATAAATTACTCAAATATACAATTAGTTAGAACTAAGGACTGCGCACGACGAAATCCGTGTATGCTTTTGGGCTAATAACTTTTGATGTGATAAAAATTAAATAATTATGTTAACTGGTTTACATTTGTCGATATGCTTACTAACTATGTGCTAAGTTTCATAGTTATAGCAAGTCCAGTTTTCCTTAAAATGGATATTGAACAAAAAACACCATAACACATAATAGAAATTTTTCATGAAACCTTACATCGGTCATATAAAACAATTGCTAGAAAGGCAGTTGTGTCAAAAAATACAGTTTCTTGGATCATAATATTACACAAAGAAGTCATAGTCACTAAATCAGGTAGTGGAAGAACTAACTTCAGGCTGTAGGACTCAGACAATATAGAAAGGATTTTCAGAGAAATTCCTCTCATCTCTGGAAGAAAAGTGCCACAAAAAGTTTATTGTTTTGAATTTTTATTAGAAAAGTTGAAAGGAAATTGAGCCTGAAGACGTATGAAGTACAAAAAAATCTTAAAAGAAACGCAAAGCAAGAATTTGGAGGTGAAAAAATAACGTGAAAGTTCTTCAGACGAATTTTTCCATAATTATGATCAGGGTATAATAGACGATGAAACGTTCGTACAGTCTAACTTTTTTCAACTTCCTGGCCAGGAATTCTGTGTTGCAGATGCTAGAGGGAATATGGCAGAAAAAGATCGCGTATAAAAGAAATTAAAATTCCCAAGAAATTTTTTGTTTTGGGAAGCCATATGCATATGCACGAAAGAAGCACTTTATTCATAAAAAATGGTTCCATTAACAGAAATATACGTGAATGAGTGATATTGGAAAAGATTTCTCCCTTTCCTAAGAAAATGCAGTATATCCACTTATTTCTTGCCTGTTCTCGCTTCCTCTCATTACAGCAACAAAACAATGGAGTGATAATAAAGAGTGTTTGTACCGAAAGATGCTAATCCATCAAATTGTCCGGAACTCCGAGCAATTGAAAGATATTGGGCTCTAGTAAAAAATTGTGTTAGTGTTTGTACCGAAAGATGTTAATCCATCAAATTGTCCGGAACTCCGAGCAATTGAAAGATATTGGGCTCTAGTAAAAAATAGTTTAAAGAGCACTAAATGCTTAGCTTAAAATGTAGCGGAGTTTAAAAATAAGTGGACTTATTCGAGCAAAAAAGTGACCGAAACACAATAAAACCTTTAATTGGCAGAATTTTGGAAAATATCAGACATTTCCTTAAAAACCAACAGAAAATAATTTATTCTTTTAGAACTTGAACATAACAGTCATTAATAATTAATATAGTTAAAAAAAAACGCCCATTGGTTTAGTTTCTATAAGCAGATTTGCATGCACGGATTTTTCATGCACAGTCCTTACTTACTTTTCTAAATTTAATGAACAAATTTATTGTAAATTTAAAATAAATAATTCTTTCTCAAAAATGTACGCGTAGGAATTATAATTGGCTCTATTTTTAATTAAACCACAATTTCTAACAAAATGTAAAATATTTAATTTCTCATTTCTTCCTATTTTTGTTACAATTTAGTAAAAACGACTCAGTATAATATTTTACACAAATATTATATTTTGATATTTGTCCGTTAGGATGTGAAAGAATTGTGAAAATATATTAATTAGTTTCTGAGTTATTGCACTTCGAAAATAACAAAAAGCACATTGGATAAAGTAGTTCAGCGATTCTTAACATAAAGAACAAGTTTACATGCTAAACTTAATTTTAAGTCCAAATTCCTTCTATATTACAAATTTCATTCAATTATTTCATTTATTGGCATAATTTGCTCGAATAAATTGTTACTCGAAATTCTTAATTTTAATTTAATTGAACAATTATTTGGTTTTAATTTGTCGATTAATCGAACAAACAATATTCGAGTGAATACCATAACAAAGACACATTTAAAAGCAAAATACATAAATTAAAAACTAGTTAAGTTCTTATTAGAAATTATTACAAGGACTTATATCCTGTATATCCATTCTTATTTTGACCAACTTTCTGCATTCGTCTTGGCAATCAACTTCTGACATGTTTCCAATGGAGTATTTTTTATGTTTTACCCTATAATTCATCTCAATGTTTGACAAATTCTTTCGACAGTCTTTTCTTCGATTCATTAAAGGATTCAGATCCGTTGATGGATTTGGGCGGGTTAAAACAGTTATTCTGGGAGAACCGATTTTTAACTAACCTAGAACTTTGTTTGGGGCCATTATCTTGATCTAACACTTGAAGTAAATGGCAATTCTCTACGGCATATGGAAGCATAACAATTTTCAATATATCCCTGTACCCATAGGCATTCATTGTATTTATCAATGCGATAACTAGGACCAACACAATTCCATTACAAAAATTCCCAAACCTTTGTGTTCTAAACTCATTCTTAGATAGTCATCTTTGTGAATTTAAAGTAGATTTTTTTTCCTTTAAGGCGGCGGACACTTCTTTGATAGTCGTTTCTAATCAAAATAGCTTACGTTTCAACAGAAAGTAATATGTCTATCCATTTTTTTTTTCCACATTCGGACTAAAGTAAATGTATTTTAACAAGTTTTAACAGTATTTTAAAATTTTTTATTTTCTGACAATTATTTGTTTTTCTGACAATTATTTGTTTTACAAAAAAGATTAAAAATTGTAGCTGAAATAGCCTTCAAAGAAAGGAAGTGGTCCTTTTTGCCAATACAATAATCCTCCTTTCCGTTTCTGGGGTTGTTTTATGAGGTCTTATACAAGTTTCTATCATTTGTTTTTTATATAAGGCATTTTAGATAAAATGTAGATATCTTCCTAGTCTCTACGACTTTCCAGTTTTCTGTTTTTTTAATAATTTTTCTTTCTTTCATGGTACAATGATTGTTTCTTCCCACTTTCTGTGTCAGAATACTATTTCTTTATAATATGTTTGACCTGAATACAACTGTTCTTATCGTATTACATAAAAACTATCAAAAAATCACAATAGAATTCGACTTAATGTAAAAAAAAATGAAATTGAAAAAAGATTCGGCTGTGCCGAATCTTTGATAACCTTCACCATATTACCATCTTACCATCTTATCGACATCATATTACCATATTACCGACAATTAATAAAATTTTCGCCTTAACGTATGCTTGCATATTTTCTAAATCTAAATTTTTTTCAAACTACGAAAATTTGAATATGAAAAAAAAAAAACAATCATAACAGGCTTTGCTTTTAAAAAATAAACAACAACAACAATTCCATATTTATTTATTTTTGTATGTACAAACTGACTGAATACACAAAGAACAACAACAATACTGTTATTCATTATATTACTGCTGTTGCTAACTAAACTACTTGTCTATACAAAAAACGTCACTAATAGTCATTACAATGCTTAATATACATGTTTGTGTATGTACTTATGTATATTCTTAACAGATATGTTTTAGTTTTTAAAAATAAACAACTACAATTCCATATCTATTTATTTTTGTACAGACTGCATATACAAAGAACAACAACAACACTGTTATTCATCATATTACTGCTGTTGATAACTAAACTACTTGTCTATACAAAAAACAAAAAACGTCACTATTAGTCATTACAATGCTTAATATACATATTTGTTGGTGTATTTATATTCTTAACAGATTTGTTTTTGGGCCATAACTCTGTTGATTATGAACGAATTTGGTTTATTATCTGTAGCTTGAACAAGGGCTTCAAAAATAAAAAATTCATTTTCCCCGATATCTCAGTTATTACTGAACCGATTTATTTAATTTTTTCAGAACAAAAATTCAGAAAATAATTTTCGAGCCCCCTTTAAAAATTCGAAGTCCCTGGTATATGCAGAGGCTTCAGAAACTAAAAAACCGGTTCTAAAAACCGGTTTTTAAAGCATATCTCCACAATTTATAAACCGATCTTCCTGATTCAAAAAACTGAAATTTTATAAAAATATTTGTGACCGATCTGTATAAAAATAAAAATCTATAGCTTAAACCAAGGCTTCAAAAAATAAAAAATGCGTTTTGTCCGATATCTCAGTTATTACTGAACCGATTTATTTCATTTTTTCAGAACAAAAATTCAGAAAAAAATGTCCGAGAATTCTATGTAAAAACGAAGTCCGTAGTGTATACAGGGGCTTCAGAAACTGGAAAACCGGTTCAAAAAACCGGTTTTTTGAACATATCTCCGCATTGTATGAACCGATCTTGCTGAATTCCAATAGCAAAATTCTCGAAAGCATTTCCGATCGTTTGACATACATATTACATATGTCAGTTATCGGTGGGCTTCATAAACGCCATTTCAACCGACACACGGACGGACGGACGGACATGGTCCAATCGTCATCGCTTCTTACAAGGATTCCGAAAATATAAACTTTTTTGCTCTCCGATGAAAATTGTGGAAATTACAAACGGAATGACAAACTTATATATTTTTATACCCTTACACCTGTGGTGAAGGGTATAAAAAATACAAATTAACTAACTGTATCTATTACTTTGAGCAATAATTATTGCGATTTAAATTGACAACGTATATGTAAATCAATTTGCATGCTTATACTTGCCATAATCTTCATTAAAGTGGCAAATTGAATACGAAAAAAATAAATAAAATTCTGAGTAGAGTATCCAAAAAACCGACTTTTTTTAAACAAAAGCCGAAATTTATACGCATTTAGGTTTTATTTTGAAAAATAATAAATTTTGGTGTGAAGAATTTCAAAATTAGTTTTTTATTTCACATTACAACTTTTAAGAAGTCACATATTTAGAAATGCACAGTGGGGCAGAATCGAAATTTTTGGAAATAAATCTGTAATTTCTGATCGGCTAGTTGGATTTGCATGAAATTTGGTATCGGCATAGCAGAAGAGTGGGCAATGTTAAGTTTGGAAGGGGGACCGAACAGACCCCTCAGGGGCGGAGCTAAAGGGGCTCAAAGTTGGGTACCTATGATATACAAATTTTTTAATCGCTTGCCAATTTTTTGTTGCTCGTCCAATTTCAAATTTTTATACATAATTATAGGCACTGAAAAGACCTACAAAAAACATGCTTGCATGTCTAATTTATCTCTTATAGTTTTTGAGTTAATTGCATTTGAATTTTTAAGTACCTTTAATTCATGCTAATTAAAGAACAAAATTATCTATTGAATAAAAAAAATTTGAAGTCGATACCTTTACCGAGTCCTAAAATAAGCGATTCTGAATTTTAAAATTGCAAAAATGACGCCTTTTTGTGTTTTTTTTTTTTACCGAAAAAGTATGTTCACTCTTTTTTCTCTAAAATAAAATTTTCTTTAAAAATATATAACAATTTTATATTTTTCTGAAAGGTATCTTCATAGAGAAGACTTTAAAATAAAAAACAAGCCCAATGACTTAAGCGGTCAACGTGCACATCCTCCCGACATTGCCCACTCTTCTGCTATGCCGATACCAAATTTCATGCAAATCCAACTAACCGATCAGAAGTTACAGATTTATTTCCAAAAAATTTCGATTCTGCCCCACTGTGGAATGTATGTATATTTTTTTGAATTTAAAATAGACTTTGTTTTTAAATATGTTTTAATTTAATATGATTATTACTTCGACCTTTTTTGTATTTCAAAAATTAAAAGACTTTTGTTGATCTTGAGGTCAGTTTTTCCATATAATATTTTATTTTTCGATATTTCGATATCCTTCGGATATAATTTTCAAGAATAAACGAGTAAAAATAACAGTATGCAAAAACACGTCACAATATTTCACAAGTACAATATTGAATGTGGAGACATTGTGACGTGTTTTTGCATACTGTTATTGTTTTAAAGTCTTTTCATTTTTGATATGTTTTAATTTAATACGTTAATTTAATACTTTCTTCCTAACTCTGGTATTTGTAAATATGTCTTCCCGAAAAAAAAAAATTAATTTTGTGATTGAATTACGAAGAGAGATCAAAAAATCTAATACATTAAATTCTAGATACAAAAATTAAACCAATATATGGTTTTATTTACTTTATGAAATAAAGTTTTAAATTTGAGATAGTGATTTCTTATTAGTCTCCTGCGCAAGATGATTTGAAAAGCAAACACACTTGAATTTCAAGTGTGTGTTTCATAGCCAACATGTGCAAAAACAACAATAAATTCTGTTCGTACTGTTCGCTGCCCGAAGCAAAGCAAGTGTGTACTGTGTATGAGCGACTGCAAATCCGTGCGTTCAAATCATTTATCGTAAACAAGTGGTGCAAGTGGTGTGGCAAAAAAAAGCAAATCATACAAGACGTTGAGAAATGATTTAAAGATTTCAAGTGGGCTTAATGATTTGTTTGTTTTTTGTAATACGTAGTTGCTGTGTGTGGCAAAAAATCTTCATAATGTGTAAAAAGTGGTTGTTTATAAATATTCTTGCATACACACACATATATACAGTATGTCTATATTTTATTGTTGGTTCTTCTTTTCTAAATAAATGTAAAAGGGTGAATTCATAAAGTTATTAAAAAATACTCATTATTAAGAGTTAAAAAAGTAAAAAAATTAAAGTTGACATTTGAAACTGTCAGTTACATTTTTTATCTTTAATATTTATTTATATTTTAAATAAAGTTAGTCTTATAATTAATTGTATGTTTATAAAAAATTTTAAAATTGTACGTATTTATATTATGATAGATTTTATTGCATTTAATTTATATTTACTAAGTAATCATTCTATTTTAAAACTAAAAGGAAATAATATAGAACAATGTCTTTTCATTTTTCAAATTCGTTTCCATATACGTTTACTCCTTGACTAATAAATTTTCCCAAATGTTAAGAATACGATGGAACATCTGCACTGTAATAAAATTATAAATGAAATATTTTAAGACGTTTACCTAAATTGTGTGTCCCGTCATATGTACATGTTCAATATATAATCAAGTAAAGGATGCTGTTTTACCTGATTGTAAGCGAACTCAATTCGTGGTTTTATAAAAAATAAATTTACATTTTTTACAGTGCAGAACATATGTACCTGTTTCTTATTGATCTATTTAGGTGCTTCTACAGATTTTATTGCCAAATTCTTGCTGTTTTAAATAAATTTTTTACACTAAGAAATATACCTGTTTTTATTGGACTAAAGTTATTTTTAGAAAAGGCTTATACATATTATTACCTAATGTAAAAATGAGTTTATAAATAAAATTATAATATTATTACCTAATATATTTCATATATGCTATAAATGAAGTTATGAATGAAAATCTTTCAACAGTTATTTCAAAAGTGTTCTCGTGTTCAGAATTGAATTTTTTGTGCTCCAACAAATTATTTGTTTTCACAATCGTGTTAAAATATACATATCTTCGTATACTTATAATGGCAGAAGTAATGGTAAGAAATAAAATTATTTTTTAAAGTTACTTTACTAAACAAAATATATCATATTTATGTATTTAGAATTCAACTCCTACTGAATCAATGGACGCTGCCAGCATCAAACAAAATATCCTGTCAGGAACATTCAAAATAACTACGAAAAGAGGCAGAAGCAAGATTTGGGACACATTTGGAAAGATTGTAAACCAGGAAGGAGCCGAAATAGCAAACAAAGTTGTCTGCATAAAGTGTTTTACTGTTTTAAAATATGATTCGAGAACCACATCGAACTTGGTGAGACATAAGTGCTACTACACCACGAAGGAAACTAATACAGAAAAAGTAGAGGTTAACAACGAGACGAAAAAACAAGCAACGCGATTATTTTCCGAATGGTGTATAAAAAATTGTCGGCCTTTTCAATTTGTTCAAGATACCGGTCTAATGCAGATTTCGGAGTTCTTGATTTCAATTGGAGCGAAGTATGGACCAAATGTTGATGTAGAAAAATTATTGCCACATCCTACCACAATATCGCGGAATATTGAAAAAATATATGAAGCAACATTCCTAAATGTTAAACATGAAATCAATGCTGTCTGCAAAAATGGTTTTGGATTAACTTCAGATATATGGACGGACAACTATTTACGGAAAAGTTATATCTCTCTAACTATCCATTATACAAAAAATGACCAATTGATTTCCAGGTTGATAGGTCTTAATTCAATGAATGGGGAAAGATGTACGCGTAAGTAAAATTAAACAGTTATATTACTATTACATAAATGAAAAAATGAATACCAAATGAACCACATATCTTTAATAATTATTTATTTTAGATGATGCCATTAGATTAAAAGCTCAAACTTTACTAGGAAGATATGATTGCAAACTGGAAGATGGAGTTATGGTAACAGACAGAGGTTCCAACATGGTTGCTGCGTTCAATTGTTTTCCACACATATATTGCATTAACCATTTACTTAATAATGTAATCGAAAAGGCTATTAAAAATGTAGAGGAACTAAATGAACTGTGTAATTTATGCTCGAAATTGGTTAAATATTTCAAGAAATCTGGCGATAATTGCAAATTAAGCCAAACATTAAAAAGTCATTGTCCTACACGGTGGAACACAATGTATTACCTTTTGGAATCTGTGGAAAAAAATTGGATGGATGTCAATAATATATTGCAGCAAAAAAATGAGCTTCAAAAAGTCGAAAAAATAAACATAAGCCACATTAAAGGAATTGTGAACGTCATGAGACAATTTGAACAGGCGTCCAAAACTTTAGAAGGAGAAAAATATGCTACATTACATCTAGTTTATGCATACATCCATGGATTGAGGGACACTTGCATATCAGAAGATGATGATATTGAACTCGTAAAAAAATTTAAGGAAGCATTATTTGAAAATATACAGACAACTGTATTTTTAAATATATCCATGACGCATAAAATTGCACATTTCCTTTTTCCACCCGCGAATAAACTGTTACAATTTTCAAAAGACGAAATGGATAATATAAAATCAAAATGTGCAGAGGAGTTAAAAATTCTCTGGCAAAATGAAGGTGAAGAAATCATGGAATCACCAACATCAACTAAAACATCAGTAATATCATCATATTTCAAGAATTTTGTATCGCCAACATCAAATCTAACATGGGATGATAAAATAGCTAGAGAAATTCAAACATACCAAAACCTGGATGTTCCCTTCGAAGAAAACTTTAATGTCATCAGTTGGTGGTATTTACATCGAACACAGTTGCCTTTGTTGTATAAATTAAGCTGCAAACTATTGGCTACTCCAGCAAGTAGTGCAAGTTCCGAAAGAGTTTTTTCAATTGCTAGACAATTGTTATCGGAAAAAAGAACGAATCTTTCCTCCAACTCAACCATCTTTTCACAGATTATGTTTCTTCACATGAATACAGACAACATTATTATCTGTGATATAGTTTAAGTATTTATATACATATGTGTAAGAAAGTAGTATATAAGTAATTAAGTATATATTTGTTTTAAGTAATAATATAAAAAAACCTTGTAAAAAACTTTAAATATTTAATAAAATCTGTTTACTAATAAAACTTAATGCATGTTTCTTTAAATTGTTATAACTAGTAACATTAATAATTTATTTGATCGTAAATAACAATAAGTTTATAAACAATACTTTTAAACGACTGTTTTACTTACGAAATTACTTTATACAGTCATGAACGCACACACACACATATAATTTTAATAAAAAAGAAAACACAATTTTTTTCCTTATTGAAGCAAACAAGTGGTCAAAAGGCTTGTATTTTTTTATACAAGCCTTTGAGAGGCTTGTTTGGTCGCTATCATAGCACACTCATGATTTGTTCATAAAGTTGAAGCACACACGCAGTATTTGTATGGTTTTAAGTGCCTGCAGAACAGTATTTATTACTCCGCACACACACTGATAACAACACTTGAAAAATATCAAGTGGCTTGTACAGCCTTATAAGACACAGTTTGCAGGGCTCTATTTCTTATTGAGTATTAATAAAACTTATAAGCTTTTTCTACAAACATTTTACTGTGTATTTGACTACTTTTTTTCTTAGAATGTGTGTAGTTTTAAGTTTTCAATATCCTTTAACTATTTATTAAATAAAGCCCAAAACTTCTTAATTGATAGAGTTTTGGGCAATTCGGCCCAATGCAATGAACAAGAGGTACAAAAGAACAACATCCTACCAATGAAAACCATGGGTTAAAAAAAAACTTTTTTTTCACCAATAAGTACCCAGCAAACACGGTGTCAAACGTTTGAAATATGATGACTTTATCATTGGATATCAAACATGTTTCTCAAACATGTGTCAAATGTAGATAGTGATTTGAATTTCAAGTTTGAATATAAATTGAGAATCATTTGAAAAAAAACGTTTGAAAAATTATATTCTCTCAAATTAATATCAAATGATATTACCAAATCATTATAAAACCTAAAGATAACTTTAAATATATTTGAAAAATTGTACGCCCTTAACTTGGTATCAAATGTTATTAACAAATTATTCATAAATCTTAAGACAAGTTTACAAACATTTGAAAAAACGTGTTTTCTCAATTTAATATCAAATTATTTATAAAATCTTATAAATATTTGTAAACTAAATTAAAAAATTTTAGAATAATCTAAATTAAATTATCTAATCATTATTAAAAAAAGAAGTTTAGATTATGATAAGTAAAAAAAAAAAAAAATAATTTAAAAAGTAGATATATATTTACACGAACTTTAAGTAGCGGTTATTTTGAAATAATTTTTTGAGATCATTTTCTTTAAAAAAGAATCTAAAATTTACGGTTTTTGTAAATAAATATTTTATATATTCTTATTTAATTATTTTAAACAAAAATATTTATTTACAAATTACATATTAAGGGTTTTCATATAAACGGATAAATTTCCTCAATCCGTAAATTTATATGATTTACTTACATGTTAGATGAATGCCCCTTGTTATTTTTGTTGTATTTCTATATTTGCATCAAGAATTTTGCCAATTGAACAATTTTTCAACATTTCAAAATTTCTATTTTCTATTTGTTTTCTTTTGAAAAATTGCAAAAATAGAAAACAAAATAATTTGATTATAATAAAAATAAAAGTCTACGAAGCCGTTTACACATTGAAATTATAGTGTAAATAAATATAAATTGTGGAAATAAATTTTCAAAGTTTGACAAATTTTTTACGAGCTCATAAATTTATACAATATAACAGCTTTATAAGGCATTTATGCGATTATATGAAAACCCCTATTAAAATATTATTTTTACAATAAAATAATAAATAAAATTAAAAATCAAATAATTTTTATTTATGTTCCACATTTAGTCACAATCCAAATATGAAAAATATTTGAGAATTTCATTTGATATTTTTTTTATTTTTATTTTTTTTATTATCATAATAATAATTAATCAAATCTTAAATCTAAATCTTAATATCTATTTAGTCCAACCAACGTCTGACTAAAAGCGATTTTAATGCATATGGTTTAACTTCGGCTCAGTTCTGCGGTGTTTCTTCTTCTCAATCGGATGTGTCCATTACTTCTTAGTATATTTCGTGCTAGTGGGTTAGGGTGTATTTCCAATCTCTTCAAGTATGCTTCTGCATGTTCTTTTATTACATCTCTTACCAAAGGAACGTTTAGATCCTTATGTATGTTTTTTTAGCCATCTCTCAATATCAAATATATGGTCCTGCAAAATTCGAGATGCCTGCTGTGGGCATTCATGGGTGCTTAAAATAGCTGTATCATCTGCAAATGTTGATGTATGGGTTTGACTATTAGTTGGCATATCGGAAGTATATATCAGGTACAACACAGGGCCCAGTACACTACCTTGGGACACACCTGCTTCAATAGGCTGAGGTGTACTAAAAAAGTCACCTTCTTTAAGAATAAATTTACGACCAGTTATATAGCTTTTCAATAATTTATGTATATTTATGGGTAAATTTTGTTCTATTTTATATAGCAAGCCATCATGCCACACTTTGTCAAAGGCTTGGGATACGTCAATGAAGAGAGCGGAACAATATTTCTTTTCTTCAAACGTTTTGTTTATAACATTTACAAGTCTGTGTGTTTGTTGGATAGTACTGTGTTTTCTTCTAAATCCGAATTGGTGATTGGGTATACATTGGCTTATTAGTGGGTATAGCTTGTTATTTAGGAGCTTCTCAAATAGTTTAGACATATTAGATAATAGACTTATGGGTCTGTACGATTCTACTTTTGTGTGATCTTTTCCTGGCTTAGGTATCATGGTAATCAGTGATACCTTCCATTCTAGTGGATAATATTCAAGGCGTAATATAGCGTTAAAAATATATAGTATTATTTTTAATGCTATCCGGGGTAGCTCTAAAAGCATCTGGTTACTGATTTTATCAATACCAGGTGCCTTTTTGGAGTTTAAAGCAACAATAGCCTTATCGATCTCTCGAATCTCAAAGTAAAGGGGTTCAACTGCTCTGAAATGGGGCACAACAGGTGGCAACTAAATTATGTCATTTGATTCGTTCGGGGTGAATACATTCTTTAAATGACTAACAAACAGATTCCCTTTTTCAGTATCGTTTCTTGCCCATCGACCATTAGCATTACGTAAAGGTGGTCTACTTATTACAGGTCTCTTGAGTTTTTTTGTGGCTCGCCATAGTGAGTAATCTGACTGAATTTTTTCGATACTCCAAAAGTTTAGAAAGCCTTTTTTGGCATTATTTTAGCTTCGATTTTAGTTGAGGGGATCTGTGGAGTTGCCACTCTCTTCGAACTCTTCTTTTTTCAGTCAAGAGCCGTTCGACATCTGCAGAATAAATTCTATTATATCTGTTTTGTCGGGGGGGTTGGGTAGCATGTTCAGCAGCAAGTTTTAGATTTCTATCAAAATTTTTGAGAGAGAGATCGATTTCTTCTGGTGAACCTAGCGATATGTTCTCTGTGCAGTGAGTACTAAGGTATTTCTTATATTTTAGCCAATTTATCCTTTTTCTTGATATCGCTAGGTTACCAGTCGGGGATACAATTTCTTGGGGGCTCAATAGCATAACAATAGTGGGTGTGTGATCTGATGATAATTCTAGAGATGATTCAGCTTTAATTAGTTCCATTGGGATATTTTTTATAACACCAAAATCGATGACATCCGGTATTTTGTGTGGATCAGTGGGCCGATATGTGGGGTTTCCGCTCGAAATCACATTCAAACCCATTTTAGAAATTATATCAAACAAAACACGACCTTTCGGGGTAATCAGTCGTGATCCCCAGAATGTATGCTTAGCGTTATAATCGCCAGCTGCCAGGTAACGGGGACCTAGTGATTTATAAAAACTGTTGTATTGATTTTCTGTAATTGAAAATCTTCTGTAATATCGAAGAAATCACTAAGTTTCTATAACAATCATCAATACAGATTGTTGTAGCTTGAAGATAATCTTCACAAAGATCACACATTAGGTAGTGTTTAATGCGAGTTTTTATGAGAATAGCTGAACCTCCACATGCTCTTCCGCTGGGGTCTTTTGTATCATAAAATACATATCCATTTATTTGGAATATGCTTCTGGACGTCAAATGTGTTTCGGAAACTAGTATTATATCTACTTGTTGTTTTTTTAGAAAATATTCGAGTTCGTTCTTATGTTGGCGTATGCCGTTTGCATTCCAAAAACATATTTTCAAACAGTTCATGGCTTATTTAGTATTGCTTGCAACAATATTTATTGTATCTTAAGCATTTCCTGCATCATATTGCTCATAGAGTTTGTAAAATTATTTACCGATTGTAAAAGCGTCTCTATTGTAGCTTCTAGCCTGGTAAAATTGAAAGCGGGGGTTTGTTCCGCTACCTGTGGGTTTGAGTTGGAGTTAGATTTAGGCAGAGAATTTTGGGTTCGATTTGTTCTGAGAACGTTTGCGTATGATTCTTTGTTCACAGAAGGCTCTATTAAATGAGGATAATTTGTATTCAAAGTATCTGGTGGTTGAGTGGGGGGAATTCCAGATTTCTGGCCTAAGGATCGTTTGACAAATGAATATACTGGGCAACCTCTGTAATTGGCGGTATGGTTTCCACCACAATTACTACATTTCTTAATCGTAGAATCAGCTTTAGATTTGTCGCATTTGGACGAATTGTGCAGTTCGCCACAAACAACACAAACTGGTGGTAACCTACAGTAGGCATGAGTATGTCCATACTCCTGACAGTTTAAACATTGGACGGGCCCCTATCGTTTATGTGGCTCTTCTATAGTGATTTTACGATGCAATAAGTATCTAAGATTATATATGGGGTGGGTTTCGCCTTTTTTCAGTTTTATATCGCCGGGTTCCAATTCCACTCGAAAGAGTGGCTGAGGAATTTTATTACGATTTCGAATGTTCATTACATTTTTTATTTTGTACCCCTTATCTTCTAAGCTTTGTTTTATTTCTATTGGATCCACGTTAGAGTCAATTCCCTTAATAACAACTTTTAGACCCTTGCTACACTTTAATTGATACGTATAAAATTTCTTTTTACGAGCTTCAAAGTCAGACACAACTTTGCGGTAATCGTTCTCTTCACTTACTTGTATTTTTGTCTCATTTATATTACCACGCTTTATGGGGATCACATAAAAATGATTCTCACCGATCAACGAGATCAAATGTTGAATCAATTCATTTTTGTTTTGTTCTCTTAAATAAATTGGGGGAGGTTTAGACGACTTGGATACAATTGGGGGCTCAACCGATTCATTCTGTAAAATAGCGAAGCGATTTTCGGAAATTGGCTTATCGTCTTCTTTTGCCGCAGGTGCGAATTTGAAGGATTTAGGGCTTCTTCCTCGTTTTAAAACAGTAATATAGCGGTCCATTCCAACCTGGATTTGGGGTTTCTGTTTAGTATTTAACAGTTGGCCAGACTTAGGTATAGCTCCACTTGTAGGGTTAATTATATCTGTACTTACTGTGAATGTTGTTATTTTTGAAGGTGAATTATGTAGCATACCTTCAGGCGGAATTAAAACTTGTTTATTATCTGACAGTTGTTTATTATCAGCTGTTTTGTTTTCTTTTGTTGAACAATCATCAATTGACAATAGAGCAGGGGAGCAAGAACGAGCGCGATTGCTTGGTTTGGCGGTCAAATACATGCTGTCATCAATTCTTTTATTTGTTTTGGTAATATTATTATCTTCAACACTCACAGTAACATAAGCATTTCTGCCATTTACACTGAGTCTTCGCTCACTGGAGTTTGCACTAAAGAGACTCATAAAAGAGTAATCTTATTATTATTATTTTTTCTCATACACTTGTGCACTTATTTTCTTTATAAAACAAACACACAGAGTAATATATATAAATAAAAATATAAAAAAACACAGATTTTAATTGTTTTATTATTTCTTATTTGGGTGAATTTTTTTTTTTAATTATAAGAAAATAATCGCGTCCATTCGCGTATAATTTTTTAATGATTTTTATTATTTTTTTATCCGGAATAAGCATAAAAAACTATGAATTATGCGGAGAAAAAATAAAACACGTCTGCTTCGAACAGCTAAGCAAAGTTAAAAAAGATAATGTGATAATAATAATAATAATAGCATTTCTCAATTTGAGAATTAATTCTCCTTTTTGTTGAGAAAGCTATTATTTTCAAATTATTTTCAAAGCGTTCTCAAACGTTTGACGTTTGAGAAAGGGTTTGATTTCAAATCATCCTCAATTTGATATCACACCTTTGTGTTTGCTGGGTACTTCCTTCCAATGACAACACAATGTTAAGATTATGACTTTATCAGTTCTTTTTTTGCTGGGTATATATACATTAGATTACCCATAAAATGTATGGATTTTACAAAAGTTTTGATTTTGTTTGCTAAACCGGCAGTTTCTGGTAGATTGGGCTATAAAAATAATATGAGTGCAAAAATTGGGTCGATCGGTCGTAAACCGGCCAGTCGACTTTGACCTTTGTCCTAAAACAAGGCTTAAAAGTAACTAATATCTTTATTGCGCTATAACTCTTTAAGTTAACATTTTCCTATAAAATACTATATAAGCTATTTTATTCAGAATAAAATGCAGACGTTTTTGACATATAAATTTTTAGCCTACTTATGACTTGTTGTGATGTTATAAGCAATCAAAGTAGAAATTTTTTAATGAACTTTTTTTAAAAAAGCCCTGGTTTCAATATGGGCCTAGCCTGCTAGAAACGGTTTTTATTATTTTGTAAAGCAGGATTTATAGTTTTTATAAATCGATAAGTTTTATCACATTTGCTTTATATATTAGGGTAGATGGACCAAAATCTGAATTTGGGGTATCAATTTTTTACTTATTATACAAATATTGGTACTAAATGTAGGGTGTAGCATGAAATTTTGAATAATTTCAGGGAGTATTTTTAAATAGTTATCGAATTAAACAGTCACTCGAAATTTAGGTGTTGCCGATTAACCGAAAATTGTAAAAGTTGACATGTTAATATTTTTACATATAAACTACTTTTTTATCTCTTCTACCTTAAAAATCGGTGATATATATTAAAAATAGATATCATTTCTCACAATAACTTGTAAATAAGTAAAAATATATTTTCAAAAGAACTAGTAAATTCATTTATATGAGTTACATTCATAGAATAACGGAATTTATTTTTGTTTCTATTCCATCTGAAATATTTTTTGTCTGTTGTTGTTTAGTTTTCTTTCAAAAAGGATCAATTATGCAATTTATTTTATAATTTACCTCTATTGAGGGTACATGGAAAAATAAAGGTTAATTAAAAGTAAACCATTTTATTTCCGTATCACTTAAATTGAAATTTTTCATCTCAGTTTCAATATCTTTATCAAGAAATACATATACGGTATTTAAATATTTAATTAAGTACAAGGCTTTATCCATTCCATTCTACATTTAGTAATTCCTCATCATCACTTATTGTTGAAGTTTTAAATTTTTACGAATAATAATGAAAATTGTTATTAACATTACTCATAAATTTTTACCTATTTGCGAACTGTTGTTAAAAAGTTTTATGTTTTCAATATATTTCGCTGATTTTTAAGGCAGAAGAAATAAAAAAGTGGTTTATAGGTAAAAATATTATCATGTCAACTTTTTTGGTTAATCGGCAACACCTAAATTTCAAGTAACTCTTTAATTCGATAACAATTTAAAAATACTCTCTGTAATGATTCAAAATTTCATGCTACACCATGCATTTAGTACCAATATTTGTAAAATAATTAAAAAATAGATACCCCAAACTCAGATTTTAGTCCATCTACCCTAATATATTAAGCAAATGTTACAAAACGTATCGATTTATAAAAACTACAAATCCTGCTCTACAGAATAATGAAAACAGGCTAGGCCCATGTAAAATTTTTTAATTTGATTGTTTATAACATCACAACAAGTCAGAGTAGGCTAAAAAAATTATATGTCAAAAATTTCTGCATTTTATTCTGAATAAAAAAGCTTTATAGATTTTTTTCGCAAAATGTTAAATTAAAATTTATAGTGCAATAAAGAAATTAGTTACTTTTAAAACTTGTTTTAGGACAAAGGTCAAAGTCGACTGGCCGGTTTACGACGGATCGACCCAATTTTTGCACACATATTATTTTTTTAGCCCCATCTACCAGAAACTGCCGGTGGAGCAAGCTAAATCAAGCAGTGGGGCAGAATTGAAATTTTTTGGAAATAAATCTGTAACTTCTGATCGCCTGGTTGGATTTGCATGAAATTGTATGGTATAGGCGTAGCAGAGAAGCGCGCAATGTTGAGTTTGGTAGGAGGACCGAACAGACCTCTCATGGGCGGAGCAAAATCGGCTCAAACTTGGGTACCTCTGACATACAAATTTTTTAATCGCTTGCCAAATTTTTTTTTCCCGTCCAATTTCAAATATTTTTATACAATATTGTAGGCACTAAAAGGTCCTACAAAAAACATGCTTTCACGTCCTATTTATCTCCTATATTTTTTGAGTTATTTGCGTTTGAATTTTTAAGTAAAATCAATTTTGCATGTTCTTGGTCCAGTTTTTGTCATATATATCCTATTGTTTCCGACCGATTTCATTTCTTTTTTTCTTCAACTAATTAAAGAACAAAATTATCTATTGAATAAGAGAAATTTGAAGTCGATATCTTTACAGAGTCCAAAAATAAACGATTTTGAATTTAAAAATTACTACTTTTTGTGTTTTTTTTGGACGAAAAAGTATCTACACTCTTTTTCTCTAAAATAAAATTTTCTTAAAAAACATGTAATAATTTTATTCTTTTCTGAAAGGTATCTTCACAAAAAATACTTTAAGATAAAAAGTAAGCCTAATAACTTAAGTGGTCAAGGTACACACCCTCCCGAATTTGACCCATTTTATATGAAAGTTTTGACTTAAGTCTATATTTTCTCAAATCCCAAAGCACGAATCGGCAAACGGAATGCAATTTAAGAATCTGTAGTATGTTGTTAAAATTTTTCAATCAAAATCTATGCGACTTCGAAAAATTGTGGATTTTATAGCCGAAAATGTGAAAAAAAACAATTTTTGGGATTTTCGGCGTTTTTTTTTTTTTTAGGAATTGTGGGATTCCTTTTATAAAATCTTAAATTTTTTTTCACTTTCTCATTTTATATGATAAAGTCTACATTCACCGAAAATTTCGTTCAAGTAGTACGATTTTACTTCGTAGTATTAGGGTTTCTGCCCTCTCAATTTCATATTATTTTGATTCTAAATTGTATTTTTGTATAATGAAATGGTTTTTTTGACCTCAGATTCTAAAATATTGCACTTTAAAGACAATTACGTTAATCTTAATTAAATTTCTCTATCTGGAATCAAGAAATCTTACTGGATTGTGGCCGAAGACCTACCAATAATATGGCCGAATTTATCCTTATTTTTCAAATGCAATAATAATTTTAATAGAATTTAATGAATAGACAAATAAAATTTAGCACTTCTTAAGAATATGCCTTCTATCAAATAATTATAAACATTTTAGGAAATAATGTAAAGTGTCACTTTATTATGTCGCACAAAATGCATGACCAACACCACACTTTTGCCCCATATTTGAAACACACATATTTCAAAAACTTCTTTTGCATATTAATTTAAAGAATATAATATCACAAATACCTAGACACCAAAAATTTAGACTATTATACACATAGAAGACAATAATTAGGAACTAAATAGCAAGAGTAAAAACCGCACTTTATTTTGTCCAATAGTGTATATGAAAAAAACTGGACCAAGAATATGCAAAATTGGGGTACTTAAAAATTCAAATGCAAATAACTCAAAAAATATAGGAGATAAATAGAGCATGCAAGCATGTTTTTTGTAGGTCTTATTAGTGCGTACATTAATCTATAAAAATATTTGAAATCGAACAAGAAACAAAAATTTGGCAAGCGATTAAAAAAATTGTACGTCAGATGTACCCAAATTTGAGCTCCTTTAGCACCTGTGGGGTCTATTCAGTCGCCCTTCCAAACTTAACATTGTGCACTCCTCTATACCAAATTTCATGCAAATCCAACAAAGCCAATCAGAAGTTACAGATTTATTTCCAAAAAATTTTGATTCTGCCCCACTGTGCATTGTACATTAGTTGTACATGTATTTATTTTTCAATGTATATCAAAAGTTGTAAAGCAATCATTTTAAGGCACTAATTTTTTCATTTAAACTCAATAGTTCGATTTATTTCAAGTATTCAAAGAGAATTGTCTAATTAAATAACCTAGTTGTCATTGTTATTTCATATTTTATTTTTATTATTATTTTTTACTCTTTTTCTAAGTAAAATTAAAAGTTAAATAAAAAGGGGTTTTCATAAAACCGGTTAACCGCCTATAAATAACCGGTTTCGAAAATAACCGAAAATTACAAAAAAACCGAAACCGACAGTGCTTGTAAGTTGATGAACATCGCGTGGGGCGGAATCTTTCCGATTGCAATTTTCGTTTTTAACAACATATGATAAATCGGATGAATTTTTTATCTTTGGAGACCCCTTGTAAAATTTGACGAAGAAAATATCTGTTCAACATATTAACCCATTATACTCAAGTTTAAATCGACTTTCATGTCATTTCCTTAAAACGGACTAGAAATTACCCCTTATTATTAGAGATAAATGAACAGAAAGTTCTAATGAAATATTCCTCGTTAAATACTCTAAACATTTATGGAAAATTATTTTAGCTTCGAACTATATTGATATTATTTTTTTCGATTTATCTGTAACTACCTTGGTGCAAAAATAGAAAAGTTTAAATGGCCATAAAACAAAATTTTTGCCCACCAGCAAAAAATCCTTTGGAGGGTTTATTACAAATATCAAGAGCTATCAATTGCAATCAAAATGATTCCGCCCCAAAATACTGTTTCATAATGATATATATAAATCTCTAACTTCTAATTGGCTGATTGGATTTACATTAATTTTCATATAGGCCTAGCAAAGGACAGATTAATTTGGAATTTAGAAGCAGGATCCCATATACCCTTCAAACAGGGTACTAATGTCATAGAAAATGTTTAACCACTAGCGAATTTTTGTTCCTTACCCGATTTCCAAAATTTTTATATCAGCTTAAAGTCATTGATAAATCCTTTAGAAAACATGCTTGCATGTACTATTTCTCTTATATATTCTTCGAGATATTTTCTTTTGAAATTTCAACAACTTCTAAATTGCAAGATGTTGGTCAAGTCTTTTCCATAAATATCCCAAGATTTTCAACCGATTTTCATATTTTTGCAGTTTATTAAAGAACATTTAAGTAGATATCTTTATTGAGTAAAAAAATAAACGATTTTGAATTGGCAAGTTTGCAAAAATTAATAAACAGACGGACGGAAGGACAGACATTAGAATTCTTTAAAAAAATCATAAAATTCCAAAAATATATTATTTTTTTTTTTCTTTTACTTATTGACCAATATAAAAACTAAATCTAAATATTAAAGTATTGATATCACATTTCCCTGAATTAAGTGTCATTTTGACCCACTTAACCATTCTGCCCAATGTTTAGTTAAGGTAAAGTAGAGCGAAGATAAACTGAGGATAATTTAAACTCACCCTATATGAGGAATTTCAATAAATTTCGAAATTGTTTGAAATCTACTTTAAGCGTCTTGTATTGTCAAAGTTTGTTTTAAAATTAGGAAAACTGTTCATGGCTTTTTGTAGATCTTACAAAACAACTAAAAGATCCTAAATTTTAAACCATTCGCGTTAAATCTCACGGAAATGCGGGCATTTAAAACTAAAAAATGTAAAAAGAACTGAGTAGAAACTTTTGATGATTTTGGACTCATTTTAGTTTTGTATTGACAATTTACATTTTTTCGATTTTAACAGTTAACCAAAGAAAGATAAGTCTTAGGAAATACATTTGCTGTATAACAAGTAGGGTATCAAATTGTTCGAATAAAACGAATAAGCCATTTTGGTTTATTCGAATTATTCTATCACTCGTTTAAAATTATTCGAATTGTTCGAATACTTCAAAATATAAAATAAAAATTTTAAATTTTGATAAGTTTTTAAATATTTTGTTGTAAAAGGACAACAAAAACAACTTAACATTTAACAATTCAATATAATATATGTATACAAAAACAAAAAGTCTAAATAACAAATGTTAGAAGCGATTCCTTTTATTTTTAATTGTTCAAGTCCGAAATTAAAATGTTTAAAGGATTTGTTTTTAGAATCATAACTTCTTGCTGTAACGTTTATGTATTTATAAAAAAAGGTATCTGACCACTCTACCTTTTGTTATTGTTATTGAAAGACGACCTTTATTTTCAATAATTTGTCGAATTTACGTAATAATATAACTTTTCTTTTCAGAATACAAAATTTTCAATATAATTCCATATTGTGGTTTCACTTAATCGCATTCTTAAATTTCTAGAATTTAAAACTTCCATTATAACTTCTGATTTCTTAAAAGCTCATACTGACATATTATCTTCTGCTAAAATTCTGCATATAATTTTTTCAAGGGAATGTAGAGTTTGGTTTTTAATAAATTGCAACATTGGACCGATTGAAGCTGTTGATGTTGTTGGTAGTTCTTCATGATTTTCTATTTTAATATTGTGGGACGTACGGATATGATAATTACCGCTGTTACGGTAGAGTTTGTAAAATAAAAAACAATTTTTAAGAGCAACGTATAAAACAAACTTTATTTAATTTTTTATCAAAGTTATAATTTTGCGTAGCTTTAAAACAATTTGTTTCGTTGTTCACTTTACAAACTTTAAATACCTTTTGATTGTTCTCTATAACAAAAATATTAAAGCCCTTGATGATCGCAATAGAGTACATTATTAAGCAATTGAACAATAAGAGAAAAAGAATAAACAAAAAATGCAGTTTTACATATGTACCAATTTACTTTAAATGTATGCCTATGTTTTAACGGAATGACAAAATAAGAAGTTAAATAAAGAAGTAAATAAATATATAATTAAATAAGACAGTGGCGGCGGTAACATTCCCCCCTTGTAAGCGAATTAGGGTTCCTTGAGCTTGCAATTCTGATTATTACCGATGTCTAAGACAGTTATTTTTGTTACGGGCCTCTCAAATATGCTGGAGCTGGTTTTAACTTTGACGCGACGAACTTGACCATCTTTAGTTGTAATCGTTTCAGTGATTACTCCCTTGGGCCAACTATTTCGGGGAAGCGTGTCGTCACTATTATCACTATATCACCAACAGATGGTGACTTTACTTTTTCAAACAACTTGCTACGCCGAACTAAATTTGGGCAGTACTCTCGAATCCACCTTTTCCAAAAATTATTTGCAAACTTCTGTGTTTGGTGCCAACGCTGTCGAAGATCGTAATCAGTTTCACATAAAGGTTTGTAGCCATCTGCGGAACCAAGTTATAGGTGGTTTGGAGTTAGTGCGTTGTCTTCAGCTGATTCTAGAGCTACAAAAGTTAAAGGCCGTGAATTTATTATAAATTAAATTTCCCAAATAGCACTTCTCAATGACTCGTCATTAAATTTGAAAGCTGGACACATGGCATACAGTATGGTTTTTACAGTGCGCATTAGTCTTTCCCATGCCCCGCCCATATGCAGTGCTGCCGGAGGATTAAATCTCCACTTTATATAAAGTTTTGTATACACATGATACATGAACTAGTATCAAGACTGTGGGCGACTTCGATATGAATTGCTCTAACCGTCAGGCATGTAAACAGCACCTACTGCTACGTATAAAGGGCCAAAAAAGTCGATGCCAACATAAGTGAATGGACGTTCAAAACTGGCAATCCTTGCTGGTGATAAAGATGCCATTAATGGAGGTTGGGGTTCAGCTGATTGGTTCTTGCATCGTTGACATTTAATCCGCACACTCTTATAAATGGTTCTCAACTTAGGGATATAAAATTTAGATTTAATTCTACACAATGTAGGCAATGAAGAAAATTCTCATGATAGCTTCGGACCAACAAAAACGTAATATAATGACTATGCGGTATAATAATTGCATTGTTGCAATTTAGCGTCTCAACTCTACCACAAGCGCGTAAAATTTCATTATTATCGAGAAAAATATTTAGTTGTTTAAGTTTGCTTCCAGGGTGAATTTTCTTATTATTTTTTAGGCACCAAATTTTTTCTGAGAATTCACTGGCTTGGGCATATTTGAATAAAATATTTTTAGCTCTTTGAATTAAGTCAAAGCAAATACCTTGTGTCTTACTTCCATGGCTTTTACCGTCTAACTTTTCCATATATAGCAGAAAATGGGAAAGGGCCATATAAAGTCGTTTCCAATCCGAAAAGTATTCCACGTTCAATGTGACACAGTTGTTGTTGGTTTTATTAATAATTAATAAATGATTACGTATTTCTTCTAGATTGGCGCTTCCTAGGTCAGGACATTTAGGCCATGTATTTTGATCATTTTTCAAAAATTCAGGTCCATGGAGCCACATTTGATCTTCAGGACAGCCAATTTTTGTTGCGAAGTCTGCAGGGTTCAACTTTGACGGCACGTAGTTCCATTGGGTGATGTCAGTCAAATCTAGTATTTCTCCAACTCTGTACATAACAAAAGGCTTAAAGTTTTTGGGATACATGCTGAGCCATTTTAAGACAGTTTTTGAGTCGGATCAAAAGAAACACTCCGTGCAGTTCAGACGCGTCGCGCTGCGAATTTTTGTAGCTAATCTCGATCCAATTAATGCTGCTTGAAGCTCTAGTCGGGGTATTGATACTGGCTTTAAAGGGGTAACTTAAGACTTTGCTGCCACAATACTGATGTCTACGTCGTCATTATGTTGAATTTTGAAGTAGGACACATTAGCGTATGCATTTTCGCCGGCATCTACGAACGTGTGTAGCTGGACGTTATTGGTTATTTTCAGCAACTTCGAATAACATCGCGGGATGATATTTTGACAAATAATAACCATGCGGACCACTTCAGTTGCAAATCTTCAGTTAATTCGTCGTCCCATTTTAATCCGGACCGCCATATATCTTGTAGAAGCATTTTTAGGCCAATATTAAAATGAGAGACGAACCCCAACGGATCAAAAATTGACATCAGCACTTGAAGAACTTCCCTTTTAGTCGGAACCACATGTGCTTGGAATACATCCCTTCTGAGCCTCGAGAATCTAGAATTATACTGGAAAACGTCATTATTGGATTCCCAATACATACCTAGAATTTTTTCTACAGCTTTAAGGTAGTCTGTGTTTCAGAACCATCATCACACAAGAGTTGTCTTACTAGGTTAGAATTAGTAACCCAGTTTTTCATATGAAATCCAGCAGCGGCGTGAATCATACGCACTTGAATCGCCAGTTCTAACGCTTCTTCTTCTGTTTCCACACTGTCAATAAAATCGTCCAGGGTGCACAACTTATATCAAAGGTCAGAGCTTTCATTACAAATACGCATGGAGGTAGATTAGTGTTGCCATTTTCTAACCACAAAAATCATTGAGCATGCATGTCTTCATCCTTTACGTTGATGCGGTGAAACATTTCAGCAATGTCACCACAAATTGCTATCTGGCCCACGCGAAACTCCATTAAAATATTAAAAAGTGACGAAAGTAAATCAGGGCCACAAATTAGAAAGTCATTTAGAGACACTTTTCGGGCGTAACCTTAGAAATTAGTTTATCTATGCTTGCATAGTTTGCAGTAACTGAGGATCCTTATTGAACTTTTTTTTGGAGATACTTTAATCGATGACAAGCGACCTTGTAGCTCTCAGGCATTTGTGGGACATCATTTTTCCAAAGTACACCGACTTCAAATTGTTGATTCTTCTTAATCGCAGTAGTTTCAAGGAGATGCATTGCTCTTTTGTTTTCTGACGACAAAATATTTTTCTCTTGAGGTACGTCTAGGCTAAAATATTCCTTCACTTCATTGTGTAGCGTCCTATACCGATCTTCGCAATCGCATGTATGTATATTTAATGACGAATAATGCGTTAGATCTGTGCCACTACTTTGAAGCGTCCATCCCAGGCGAGTCTTGGTTGCAATGGGTTGACCACGCCCACCTTCTCTAATTTTTAAAGGTACTGCTACTCTCCAATTATTTAGCCCAATAAGAACCATCGGTTTGGCATTTGTATAAGAATGACAAACCTTTTAAGTATGGGTTCACCTTCATAATGTCATCAAAATTAACTGATTGTGTGGTCAGACCAAGATTATTTACTGTATGTACATCATAAAGCGTAAACCTGCTGTCGCTGCTTACATTGGATACCTCAATATTTATTTTTACAGAATCGTGTTCATATCGGGTAGTGTCACCAGTCCATCGTAGCTCTAGTGGTTCATCATTACCTGCAAGTCCCAATTTATCAAAGAGACTTTGCTTCATTAGTGTCACCGAAGAACCCTCATCTAGAAATGCAAACGTCGTCAAAGAGCCACTTTTGCCATGTAAGCAAAGCGGAAGTATTCTGATTACGTTCCTTGTGTGCATTTACTTCCACTGCGTGCCTGCGTTGCTGCATCACTGGAGTTGGTGTTTGTCGACGTCGTATACTTGTGCAACGAGGGATGATGTTTTGCTGTGCAATTGTTAATTTCACACAGCTTTCGGGAAAAACACTTACGCCGATGGGAATTTAAACACTGGCGGCACAATTTATTTTCCTTAACAATATTCCATTTAGCGTCTAGATTAAGGAACTGAAACTCACCACAATTCTGAATTTTGTGCTCCTCACTTTTACATAAAACACAAAATGATTTGTTGGCACTTGCTTGCTGGGTATGAGTATTTACAGTTCCACTTCTTTTACTGCTTAGAGGGGACACGACTGGGCTCGCTGCAGCTGCTATTGTTTATAGCCAATCACTAAACGCTTTTACTACCGGAACTTTGTCATCTTTTACATGCATTGCCCAATTTAATTTTTGGTTATTAGGTAATTTATCAACCAACGTTTTTACCAGCAGTGGATTATTTAAATGGGCCATTAAATTGCATGCCTCCATTGTTGAGCAAATATTCCGTATGGTAAGCGCATATTCTATTAGACTGTCGAGCCTATCTTTCAGTGGCGGGATTTTTGTTGCTTTGTCGATCATACTGTCAAGAATATGCTCATGGCGACCGAAAGACATTTCAAGGGTTTGAATTATTTCATTTACCATAGACGGAATAAGCAACTTGCTTTTGACCAATTCCTTTGGTCAAAGACACGATTGTAGCCGCATGAGATTTTCCCCGTCAGTATCGCTAGCTATTTCTGTGCTATTTACTGTTTCAGCTAGTCCGTTTCTGTTGCCTTGCGCTTGCTGTGGCAACATTTGTGCTTTTTTATATGCACCAAGTTGACTAGATGGTTGTTCAGTACTTCTAACCGGGCAAATCTGGTTGAATTCCAGCTATTATATTGTTAGCCGGGGATGACGCAGCTTGCAAACCAGCGGTGAACTCTGCCGTGGCGTTGATGGATGGTAGTGTTTGTGTGGTAGTCGTTGAGGCACTGTTTTTAATAGCGACAGGCTGGTCATTTCCTCAGGAGCAACTCCAACTCACATTTGCTACGTCACTAATCACTCCAACGCATTCAAAATGGAACCACTTATCACAAGAGTCACACTGCACCATACGTTCCGTGTCTTTTAATTTGCATTTATTGCAATTAAAATGCGTTTTAGGCACTTTTTATTTTATTTTCACAACACGATTAATAGTGGAAGGTCAATGTACGCGGCACGCGTAACACGCGGCCATCAGCTGATCATGTTTTCACGCAGTCCATATAAAAAAAGTTGAAAAAAATTATACTTTGACGCGTTGCCGCGTGTAACAGCATTGCCAGATTAAATTTATGACAGTGTTCTCAAATTTTTCTTTCCCACTTTATTGTAAACAATTGATTAATTTTTAAGCTGATAATAATGCTTCCGCCCGTTGCCGTGTGATGCGTACATTGGCCTTCCACTATAAATTTGTTTATTAATGCGGCAAATTGTTTTAATAAGCACAAAAAATTGTTTTAAAGAAATGTTATGGTAGAGTTTGTAAAATAAAAAACAATTTTTAAGAGCAACGTGTAAAACAAACTTTATTTAATTTTTTAACAAAGTTATAATTTTGCGTAGCTTTAAAACAATTTGTTTCGTTGTTCACTTTACAAACTTTAAATACCTTTTGATTGTTCTCTATAACAACAATATTTAAAGCCGTTGATGATCGCTATAGAGTACCGTTATTAAGCAATTGAACAATAAAAGGAAAAGAATAAACAAACAATGCAGTTTTACATATGTACCAATTTACTTTAAATGTACATATGTATGTATGCCTATGTTTTAACGGAATGACAAAATAAGAAGTTAAATAAAGAAGTAAATAAATATATAATTAAATAAGACAGTGGCGGCGGTAACAACCGCTCTTGATAAAGTATTTCCATACAAAGCTCATTGTAAAAAATATATATTTTATACATACACAGATATTTTTAATCATACAATGCTGATTTTATATACAACTTACATTTTTTAAAATGTTGTCAATCATCAAAAACATTTCGTTTATTTTCAAAGTAATTGTTTTGTTTCTTCTTCAATAATTTAATATGGTGTGATATGTTAGGTGAAAAAGCTACTGGAGACAAGAAGTCCCAGTTACAGCTTTTAGTTGAGTTAATAACAATTTAAGTAATTAAAATTTGTGTAATAAAAATTTAATTAATTAAATTAAAAACTAATAAAGTAGTTGTAAAATATTTTATATTTATACAAATTGTTAAAAAATAATAATTGTTAATAATAATAAAAAATAAAATTATTCGTTTTATTCGAATATTCGACATAAAAATATTCGAAAAGTAGCATTTTTAAATTATTCGTAAAAATTATTCGAATTATTCGAACGAACATTATTCGAATAGATACCCTAATAACAAGTATCTGGTTTACTATCCGTTGAAAAGTTATGTGTAGGGGACGGATTTTTATGCATTTATTTTTTTAAAAAATATGCGCCTATAAAATGCACTTAAAAATTCAAAATATACCCTAAAAAATTAAAAAAAAAAATATGCATTTTTTTTTTTAATAGTTATTAAATAAAAAGAAAAAATAAGTTATTCTATAAGAAAAAAACAAAAATCAGTCCATCTTAAGCAAAGAAATGCAATACATTTTGTATTTTTAAAAGTTAAAGCTATGTTTTTAAAGATCAATACTAATTACACAGTAATAGGTAGAGCAGATAGGTTAATCATGTTGTATAGCCAAGACTTGGGGCTATACAAATGCAGAACTAGTTAAGTCTCTTAATTATCATACATAGCCACTAGATGTCTTTAAAGTTGTAAAAACCAAGAATTTCTCAATTAAACCTCATCAAACCAATGAAAAATGAGGGGTAAGGAGTGGGTGTATAGGGGAAATTTGTATTTCATATAACAGACAAAAGATCATAGATATCAAAAATGGTAAAATTTTTAAAATCACACTGACAGAAAATGTGTATCTATCAAAAGTAAAAAATCCAAATTTAAATAACAGAGTTAACAAAAAATTATAAGAAAAATATATCGCAAATAATTCGGCCTAATTTTAACACCTTATACTAAATATAGTGTAGAAAATTAAATAAATCACTTCCATGACGTCACAATTTTAAAATATTGCATAATGTTTTTATTTTAAACTTCACTGAAAAATGTATTAGGATTTAAGAATGTACTATTTATAATTTTTTTCTCATATTAAGAAGCTGTAAAAGTCTGTCACCAAATTAGGATTCCATATGTTGATATAATCTCTCAGTAACAGCATTTTGGTGCAAAAGCTCCTATTGTTCTTCGCATATTTTTCCCATTTTTTCATTTTGGAGGGCATTTTAGAGACATGGCATATTCTACACTTTTGTTTTATTGTTCCTTCTCTATTAAATACGGATCCATAATTTACTCTATCTATTACCCAGAAAATTATGTAACCTAAAACTTTCTTAAAGGTACATGTTTCATTTGGTCATCAATGGGTTAAAATTGTGATGTGATGGAAATGTTTCATATTACTTAGCGGTAAGAATTAAACAAAATTATTCAAGATATATCTTTTTCCTAATTTTTTGTTAGCATTGATATTTAAACTTGGATTTTTATTTTTTCAATCTTTAGGTGTAACGCATATTCTGTCAATGCGATTTTAAAATTTTAACAATTTTGAATCAGTTATGTAAAATACAAATTTCCCCTATACACCCACTTCTTATCCCTCATTTTTCAATGGTTTTATGAGTGTTAATTGAGAAATTCTTGATTTTTACAACTTTAACTTCTAGGGGCTATGTGTGAGAAGTTAGAGACTTTAGTAGTACTACATTTTTGTAGCCCCATGTCCTGCCTATAAAACATGTGTAAAAAATTTCCTCTACCTATTACCTGGAAAATTTTATAACCTAAGAACTTCTCATGGAAACAAATTTTCTTTGGTCCTCAGTGGGTTAAAAATGTGACGTGATGGAAAATGACTTTCTACACTATATCAAGCCTAAGGAATAATAATATTGTAGACTTATTCCAGATATAAAAGTTTTTTTCCACTTTGTTGACCTGTGTTATTTGTACTTTTTTAAATTTGTACTCCTTAAGATCACATTTTTGTTAGTGACATTGAGTTTAATACAACCATAGTTAGATAGGTTTTTATTTATATACACAAACATATTTTTTACTAAGTTGTCAAATGTAAATGATTGTCTATTTTGGCGTACATATATAGAAAATGATCTTTCAACGTCAACAGAAGTGATAGGAACGTATTTGAATAATTGCAGTTCAGAAAAAGAGTATTCTTCTAAACACGAAACATCATCTGAACGTAAAGTAATTGATTCTGATTTCTTTTTTTTTTTTTCTCAAAACATTTATTTATTTTTATTTTTTAATAAGAGCTTGCAACTTTAATTTTATTTTTTTTCAGCAACGGGGTTTTCTGCAGCTTCAATTTTTGCAATAGCACTATCTATTTAATTGATTTGAGTACTTAATGAATCGAAACCCTCTAATTTAGTAATAGTTTCAGAAACAAAAATTAAAGTGACAACAGTGTTAATAACTTGTTTGAGAATAACCGGAAAATGAGTGCTAAAAATCGCTATAATAACTGTTATGCACATTTTACAAAATACCTTATTTTAATACTAAAAAAACAATATTTTTATTTCAATCGAAAAACAATCTTCAATGTTCAAAAATATTAAAAATCCATAATAATTTTTTTTCATCAATAGTTTAATTTTTTCCATCATGATCGAAATAAAAAATATAAATATCTTGTGATATTTATTACAAAAGTATAAAATTGTTTTCAACTTTTTTCATCGGATGAAAAAATTTTAAACAATAACAATTTCATTGAATAAAAAAATATTTTTGAAACAAAACAAAAGTATTATAAAAAAAACAATAATTTGAATTTTTTTTCTTACTGATATTTATTTTTAAAGATATTTATTTTTTCATCATGGTGGATATTTATATTAAAAAATAAAAATCCTTCATATGCAAAAATATGCACTAACAAATCGTTGCCATTTTTTAGTAAAATGTCTGATTCGGATAAATAACAACATAAGATAATTTTTAATGGCTCCAAAAAAAAACATGCATTTGCATATAAATCCGCCTCCTAGTTATGTGGTTCAGAGAGCCGAATTTTAAGGACGAAGTGATTACCTGCAGTAATGTATATTAGATTACCCATGAATACAAAATTTTTGATTTTGCTTGCTCCACCGGCAGTTTCTGATAGATGGGGCTAAAAAAATAATATGTGTGCAAAAATTGGGTCGATCGGTCGTAAACCGACCAGTCGACTTTGACCTTTGTTCTAAAACAAGGCTTAAAAGTAACTAATATCTTATTACGCAATAACTCTTTAATTTAACATTTTGCTGAAAATGCAGAAATTTCATGACATAATTTTTTAGTCTACTATGACTTGTTGTGATTAGGGTTTTTATCCCGAGAATTCCCGGGACGAATTTCCCGGAAATTTTAGCAATACTTCACTTCCCGATTCCCGGGATTTTTCGTCGGGAATCCCGGGATTAAAAACTACAAAAAAATGTGTAATTTTATTATTTTTAAAAATCAAAAATTCTATAAAAAACTTAGATTTACCATAATTAAGCAAATATAATATTGCCGTGCATCAAGTTCGATCTATATAAATATTCGTCGAATGCGAACATTTATTTCTATTATAAAGTCAGAAATCGATTATCTGATAATGCAGTTAATGCATTAGTTGTTTTAAATCGTCATTTAATCTCGCTTCGAAAATATTTCTATACAAAATTTCGTTAATTTTCGAAAATGTATATGAAAAAATGAAGGGATTTTTAATACAAGGCATTTAATTAAAAAGAGTAACTAAGGAAATACTCTATATAAAATTTGATTTGCCCATAAATTCTAAAAATACAAAACAAAAATCAAGAGTTAAATAACACAAATCAACAAATGTCTCGCATATAGTTTTACGTATTTCTTATTCCTTGCTTCAAATACAGTGTAGATTAATCAATAATTTAAAAAAAATTACAGTTCTCAATCCAAATCAATATTTTTCTATACAAAATAAATCCTTAGTAATAAAACGTAATCTACACAAAATCGAATACAAATTCCTGTACAAGGAAATATTTTTGTGGGGTTTAAAATTAAATTTATTAATTATCCAATAGAAGTATTTTCACTGAAAACTATTTTCAATATCTATTGGAATTTCTTTTAGTACTATATTATAACAAAAAAGTTATCTTCAAACATATATTTTTAATTTAGAAATAGATTCATGTATTAGCGTGCAAATTATATGAAAAATATAGCTTTATACGTTTAGTTTTTTTACTTTTTGAACAATATTGTATTTTTCCTGAATACCCGGGAATTCCCGGGAATGCCTTAAATAAAATCCCGATTCCTGGGAGTTGAAAAAGGTCAGGACATTAAAAACCCTAGTTGTGATGTTATAAGCAATCAAAGTAAAATTTTTTATATGGACTTTTTTTAAAAAGGACCTAATTTTAATATGGGCCTAGCTTGTTAGCAACTGTTTTTGTTATTTTGTAGAGCAGGATTCGTAGTTTTTATAAATCGATACATTTTGTCACATGTGCTTACTATATTAGCGTAGATGGACTAAAATCTGAATTTGGGGTATAGGTTTTTTACTTATTATACAAATATTGGTATTAAATGCAGGGTGTAGCATGAAATTTTGAATCATTACAGCGAGTAATTTTAGATTGTTATGGAATTAAATAGTTACTTGAAAATTAGGCGCTGCCGATTAACCAAAAATTATAAAAGTTGACATGTTAATATTTTTATATATAAACAACTTTTTTATTTCTTTTGTCTTAAAAATCGGTGAGATATATTGAAAACATACAACTTTTTTAACAAACAGCTCGCAAATAGGTAAACAATTATTCATAATATTAATAATAATATTCATTATTATTCGTAAAAATTTAAAACTTAAACAACAAGTGATGATGAGGAATTACAAAATGTAGAATTGAAGAACTAGTTTATAAAGCCTAATAATATTTAAATACCATATATTTATTTCTTGATAATGGCATTAAAACTGAGATGAAAAATTACATTTTAAGTATTCAAGACGTTACGGAAATAAAATGGTTTACTTTGAATTAACCTTTATAATATCATGTACCCTCAATAGAGGTAAATTATCAAATAAATTGCATAATGTCCCTTTTTGAAAGAAAACTAAACAAAAACTAAATTCCGTTATTCTATGAATTTTACTCATATAAATAAATTTACTAGTTCTTTTGAAAATATATTTTTATTTATTTGCAAGTTATTGTGAGAATTGTTATGTATTTTTAATATATATCACAGATTTTTAAGGTAGAAGAAATACTAAAGTTGTTTATATGTAAAAATATTAAATATTTCTGATGGAATAGAAACAAAACTAGATTCCGTTATTTTATGAATTTAACTCATATAAATTAATTTACTAGTTCTTTTGAAAATATATTTTTATTTATTTGCAAGTTATTGTGAGAATTGTTATGTATTTTTAATATATATCACAGATTTTTAAGGTAGAAGAAATACTAGAGTTGTTTATATGTAAAAATATTAACATGTCAACCAGTGTTGCCAAAACCTAAGTGGGAAAAAATGCTAGAATTTAATAAGAAAAGTGCTAAAAACAAAAACTCTTTGTATTTGTTAAAAAAAAAAAGAGTTATATTAATTATTTTAAGAGTTAAAGCTAAAAGAACATTTAATAAAATAATAAAAATACATTCTGAAATTTATTCTTTAGAAATTAAACAACATTTTTTGAGTGGATTTTTTTAAATTTCTAATTTTGTTAACTTTATGTTATTTGAATAATGTTTACCGAAAATTTGATTTTTAAAATTTCATTTATTATTAAAAACCAAATACAGTATAAACTAGAGAATCTGAATAATTATTACAGACCTAAATCCGAATTGTCGAAATGCTTTTTTCTGGTCCACATATACGCATTCCTTGTAAATCTCTACATAAAACATATTAATATGTGTTTTAGTTTAAGAGATGTTTGGATCGGAGCAAATTTTACCCTAATTTTAGCATCGATTTTTTTAAGTTTTTAAAACTTTTTTTTTATTATCAGTAGTTTTATTTATTGAATCTTCACAAAAGTTAAGTGAACTAACAATAATTAATCAAATCTTAAATCTAAATCTTAATATCTATTTAGTCCAACCAACATCTGACTAAAACCGATTTTAATGCATATGGTTTAACTTCGGCTCAGTTCTGCGGTGTTTCTTCTTCTCAATCGGATGTGTCCATTACTTCTTAGTATATTTCGTGCTAGTGGGTTAGGGTGCATTTCCAATCTCTTCAAGTATGCTTCTGCATGTTCTTTTATTACATCTCTTACCAAAGGAACGTTTAGATCCTTATGTATGTTAGTATTTCTTACATACCAAGGGGCTGCGGTTATAGTTCGCAATATTTTGTTTTGGCGTCTCTGTATTTTCTCAATATTTGATGCTGAGGCCGTACCCCATAACTGGATCCTATAAGTCCATATTGGCTTTAAAACTGAATTATAGAGGAGTAGTTTAAAATCTAGACTGAGCATAGAATTTCTGCCAATTAGCCAATTTATTTGGAGTGCTTTCAGTTTCATTTGGGTCAACTTTGCATCAATATGGAATTTCCAAGTAAGGCGTCGATCGAGATGTATTCCGAGGTATTTAACCTCCGATTGCTGGGGTATTACTTGGTTATTTATTAGGATAGGTGGGCATGATTCCCTACGCAAGGTAAATGTTATATGTGTGCATTTTTGTTCATTTATTTTTATTTTCCATTTTTTTAGCCATCTCTCAATATCAAATATATGGTCCTGCAAAATTCGAGATGCCTGCTGTGGGCATTCATGGGTGCTTAAAATAGCTGTATCATCTGCAAATGTTGATGTATGGGTTTGACTATTAGTTGGCATATCGGAAGTATATATCAGGTACAACACAGGGCCCAGTACACTACCTTGGGACACACCTGCTTCAATAGGCTGAGGTGTACTAAAAAAGTCACCTTCTTTAAGAATAAATTTACGACCAGTTATATAGCTTTTCAATAATTTATGTATATTTATGGGTAAATTTTGTTCTATTTTATATAGCAAGCCATCATGCCACACTTTGTCAAAGGCTTGGGATACGTCAATGAAGAGAGCGGAACAATATTTCTTTTCTTCAAACGTTTTGTTTATAACATTTACAAGTCTGTGTGTTTGTTGGATAGTACTGTGTTTTCTTCTAAATCCGAATTGGTGATTGGGTATACATTGGCTTATTAGTGGGTATAGCTTGTTATTTAGGAGCTTCTCAAATAGTTTAGACATATTAGATAATAGACTTATGGGTCTGTACGATTCTACTTTTGTGTGATCTTTTCCTGGCTTAGGTATCATGGTAATCAGTGATACCTTCCATTCTAGTGGATAATATTCAAGGCGTAATATAGCGTTAAAAATATATAGTATTATTTTTAATGCTATCCGGGGTAGCTCTAAAAGCATCTGGTTACTGATTTTATCAATACCAGGTGCCTTTTTGGAGTTTAAAGCAACAATAGCCTTATCGATCTCTCGAATCTCAAAGTAAAGGGGTTCAACTGCTCTGAAATGGGGCACAACAGGTGGCAACTAAATTATGTCATTTGATTCGTTCGGGGTGAATACATTCTTTAAATGACTAACAAACAGATTCCCTTTTTCAGTATCGTTTCTTGCCCATCGACCATTAGCATTACGTAAAGGTGGTCTACTTATTACAGGTCTCTTGAGTTTTTTTGTGGCTCGCCATAGTGAGTAATCTGACTGAGGCGTTGCATCCAGCTTTTCCAGATAATTACACAGAGATGAATTTTTTCGATACTCCAAAAGTTTAGAAAGCCTTTTTTGGCATTATTTTAGCTTCGATTTTAGTTGAGGGGATCTGTGGAGTTGCCACTCTCTTCGAACTCTTCTTTTTTCAGTCAAGAGCCGTTCGACATCTGCAGAATAAATTCTATTATATCTGTTTTGTCGGGGGGGTTGGGTAGCATGTTCAGCAGCAAGTTTTAGATTTCTATCAAAATTTTTGAGAGAGAGATCGATTTCTTCTGGTGAACCTAGCGATATGTTCTCTGTGCAGTGAGTACTAAGGTATTTCTTATATTTTAGCCAATTTATCCTTTTTCCTGATATCGCTAGGTTACCAGTCGGGGATACAATTTCTTGGGGGCTCAATAGCATAACAATAGTGGGTGTGTGATCTGATGATAATTCTAGAGATGATTCAGCTTTAATTAGTTCCATTGGGATATTTTTTATAACACCAAAATCGATGACATCCGGTATTTTGTGTGGATCAGTGGGCCGATATGTGGGGTTTCCGCTCGAAATCACATTCAAACCCATTTTAGAAATTATATCAAACAAAACACGACCTTTCGGGGTAATCAGTCGTGATCCCCAGAATGTATGCTTAGCGTTATAATCGCCAGCTGCCAGGTAACGGGGACCTAGTGATTTATAAAAACTGTTGTATTGATTTTCTGTAATTGAAAATCTTCTGTAATATCGAAGAAATCACTAAGTTTCTATAACAATCATCAATACAGATTGTTGTAGCTTGAAGATAATCTTCACAAAGATCACACATTAGGTAGTGTTTAATGCGAGTTTTTATGAGAATAGCTGAACCTCCACATGCTCTTCCGCTGGGATCTTTTGTATCATAAAATACATATCCATTTATTTGGAATATGCTTCTGGACGTCAAATGTGTTTCGGAAACTAGTATTATATCTACTTGTTGTTTTTTTAGAAAATATTCGAGTTCGTTCTTATGTTGGCGTATGCCGTTTGCATTCCAAAAACATATTTTCAAACAGTTCATGGCTTATTTAGTATTGCTTGCAACAATATTTATTGTATCTTAAGCATTTCCTGCATCATATTGCTCATAGAGTTTGTAAAATTATTTACCGATTGAAAGCGGGGGTTTGTTCCGCTACCTGTGGGTTTGAGTTGGAGTTAGATTTAGGCAGAGAATTTTGGGTTCGATTTGTTCTGAGAACGTTTGCGTATGATTCTTTGTTCACAGAAGGCTCTATTAAATGAGGATAATTTGTATTCAAAGTATCTGGTGGTTGAGTGGGGGGAATTCCAGATTTCTGGCCTAAGGATCGTTTGACAAATGAATATACTCGGCAACCTCTGTAATTGGCGGTATGGTTTCCACCTCAATTACTACATTTCTTAATCGTTGAATCAGCTTTAGATTTGTCGCATTTGGACGAATTGTGCAGTTCGCCACAAATAACACAAACTGGTGGTAACCTACAGTAGGCATGAGTATGTCCATACTCCTGACAGTTTAAACATTGGACGGGCCCCGATCGTTTATGTGGCTCTTCTATAGTGATTTTACGATGCAATAAGTATCTAAGATTATATATGGGGTGGGTTTCGCCTTTTTTCAGTTTTATATCGCCGGGTTCCAATTCCACTCGAAAGAGTTGCTGAGGAATTTTGTTACGATTTCGATTGTTCATTACATTTTTTATTTTGTACCCCTTATCTTCTAAGCTTTGTTTTATTTCTATTGGATCCACGTTAGAGTCAATTCCCTTAATAACAACTTTTAGACCCTTGCTACACTTTAATTGATACGTATAAAAATTCTTTTTACGAGCTTCAAAGTCAGACACAACTTTGCGGTAATCGTTCTCTTCACTTACTTGTATTTTTTTTCTCTTAAATAAATTGGGGGAGGTTTAGACGACTTGGATACAATTGGGGGCTCAACCGATTCATTCTGTAAAATAGCGAAGCGATTTTCGGAAATTGGCCTATCGTCTTCTCTAGATAATTTTGCCGCAGGTGCGAATTTGGAGGATTTTCCTCGTTTTAAAACAGTAATATAGCGGTCCATTCCTACCTGGATTTGGGGTTTCTGTTTAATATTTAACAGTTGGCCAGACTTGGGTATAGCTCCAGTTGTAGGGTTAA
Source organism: Protophormia terraenovae (assembly GCA_951394005.1). Lineage (NCBI taxonomy): Eukaryota > Metazoa > Arthropoda > Insecta > Diptera > Calliphoridae > Protophormia > Protophormia terraenovae. Next base: position 52,055,955 of record OX596075.1, read on the forward strand.
TTAAATCTGTACTTACTGTGAATGTTGTTATTTTTGAAGGTGAATTATGTAGCATACCTTCAGGCGGAATTAAAACTTGTTTATTATCTGACAGTTGTTTATTATCAGCTGTTTTGTTTTCTTTTGTTGAACAATCATCAATTGACAATAGAGCAGGGGAGCAAGAACGAGCGCGATTGCTTGGTTTGGCGGTCATATACAAGCTGTCATCAATTCTTTTATTTGTTTTGGTAATATTATTATCTTCAACACTCACAGTAACATAAGCATTTCTGCCATTTACACTGAGTCTTCGCTCACTTGAATTTGCACTAAAGAGACTCATAAAAGAGTAATCTTATTATTATTTTTTTTTCTCATACACTTGTGCACTTATTTTCTTTATAAAACAAACACACAGAGTAATATATATAAATAAAAATAAAAAAACACAGATTTTAATTGTTTTATTATTTCTTACTTGGGTGAATTTTTTTTTTTTTATTATAAGAAAATAATCGCGTCCATTCGCGTATAATTTTTTAATGATTTTTATTATTTTTTTATCCGGAATAAGCATAAAAAACTATGAATTATGCGGAGAAAAAACAAAACACGTCTGCTGTTAATAAAATAAATATTAATCAGTAAAACTTTAAAAAATTTTTTTACATCCCAGTCATAAATAATTTTTTGGTGAATTTTTAAATAATCTACATACCCAACATTTTACGTTTTTTTTTTTTACTTTTGGTATAAAATTTCGTTTTTTCTAAATAAAAAAAGCTAGCAAGTTAATTTCTGGTCTATGTTGGAGTCTCTCAAGTCTGATAACGCAGTCGCGGGTTAAATACAAGTAAATATTATAAAAATGAAGCGTACGTTTGTTTGTATATCAATCCCGTCTAAAAGGCTGAACCGATTTTTATGAAATTATACACACAGATATCACCAGTGTCACGGCCATATTTTTCGCCTACTTTAAAATTTTGCACGTTAGCAATGTTAGCAATTGTGAACCGTTGGACATATCTAAACAAAATTTCACACGGTTTGAGCTGACGTGTTTTCGAGTAGATTTGTACAGGCCCCTAGCGGGTCACGTACAATTGTAATTTTTTGAAAATTCACCAAAAATTTATTTATGTCTTCAATGTAAAAAAATTTTACAAAAAGGATTTATGGATATATAAAAGTCGTAGAATATTGAAACTTAGCAATTGAAATGGAGAATATTTCTATGAATTCTACTTTGAATTGAACTATTTTAAAGTAAAAATTACTTAGTAGTGTTTTATAACTATAAAGACGCCTTACTAAAAACTTAAAACATTTTAAAACGAAAAGACCAAATATAAAAAATTAGATCACATTATTGGTAAAATTTAGTTAAAGACAAACATTATTTTATGAAAAGTAGATTCTTGTAAATTTTATCAGAAGTAAATTGTCATTACTCGCAAACTATTATCGATAATTGGCAAAGAAAGTTTTTGTACCAGCTTTTGTTAAAGGGCGAACCTACTGTCCATGTATCTTTAGAAAGTACAAATCAAAACAATCTTGGGATACCACGACAACTGTAGCGATAGATGTAAAAGACGGAATCTTGAGAATATCAATGAAGAAATCGTATGTGAAAGTATTCAAGAATCTTTTCTATATCAATTTCGATCACAGAAACAACTTACAACTCACATCATTCAAAAAGTTTTTAACGCTAGTCCAGTGAAAACAAAACGGATTCTAAAAGTATTCCAACGCCAAGCGATGAAAAAAAGTTATCAAATGAAGAGGCATTAGCATTATTTTTGGATTTGAAGTTAACAAAACAGCAATTTACTCAGCTCAAATTGCGTGCGATTGAAAAAGGCCCAAATCTTTATCCATCATATCATCCTATAACTGCTGCTAAGAAGGACTGTTTGCCATCAAGGGATAGACACCGATTTCGGCGGAGGTACAACTTTAAGATCTACTTAATCATACATATTACAATCACACCGATTTCGGCAGAGGTACAACTTCAAGATCTACTCAATCATACAGCTCAACGCATGCTGTCATATAAAGGAAATGATTTAAAGAAATATGAAAACTGAAAGTTAACTCTCTTTTGCAAATGGGGATGTGATGGTTCTTCTGAACAAAAACAATACAAGCAACATTTATGAAAATACTTCAGACACAGATATGTTCATGGTGTCATTTGTACCATTGCGATTGATAAAAATATGAAAATATGAAATAATGATAGGAACACAGCAAGAAGGTTCTTTATAGATCCCAAAAGACCATCTGAAATAGCAGATGCTGATATAAATCTTATTTCAAGATTTGATGCAATTATCGATGTACTTGTGTGCAAACAAATTGATGCTAGAAAATATAATGATTATGCGAAGGACACTGCACGAATATATACTTATGAAACATAAAACATTTAAAGCTTAAAAAAAAAAACTCATAAATATAAATTGTATATGGGTAATTCTTCTTTTACGTTTGCCTTTATGAAACCGACCTTCAACCTCAAATATTTTTTTTAAATTCTGACTTTTTAAGCAACTTTTGATGCAATTGTGTTAACAACACTTGACTGTGTAATACAAAAAAAGGCCTGAAACGGTTCCATGTGGTGCCGGCAAGCACCCAAAGTCAAAAATTCCAAAAAAAAGTGTTTGAAACTAACAAGTTTTTTATACCCTACACCACCAAAGGTGGTTGGGGTATTATGTGTTTGTGCAGAAGTTGTAACGCAGAGACAAAATCATCGGACCCCCACCTTAAAGTATACCGTTCGACTTAGAATCACTTTCTGAGTCGATTTAACGATGTCCGTCCGTCCGTCTGGTCGGCTGGCTGTCCATGTAAAGCTTGTGCGCAAAGTACAGGTCGCAATTTTGAAGATAATTTGATGAAATTTGGTACATATGCTTTTTTCAACACAAGGACGAAGCCTTTTAATTTTGGTTAAGATCGGCCCATTATTTCACCTCCCGGAATATAGTTTTAACACTCATAGATGCCTTAAAAATAGGAATATTTTCAGTACAAATAAGTTTTATATCAGCAAAAATCCGTCTGCCAAATTTCATGAAGATCGGTCCATAACTGACCATAGCTCCCATATAAACACCTCTCCCGAAAATCACTAACGTGCATAAATCCCATACAAATATTAGTATTATGTTAATATTTAACACAAGTAAGTTGTATATAAGTAAAAACAAAATTATGTGGATCGAAATGGTGTAAGGTATTATATAGTCGGGTTTGACCGACTATATCTTCTTCTCTCGTTTTTTATTTATTTTTCTTACTGTAGTCGCAAATTTTAGCATCAATGTCCAATTCTTCTATTGTAGACTATAAACATTTATAGAAAAGAACCAGCATGGAATTAATTAGCGTGCAATTAACCAGTGTCAAATTGTGTTGTGCAAAAGTCGTGAAACCAAATTTTAAAAATTTTGCAGTTTTTTCACTGGGGATACGCCGTTTCGGATATTTCAAAATTCAAAACTGAGCCTAATAGCTCTTGAAATTATGCATCATTTGACATACATCTAGTTAATGTGCCCTCAACAGAAATGCTGTAGGAGGTACCCAAACATGGAGAGAAAAAAAAGTGAGTGGCTCCAAGAGGTGCATTTTTCGCGAGGCACACTCGCATCGTTATTTCAGTGAAGCTAGAGTATAGCGTTATCAAAGAAGGTTTCCAAATGACATTTAAACATCATTGTGGCGTTTTAAAATATTAATTTGCTAAACGTCTATAGCTATTTTATAGAATTCAGCAATTTTGCATATTTTGTTTTAGCTGATGTTAGCGTTATAAATTAATTTTAATCAGAAATAAGTTCTTGTGTTAAATTTTACTTATGCAGAAAATATAATTTCACTAAAAATATTCATCAACGGTTTTCATGGACTAAGAACGCGATGTTTTTAGTTTAATATTAATCATCGAGGCACACCCAAGGCGCTAATCAAAATTGGCGATGATATATGTCAATCTGTAGCCAGTGTTACCGTTTGGCGACTTTAGTCGCCATTTGCCCCTTTTTCAACCACCTGGCTACTTTTTGGGCCCCTTTTTTAAATGGTGACTTTTTAAGACTATGTGCTAAATGACGAGAAACTATGTTGTTTGAAATATATCGACCCATTATATATTAAATTCAACAAATAAATTCATTATTTTGAGATTGTTTCACAGTATAGTGATATAAAAAGCCGCGTATTATAAGTTCACTTAAAAATGAACTGAAACTGTTAGTAACTAAAAATAATTATAAAATTTATAAATAGCTATTTATATCATCATATGCCGAATTTTTTTGGACTGGAATGAAAAAAATAATTCAGATGAATACTTTTATTTTAATTTATATTTTTACATTTCTCATAGCAATCCCTCAGGGGAAGATGTTTTTTAACTAAATTATCAATAATAAAAAATTGCATTCCGTCTTAAACTTTGTCCGACGAGGATTTGAAAGACTGGAGTACCAGTGAAAAACTCGTACAAAAGTACCAATTTTAAGATTTTTTTTAGGTTTTAAAGCAGTTGTCCCCTTTTTTTCCAAAAATCCCCTTTTTTGGCGACTTTTTATTTTGAAATCCCCTTTTTTGGAGACTTTTTAAAAATTCTCAACGGTAACGCTGTCTGTAGCTGCTTTAATACCATATATCAAAGTCAATATGGCGTTCGAAAAAAAGTACGATTTTTCATTTAATGCAACTTTAGAGATTTGACTAAGTGCAATTAAAAAATGTATATAAATGACACTGTCTTATGACTTATTTAAAAAAAATTACGAATTTTGCAATAAATGGATGAATATGAACAATAATACATCACTAAAAATTGAATTTTGCAATTTTTATAAGAAGGCTTAATAATTATTAAATCGCTAATATATCTATGCATACCTAACTTGTCGCGTTATTTTTAATTTGTATTTTAGATACAGCATTGTAGAATACATAAATGCAATAATTTTTGATTTAGGACTATAAATAGAATTTTGTCATCAAAAGTAATCTAAAATAAAGAATTCCTAAAAACTAATATTGCACATCCCCATTTTTTATTATCATATAATCTAACAGCCGTATTCAAAAAAACTTAACACAGCTTTACTAACCATTCCTTAAATTCCTTAAAATTGTATTCAAAAACGATGGTTTGCTTACTATACCTTTGGTAAAGCATTGTATACTTTGAATATTTTAATAATGGTTCGACCCTACTTTAAGACCATATTTTAAGATTATTTCCGTTACATTTCTCAAGAAAAAGAAAAATAATGATACATTTATTCATAAATTTTTGACAAAAACGCCGTATTTTAAAATGTTCGAATTTTAAAATCTGTAATAAAATAAAAAAATGTGTCAGAATACCTATTTAAAAACGAATTTAATGAATTCAACAAAAATAATGTAAACAAAGCAAAATATGATATAGTGATGTTGATTTTATAACAGAATATTCTTTATTCGAATACAAATAATTATATCCAACAAAAATTAAATAAAATTATTTTTTTTCTTTTATTAGCATATTTAAATAAGCAAAACAAAGGTTTTTCCAAAATAAAAAAACGTATTTATCATCAAAAACATACTAGAACATCAAAAATAATAATAGAATAAGACAGTTAACGAATATTTTATTCTTACTGCTAACAACACTAACAATAAAAATGCGAGAGAAACTGAGAAGGGTTGCCTACATAAACAAAAAACTTTTTATTAGTTAATATAGACAGTAAATAGATTTTTGAGTACAATTTTCTTAATAAATACAAATTGCGAATTAGCTAGTATGTGTATTAAACATAAATTAACAATTTCTTTTTGAATACGGCTGTAAATCTTTAAACAAAAAAACAATGTATGAAAAATAGCATAATTTACTTGTATTTAACCCGTGACTGCGTTAGCAGACTTGAGAGACTCCAACATAGACCAGAAATTAACTTGCTAGCTTTTTTTATTTAGAAAAAACGAAATTTTATACCAAAAGTAAAAAAAAAATGTAAACGTAAAAAACAAACGTAAAATGTCGGGTATGTAGATTATTTAAAAATTCACCAAAAAATTATTTATGACTGGGATGTAAAACAATTTACATATACGCATTCCTTGCAAATCTCTACATAAAACATATTAACATGTGTTTTAGTTTAAGAAATGTTTGGATCGAAGAAAATTTTACCCTAATTTTATCATCGATTTTTTTAAGTTTTTAAAACTTGGGCAATAATTGGGACCTAGAATTTTTTTAAAATATTCACCAGATTTCTTACAAAATTCTAAGCAATCCTGCTGAAAATCATATAAATATATCTATCCAGTAAAAAAGTTATATTAATCAGAAATTGACTTTACAAATCACATATTTTGGGTTATTTTCCAAAAAGGTTGTAATATTATTTCACTTCTAAAATAATTTTTTTGTTGTACAGAATTAATATAATGGTTTCAAAATAAATTTTAAGGTAATGAGCGTAAAGAAAACTCGGAGGCAATTTGGGCAATGGTTTACCCCCAAGCCCTATGCAAAATTTGTCAATTTTGAAAAAGTTTTTTTAATTTTGATTGTAAAATTCTCAAATGTCAAAGCCGAGATCAACAAAAAAATACAGTGTTGGAAAAAATAATAGGGACACTCTAACTTTTCAATATATTCTTACTATTTTATTTACTATTCCATAAATATTAAAAAGTATATACATAAAATTAAATAACTTCAAATATTTTAACTTATAAAGCAGAAATAAGGAACTAGTTCTGCCAAAAAATATTTTTTAAAAAAAAAAAAAGGCCTGGAAAAATAATAGGGACACTTAATGTTTTGGAAAAAATATTTTTTTTAACATTACCATCATTTCCAAATACTTTTTCAATACTTGGTTGAAGATCCTTTCATTTTTATAACCTCCTGACAACGGCGATTCATAGAATCGCCTCGGGCGGAATTGAGTACCAGGTTTCTTGAATTTTTTCCCACAACTCTTGTTTATTTTTTTATTTAAAGCTACCAATTTTATTTTTGAGGACTCCCCAGAGATGCTCAATGGGGTTTAAGTCCGGTGATTGGGACGGCCACTCCATTACAGGCACCTCATTCTGCTGAAACCACGTTTTGACGCATCTAGCGGATCATTATCCGCCATGAATTCCCATTTTAGTGACATTTCATCCTCAGCAAATGGAAGCATTTTATTCTAGAGAATGTCTATATAGTCAGCAGCATTCATTTTTTCCTGAATCCAAACTATTGGACCAACTCCAGAGGCCGAAGAACATCCCCATAGCATTATAGAACCACCACCGTGTTTGACGGTTTTTTTGGTATATTTTGCATCAAATTCAGCATTTGCAGGACGACGTACAAATGATTTTCCGTCAGATCCAAATAAATTGATTTTTTTTTTTCGTCTGACCATAGTACGTTGTTTCAGTTTTTACGGCACAGGTGTCGCCTGGCTAATTCCAACCTTTTTTGTGTGTTTTTCTTGCTCAACAGTGGTACTTTTCTCGGACTGCGTCCCATTAATCCGACTTCCTGCAGCCTATTTCTTATTTTTCGACTTGTCACTGAAGCACACAATTAATTTTTAAGGCTACTTGATGACATAACGGGGTTATTTTTGGAAACTCGAACTAAACGTTAGTCAAAACGCGCTGACATTTTAGGATTTCTACCTCTAGTTTTATGACTTTTTGCGAATGATCTCTGCGATTTTTCTAATTGATAACCCGTCCGAATTTAATTTAAGAATAACATTTTTTTCAGATTCAGTACAATGAACACCACGACCCATTTTCAAATTTATTTACCGAAGACATAAATCATAAACACGAAACCAATATGATTAAATTAATCACATAAACATTGCTTTACGGATTTTTAATATGTTTATGTTAAAAATAATAATTTTTATTGACTAATGGTAATTTTTTGTACTGCGTCCCTAATATTTTTTCTAATTGAAATTACAACTTTAGAGATTTTTTTTGCAAATAAAGAGAAAAAGTAAACAAATAATGAAATTATTATATTTATATTTTAGGAACAGTTAAATAGCGGCACCCCCAAAAAAAAACTTAATATAAAGAAACTGCTTGCATCTGTTTGCGAAAGTAAGTGTCGTCCCTATTATTTTTTCCAACATTGTATATTGGTAGTTTATATACCCCCATATGTTGGTTACTTTGAGTCTACATTAGAGAAATTTAAATCAAGACAAACGTCAAATTTTTGTTTGAGTTGCAGATAATTTTTTATCTCTATCAATTATAGGGGAAAACGTATGTCATAATAAACCATGCAAAAAGTACCAACAACAATCAAGATGGCGTCTTTTACTAAGCATTATCAAGACAAAGTTGTCAGAGCTCGAGCGCTGACAATTTTCTTTTAACGCTGCAATAACACTGACAAATTCAGTCTACATTAGACAAATCTTTATCTTGATAAAATTTTGACGTTTGTCTTGATAAAAATTTGTCTAATGTAGACTCAAAGTTAAAAACACAAAATATATAAAATTTCACTAGAATACCTTTATTTGTTGAAATTTTATTTAGGTCCAAATATTAATATTATTTCTCAAAAATATGCTGAAAATCCAAATTTAATGTTTTTCGGGTCATAGTCTGAAGAAATTCTACCGCATTTAATAAATAATATAAATTATTTCCTGACCAACATTATTCAATTTTTTAATATTAAATCTATATTTTTTATTAAACAAATCCTTACCTTACTTGCATCTCCGTAGGGGAAAAAATTTCCATATATTTTTTTGAACTCTTCAACCGATAAATGTCCACTAGGACAATCTTTAAGGAATCCTTTATACCACTCTTGTATTTCAGCATCTGAAACATAAGATGAATGTTACTTGTTAAATTTCATAAATTATATATTATTATAAATTTTATCTACGAAAATTTGTTTCTACCATATGGTTGTGAGAAATTTCATACTTTGGAAAGTAATGATTATTTATCCAATTATTTTTAATTAAAAAATAATTACCTGCTGGTAATATTCTAAATACCAAGAGGGGATGACCGGTTTATGGATGACGAAGAAGTAGAAGAAGAGATAAAGACGATTTTCCTTATTTATTGTTGATCAATTTTCGAAAATATAATAATATTTATTACATTTATCAAAATAAACCCAAAAGTTTTAAGAATATGTATAATTTCGTTCTAAATTGATAGCTTTGTGTTTTATTTCTAATGCAGCCAACTCCTGCTCGTTTCATTACTCCACACTATTATTAAGCTAAGTTCACATTACACTAATATTTGACGTTTTTTTACAAAAAATCTGCCTAAGTGAACACCAAATATTTTTACGAGCCAAACAAAAAACAGCTGATTTTGGTCAAACAAAAATATTTACTTTGAGTAAAAAATATGATAAGTGTGAACATTGTGTGAACACAAGATGTAAAATATTTTCCATTATTTTGGGTGAATTTTTGTTTGATCTTACAAAAGAAATGTAAGATCAAACAGGGTCAAATAACAGCTAACAATAAGGCTACTTGAGTTGTAAAGGTTGTTGTTTTTATGTACTTAAACTTCAAATCGACAAACAGAAATGAACAATTTATATTTTATTTATTTTAATACAATTTTTTTAAATAAAGCTTTTAATATATGAACATATTTATATTTTTTATTAAAAAAAAAAAAAAAAACAATAGTGCTTGCTATGTTTTTTATACAGCTGAAAGTGGCGTGCAAAAAATATAGGTCGAAAATTGTCGGCAGCGGCGGGTGAGCAAAAATAGTTCGGCGGCAGCTGAATGAAAGCATACATTTTATTTTTATTTTATATTTTTCATTAATTATTATTATAATTATTATTTTTTATTTTTTTTTCATTTTTTTCCAATAAAATTAACAAAAAACAACAAAATTTTAATTCAATTTCTAACTTAAAAAGAAATAATTCAGTCCTTAAAAGCTTTAATACAAACAAAAAAAATATATCGTCCATTCCATAAAAGATTTATAAAAAAATGCCAATTTTTTTACGTAGGGTCATTTGATTTTATTCATATTTGGCACGCATATATCTTATGGAGCCATTTAAATATCTCCATTTTTATTATTTTGAATTTTGAAAAATTCGCGAATTTATTCGCGATTTTGATTGAAGTCAAAAAAATCGCAAAAGTGTTTAACTTTAAATACCAATATCTCTAAAAGTTGTTAACGGATTTTAATGATTTAAATTGCATATATAAGATGAATATGTCCACTATAAATATAGTAATTTAGAAATAATATTATCATTTAAAAATGCATTCATAATACAAATGTAATTTTAGGATGCATTTTTGAAAAATGTCTACCCTTTCAATTTTAATTTTTTTTTAATATGTTAAAAAGTAATATCTTTACTATCAAATGCAAGAATAACTGTTCTGGGACAATAAAATCTACTATTTTTAATATTTAAAAAAAAAATTCATAAATTTGTTCATACATAAATTTAAATTTTTCAAACTATTTTGATTTTTAACTTTTTTGATTATACTCTTTTAGTAATATGTAGCTTTAAATGTTTATAACTCCTTAAGTATACGTAGGATTTTATTGATTTAAAAACGAGTATAAAGTCTATTACAATAAATATTGTAAACTATATTGTATGAATCAAAAATATTTTTTTGCTAATGATGCACTCACGAAAAGAATGCAATTTTCGGATACATTTTTAAGAAATTTCTACCCTTTTGATTTTAAATATTTTTGCTTAATATTGAAGACAAATATGTTTATTATATAAAACATTAGCACTTAATCTGGGACAAATAGGTTTTATACCGCAAATAACAAATTATGAAATATTATGACTAAAATTAATTTTAAAATAAGCTCACAAAAATTAAAAAGTACAAACATTTAAAAAAATAAATTTTTTTGTGTGAAATTTGAAGAAGTATTAAAAAAAAATTAAATAGTGAACCAATTTGTCCCAGAACAATTTATATTGAAATTTTTAGCAAACACAATAATGTTTTTTATATCAGAAGAAGAAAAAAATTTAAAGGTTAGAAATTTTTCAAAAATGCATCCTAAATTTAAACGGTAGAATTTTTTTAAAAATGCATCCTAAAATTGCATTTGCATTATGAATGCAATTTTAAATGATAATATTATTTTTAAATTACTACATTTATAGTGGACATATTCTTCTTAAATATGCAAATTAAAACATTAAAATCCGTTAACAACTTTTAGAGATATTGGTGTTTAAAGTTAGACACTTTTGCAATTTTTTTGACTTTTCGAAAAATCAAAATCGCGAATTTTTCAAAATTCAAAAAAATAAAAATGGAGATATTTAAATGGTTCCATAAGGTATGCGTATGCCAAATATTATTAAAATCGGAAGACATAAAAAATATTCTTGGGCGTTCTTTCATGGAATCGACGATATATACTTATATCGTCCATTCCATGAAAGAACGCCCAAAAATATACCAAGTGTCCTCCGATTTTTATAAAATTTTATACGTATAAGGTCTATGGGTATCTATAAATATTTCCGTTTTCAAATTCGCTAAATTCAGAAAATTCGCGATTTTATTTCGCTTTTTCACTTTTGAAAAAATCTAAAAAAATCTCAAAAGTATACAACTTTAAATACAAATATTTCTGGAAGGCTTTGCAGAAATTTGTGATTTAAACGGCGTTTGGATTATAATTATGCCAGCTTAAACATGAATATTTTATAAATAAAAAATATTTTTTTAAAAATGCATTTTAATGCAATTGCATTTTTCTTTAAATATGCTATTAAATTTTTTTGATTTTTTTACGTATTTGGAAAGCATGGAATCTTAACATTAAAATAAAAATCTCAAATTTTTGGGACGCACGCATGTACTGTGCATAATTTCCCCTTTTCTTCAACTAGTTTAAATTTTTTCATATAAAAATTATATTTATCTGGTATTATGAGTATCTTTACGTATTTTGTTAAAAAAAAATTTATTGTGTTATTTTTTAAAAAATCCTGAAAAATAGTAAAACTTTATGTATCAGACTATTTATTGTTCTAAGTTATAATAAACAAAGCATTTTTAAATACACTTTTGAAAAATTAAAATTTAATAAATTCGCAACTAACAAAAATGCATCTAAAAACTGCATTCATATTTTTAAAATATTATGATCGAAGACGTGGTTTTTGAAATGCTGACTAAATTACGCAAAAAGTATGCAATGGCCTTTTAAATACTTTTTAAATTACAGAAATCCATCAATAACTTCAAGAGATATGAATATTTAAAATCGCATATTTTTTATATTTTGTTAACTTTTATACAAATTTTAAAGAAAATTTAAAAAACAAGAAAAAATTTAAATTTTATATGAAAAATTTGAAACATGTTTTTATAAAAATATAAGATTTTCGCGTCCCAAAAATTTGACACTTTTATTTTCATGTAAAGATTCCAAACTTTTCATTTATGTTAAAAAAATTTTTTTGTTTTTTTTTTACATACCCAGCAAAAACTTGGTAATGGCATGTAGTTACGGATGTAGTTACTTTTCAATGACAACAACATACCGTTTGCATTATGTAGAAGTAGTTAAGTAACTACATATTTTTAATGTGATATGTTTTCCTTATTTATGGACAGATTCATAGAAGGAGTAAATAAAAAAGATAAATATTTGGTTGTTGTTACGATTTTAAAAGATGTTATTAAAATTTGTGAAATCTTTTTTCATTTATAACAAAAAATATAGTTAAAAAAGTTTAAAATATAATAATATCCAGATAACATGATTATACATTATTCTATATGATCCATGTATGAAAAAGTATGCATTAGTGTGGTAATGGATGCAGTATATAGATTCATTCGTAAATAAAAAACAATTTTTGAAAAATATAACAATATATAGAATTTTATTGTTATATGTATATGTCAATATATGAACTGACTGATAAGCCCTCATCTGATGTAAGCCCTCAATAGTAAAAAATTATTTATTTGGATTTTTTTTTTTAAATTTTATACAAATATTTTATTCGTATAAAGGGTTTGAATACACAATAAGTTGGTTTGTGGTTTTAATAAGTATTTGTCAATATTGTATTTGTCAAACATATTTTTATAAAAAATTTATTTTATTTATTGACATCATAAAATTGAAGCAGAATATAAAAAATAAAAATCAGGCTTTAAATAATATAAAACTAACAAGATCTTTGAAATATCGGGAGCAAAGGAAGGTAAATGCATCTAATACATATTAACAAATATGGCATTTCATATAATATAGAACACAATTTATCTTTTAAAGGTCATAATTACCTCCATCAAAAAGGACGCTTATATTTGTTTCCCTTACCACATTGACAAGAAGATATATTCCAAATAAATGTAAGTAACCTTATTGAATATTTATTTAACGAGTAAATATTTTCAGATATACTATAAGATGACAAACGTGGAAACCTCATCTTAAAGTGTAGCTAATTAGGAACTTGTTAGATGCCCGTTCTTTTCGAAATAGTCGCAAATATTTGATTGTTTTAACGTAGACATGAAGAGACATATTATTTATTAGTCATGACTTACTGGAAGTCTTGTTTCAAATAAACGTAAGTAAGTTTTTACATAACACCATTTTACATTATTTGTTAATTATAAGTTATTTAATGGACACACATTCATTTTAGCAAAGCTGAAAAGATTTCATCGAGGTCGTGTTTGTGGGTTGTACAAAAATGATCATTGGTGATGTAGTCAACAAACTTCAATGTTTGAAGTTCGGAGTTTCTAACACATGTCAATTATTAGTTATTTATTTGTATCTTTTGCATTAATGTTAAGATTTTTAGTTGGTAAAATAATAATTTTTATATCCTGATATCTTATTATTAATTAGTTATTTGTAACGCAAAATGTAACTAGTTCATAGTGGTTTTACAAATAATGAGTTCAATTATACTAAAAAATCAACGAGTTATTGAACAACTTGAAAGTAATTAGTTATTGTAATGACTTTCTAAAATAGTTACTTGTAATAATATAGGGTAAGTAGTTGCCTCTAATGTCATCGCCGGGTTAAAATAATGAGTTATTCAGCTAATGTGTAAGTTGTGCAGTACCATTATATTAGCTTCTTAACTCATTACATGGCAACCAAAGTTTTTGCTGGGTATATATTAGTTTTTATTGAATCTTTCTTTTTCAGAAATTTACAATAAGTATTAAAATCTTAACCTAAACTTAAATTATTGTTGATATTGCCACTGCAAAATCCAAAGTAGAGTTTTCATTAGTAGTATTATCTTCCAAGATCCAGTGTTTCCATTCTTCTTAGGCGTCTGTGACCCTCAAAAGTTAGCAGATCCCTAGCGAGAGGGTTTGGGTGTTCAGATAATTTTTTCATATATTTGATGCTACTGTTCTTTATCTCCTCACGAATTGTAGGAATATTGAGATCCTTGTGGATGTTGCTATTTCTGACGTACCATGGTGCACCTGTTATTATTCTTAGGAGTTTGGACTGTCTTCTCTGTAATTTTTCAATGTTTGATGAAGAGGCTGTTCCCCAGAGCTGTATGCCATATAACCATATAGGTTTTATTACTGCTTTATATAACAGTACTTTATAGTCCAAGTCTAGGGCTGACTTTGGACCAATTAACCAATGAATTTGGGCAGATTTTAGTTTTATTTGAGTAACTTTGGATTCTATATGACAAGTCCATGTTAAACGCCGGTCTAGGTGAATACCAAGATACCTTACTTTATCCTGTTCAGGTATTTGGACATTGTTTATTCGAATGGGGGGACAACTTTCCCTGCGTAAGGTAAATGTTATATGGACACATTTCGAAGCATTCACATTGATCTTCCATTTAAATAGCCATTTTTCCAGCTCAGTGATATGGGATTGGAGTTTTTCGGATGCAATCACCGGATTTGTATGCATACTTACAAAAGCAGTATCATCTGCAAAAGTTGATGTATGAGTCATAGGGCTCGTGGGCATATCTGCCGTATATAGTATATAAAGAAGAGGCCCTAAAATACTTCCTTGAGGTACTCCTGCGGAAATTTTTCTGCGTGAAGAAATCACATCCTTCGATCTTATTTGAAAAGATCTATTTATTATATAGTTTTTTAGTAACTTATGAACGTTCTGTGGAAGTAACGTGGTCATTTTATGTATTAGTCCGTCGTGCCAGACTTTATCGAAAGCTTGAGATATGTCAATAAATAACGCAGAGCAATACTGCTTGCTCTCGGAACCTCTTCTGATGAGAGTTGTAATTCGATGCACTTGTTCAATAGTACCATGTTTTCTCCTAAAACCAAACTGATGGTTAGGTATACTGTTATTATTATTAAGATGTAATAATAGGCTCTCAAGGAGCAATTTCTCAAAAAATTTCGAAAAAATTGATAATAAACTTATTGGACGGTAAGATGTTACTTGAGTGACGTCTTTTCCAGGTTTGGGTATCATTACTATCTCTGACAACTTCCAAGTACTTGGAAAGTAGCCAGTACGTAAAATGGCATTGAAAATGAATAAAATAAATTTTAGAGCCGAGTTTGGCAAGAAACAAATCATTGTGCTGGTAATTTTGTCCGTTCCAGGAGATTTTCCTGCCTTCAGACCTTTTACTGCTGATTTCACGGCAGAGAGCCGGAATTTTAATGGAAAGTGAATATGGTCGCTAACTACAACAGGTCTTAGAGTTGAACCTGTATTATTTGGAGTGAAAACGTGTTCTAAATGACTAGCGAATGCTTCAACTTTTTCATTAGAACTTTTTGCCCATTGGCCATTTTGGAGGCGTATGGGAGACTCATATGCAATAGGGCATTGCATATTTTTCACCGCCTTCCATAGACTATAATCAGTTTCCTTAGTAGAGTCTAAGTTTTGCAGATATGTTTTCAATTTGGATTCTTTTTGATTCTTCAGAGCGAAGCGTAATCTTTTGATACATTGATTAAGTCTAGTTTTGACGGCTGGTGATCGAGAATCTTGCCATTGACGTCTTAGTTGCCTTTTTTCCCTAATAAGAGATTCAACATTTGAGCAACATTTAATATATTTTGGCCTTCGTGAGAAACGCGAAGGTGTGGATAATATAGCTGCATTAGTCAGGATATCCGTGAAGATATTAACTGCAGATTGTATTTCGTTTTCGCTTTTTAGTGGAATATTTTGTGGTAAGTGGGAGCTTATGTACATTTTGTATTTTAACCAGTTTGTTTTCTTGTTTGGGAAACAAGAGCTTTGAGTTTCAAAGTGACTTGGACTATTAATCAGTGTCGGGATCGTTGGTGTATGGTCTGACGAAAGATCAAGTGAAGGAATCACTGATATACATTCACGTTTTACATTTCTAATTACAGCAAAGTCGATAAGATCGGGAACCTTATTGAGGTCTGTAGGCCAGTAAGTAGGTTGGCCACAAGATATGGAATCTAGTTTGCTGGATGATATTGCTTCAAATAACTGCCTACCTCTGGGAGTTGTTAGACGAGAGCCCCAAAAGGTATGTTTTGCGTTATAGTCTCCTGCTGCTATAAATCTTGGGCCTAAAGTTGCAAAATAATCAAGAAATTGATTACGATTAATAGAATATCTTGGAGGACAATATATAGAGGATATTGTTATATTGTTATCGGGAATATTTATTGAAGTGGCCTGAATATGATCCGTTCTGTATTCTGGCATTGGAAAATGCTTTATATCTTTACGAACTAATTTTGCTGTCCCTCCGCATGCCCTACCGTTAGGCTGCTTTGTGTCATAGGTATAGTAGCCATTTATTCTGAAACAGTTCTTTTGAGTAAAGTGAGTTTCAGATACCAGTAGCAGATCAATATCTTGCAACGTTAAAAATTGTTGGACTTCGTGTTTATGTTGGCTAAGGCCGTTAGCATTCCAGTAACATATTCTTAAGGAATTCATTTTTTACTTAGCAAAATCTGCATGAGCATGCTTTGATTTTGCATTAATTGCTGTAACATATTTTGCATATTTGACATAAAACTGTTCATGGTTTCAATTAGTTTCTCAATAGAGCTTTGAGAATTTATGTTGGGAATTACTGAACCCTCTTTTAAAGCGTGAGCATATGAAAATAATGGAGCATTATTTTCATTATTTTTATGAGTTTGGTTGGGAATTACTGAACCCTTATTGAAAGTATTTGGAAATTGAGCATTTCCTTCTACGTTTAATTTCATTTGTGTAGTAGAACCTTCTTTTACCGTATGAGCATACGACAATTGCCGATTCGTGTTCAGGTTACTTCTATGTTGTGCACTAGAAGTAGGTCCATTAGGGAGGCTTGGAAAATTAGAATCCTGATATTGAGCATATACAGGTCTTCTTGCCTTTGAAGTCCCTTTAATTTGAATATACACAGGGCAACCACGGTAGTTTGCAGTGTGATTCTGACCACAATTGCTACACTTTCTTGCACTGATGTCTGTTTTTGAATGGGGACATTCCAGACTTTTATGGATATCTCCACATCTAACACAAACTGATGGCAATTTGCAGAAGGACTTAGTGTGTCCATATTCCTGACAATTTAAGCACTGTGGGGGACCTTTGCGTTTAATTGGTTCTTCCACAACTATCTTGCGATTTAGAAGGTATCTTAAACCGTATATGGGATGTGTATCACTCTTTTTCTTCAATCGGGAAGAATTATAAGATATTTCAACTCTAAAAATTGGTTGAGGTACCTTATTTTTATTAATTATATTGTGAACGGACTTCACTTCATAGCCTTCAGATTCAAGAGCTTCTTTAATCTCATCAGCCGGTACAGAACTGTCAATACCTTTAATGACAACCAATAAGCCTTTTGCGCTCTTTAGTTGATATGTATAGTAGTTTCTTTTTTCACTATCAAAACAGTCAACTATAATTCTATAGTTTTTTTCTGTGAATGTCTGAATTTTAGTTTCAGAAACATTCCCTTTTCGTAGAGAAACTACGTAGAAATTTTCTTTGCCTACAAGTTGGGACAACTTTTTTACTAGAGCGTTAGTAGTAGGCTCGCGCAAGTAGAGTGGAGGAGGCTTATAATTTTTGGTACTCTTTGCAGATTCAACTTCACTTTCTTGGTTATCCAGTATCGAGAACCGATTTTGACTTACCTCATTTTTTTTCTGTTGTTTTGGATTTGGTTCAAGTTTTAATGTCCTAGGGCTGGACTTACGTTTAGTGATGGTAATATAACGGTCCATCCCTGTTGGAATTTTGTTATGTCCTGAGTTCACTAAATTATTATTATTCTTTGGTATGGCACCAGTATTTTTCATTGATTGCCGTGATGGAGAAATTATTTCACTATTATCTTTTGCCAGATCACTTTTGTTACCGCTAATGGTATTAACAGTGTTAATATTATAATAATTATTGTTTGAATTGTCATTCAATTGTGTACTACTTTTTTCATCAACCATTAAACTAGTTGTTTGTTTATATTTCTGATTTTCTTTTGTGCTATATTCTACACAATTTGGCGCACTAGTAATTGCACTAGAGAGAGGAGAAATCTCATTTGTTGTTTTTGCGGTTAAATAATTCCTGTTCTTTTGTGTATCATATAAATTATTATTATTGTTTAAGGGGCTCAATACAATGTATGCGTTTTTACCATTTGTACTGAGTCTCCTCTCACTTAATAGAGAGTTAGAGCAACTCATTAACACACAAGCACAAATGTATATTTGTATATATTTTTTTGTGTTGAACTTTGTTTTGTATTCTTTCTTAAATTTTAATATGCAGATATTAAGTTAACAATGTAACAAAATATAAATATTTTATAATTAATTTATGTATAAATGCTTTAGATTTGTTAAGCGTCCATTCGCTTTTTTTTTACTTATCTTTTGTTTCAACTATATACACTATTATTTTCACAGCACTTCACTAAGAAATTATTATTTTTAGTAGAGCAATGTAAAAACACGTCTATACACGAGAGAAAACTCTAGTTAAAACAAAAAATTAAAAAAATTTTAATAGCATATTTAAAGAAAAGTGCATTTGAAAAATGCAAAAAAAATAAGAATAGCATATTTAAAGAAAAGTGCATTTGAAAAATGCAATTATTATTTTTAAAATGTTCGTCTTAAAGCCGCCATATGCGAAATTTAAAGGCCGTTTAATCATTAAAATTCACAAAGTCTTTCTAGAGATATTGCTATTCAAAGTTACATACTTTTGATTTTTTTTTGGTTTTTGAAAAAATTAAAAAGCGAAATAAAATCGCGAGTTTTTGCTATTTCACAAAACTGAAAGCTGAAATTGATAAAAGGCTTAATGGAGTTTTTGTATACAAATTTTTATCGAAGTTGAAAGCCATCAAGCAAAAAAATACCATTTTTTGGGCGTTCTTTCCTGGAATGGTCGATATATTAAATTTTTTCTTTAAGAAAAATAAATAATTTGAATTCCGTTTTTAACTTATAATAATTTAACCTTTTAGATCAATGTCAATTATTTTTATTTAGGAATTTAATATTTAACATAAGTTTATTACCCTAGAAAAGCATTTTCCTTTACTTAAATTGGATTAAGTAGATTAATATTAAAAAAAAAAATCAAATAAAATAAGTGTTATTATAATTATTCAAATAATTATTTTTTAGTAGCTGGGTAAAAATCAACACTGATCGTATGTGACTTGCCTACATTTTTCAAATAATAACGGTTAAAGCTTATCCGTTTTTGTACCCACCATCAGAAAGATGGGGGGTATATTGATTTTGTCATTCCGTATGTAACATGTCGAAAAAATCATTTAAGACCCCATAAAGTATATATTTTCTAGGTGCTGGTTAGATTCTAAGTCGATCTAGCCATGTCTGTCTGTCTGTTGAAAGCAGGATAGGGATCGAACGGGACAATCTAGGGGGACGAATTTTATTTTTATTTTTTTTTTTTTTTCAAATATTTATCTTATATAAGGTTTGTTTGGTATTGAATTAAATATATTATAAATAGTATATTTTCACTGTATTTATAAAAAAATATATTTTTAAAACTTTTTTGAAAAAAGAAAATTTTTCGGACACCGTAATTGGAACACGATGAATTTTAAGCGGGTTGAATAGTGCTCATTCTTAATAAAATTTTATGTTTCAATTCCCATTTATTATCCAAATATTTTACTTTATTGTAAGTTTTGTAACTATTTTTCTAAAATTAAAAGCATTTCCACCTTATATAAAATAAAAACGCTACAAAAATTATCTTGACGTCCACAATTTCCAAAATTCTCTCAAAAAATTATTATAAATCGATAAAAGCAAAATAAATGAAATTAAAAAAAGATTCGGCTGTGCTGAATCATTGATATCCTTCACCATCTTACCGAATAATTAAATTTTCGCCTTAACGTATGCTTTCATTATTTCACATTTATAAATCTACATTTTTTTCAAACAACAAAAATTTGAATACGAAAAAAAAAAAATCAATCAACAACAATTCCATATTTATTTTTGTATATGTGTATATACAAACTGACTGCATATACAAAGAACAACAACACTGTTATTCATTATATTACTGCTGTTGCTAACTAAACTACTTGCCTATACAAAAAAGTACACTGAACCAAAAAGGTACATAAATACAATTAAAAAGTTCATTGTTACAATGAATTTGTGCACTAATTTTGACCCTATGTACAGGTTCATTGAAACAATGAATTGTCATACATTAATATTATAATTCAATGTACAAGTTCATTGATTAAATTTATTCTTACATTGAATCATTCATTAAATAAAATAAATAATTTCAGTGAACAGTACATTGGTTTCAATGAACTCATATTTTGTCCCAATGAAACTATACATTAAAAATGTATTATAATAATAGGCGTGTTCTGTATTTCTTGTTTCTATTTTATTTTATATTAAATAATTAAAGTATATGATATTGAGTTAATATAAGCAAAAATTAAATATAAATATAAAAAAAAAAAAAAATTATTACATTTCACTAAAAAATTTAAATAAAAAAATGCATGTTGCAGATGTTATCGTATTTGCTTTGTCATTTATAATAATATAGTAATTCATGTTGTCCTCTATATTGCTCAATGATGGTATGGAATATCCATTTAGATGCCACATTAATATAACTACAGCATTAATCCTTAACAAAGAAAGTTTATAAATAAAATTTTTAAAATTCGTTCAATTGCTTAAAAAATTTGAACTATTTCCTTATTTTGACGATCACCAGATGTAGCATTCAAATTTTGATATTTTATATTTTTATTAAGAATTCAATTAAAATATTTCATATATTTATGTATACTTACGAATCGAATCCTCTTGATTTTGAAATCGCAATATTTTTTGAAACCCTGGTGTTTGAGGCTAATAACACATTCTTCTGCATCTTAGTGTTTTTATCTACATAAATATAAATGAAATGTAATATTTAAAAACTGTTTAAAATCATAAACATTATTAAACTTACGTGTTATGAAGGAAAGTCTCCAAATTCCTTCTTTTGGGTAATTAATTTAATTTGGTGTATTCAATTATGCTGCTCGACTTCTCCTTTGCGAATAAATTATATTTATGTATTTTAATAATTCGATTTATTTTATTTAGTTTTTAATTATTTTCGTTTTTAATATAACACTCATTTTTTTACTTTTTGCTTTTGTTTAAAACGCGTCATTTCTTGTTAAAAGATAAAAGAAAACTGAGTTGTATTTGTTTTCAATTTACTTTATTTCCCGTTAGAAATCATTTATTTTAATATAATTTAATGAAATTTATCATTGGTTCAATGCTTATGTTCATTGTGTAATGCTTCTTCTTAATTAAATCAATGTATTAGTACATTGAATAAATTAATTCATTGAACTAATACATTAAATCAATTAACTAATTTACCTATTGTAATAAGAAATAAATTTAATGAATGGTTTCAATGTAATGTTCATAATAGCGTTAATAATTTAATTGAATATTTTCATTGAAGCAATGAATTTCTACATTAAGTTAATAATTTTTTGGAAGAAAATTAATGAATTTCATTTGATGTACTTCATTCATTGAAATTACTTTTTTCAGTGTAAAACGTCACTAATAGTCATTACAATGTTTAATATACATAATCAACATAATCAACTCTGTTGATTATGAACGAATTTGGTTTATTAAAAAAACCGAAATTTTATAAAAATATTTATGACCGATATATAAAAGTAAAAATCTATAGCTAAAACAAGGGCTTAAAAATCGAAAATGCGTTTTGCCCGATATCTCAGTTATTATGAACCGATTTATTTCATTTTTTTAGCAAAAAAATCAGAAAAAAATGTCCGAGCCTTCTTTGCAAAAATGAAGTGCCTAGTACAGCGATCGCCACACTCATACATTCACAATTATGTCTATGTGTGTTTTCTTTTACTCTCCCATTAAGAAATTGTACACCAAAAAAATAACTTTATTTTTATAGTAATTTAATTTTAAAGTTTTGTTGTGAATTCAAGACTTGTAAATGGAAATAAACGTTACTAGTTCAGAATTTGAATAGTAATTACCAGGGATTGCAAAGATTATCATAAAAATTACGATTTAATAATTAATTTTATATTCTTTGATTAAAATAAAATTGACATTTATTTTTTGTCCAAAATAAGTATAACTATTATTTTAGGATTTTAATTTTTTATCAAAAAGTATCGGTTAATAACAAATTTAGCTCAACACGATCGATTATTTAAAATTTTTATGCTTGGTTTATAATAAAAAATTAATTTTAGTAAATTATAACTGTAATTTCTTAGTAAAACTATAATAGTTTTTTCTTAATTAAGAAATAAAAATTCATTTTGACCAAACAAAAATCTTTAAATTAGTCCTACTTAATATGAAACATTTTTCATGAGTGTATATCAAGCAACAAGCGTAACACAACCTCCTTGTTTGAATGCTCGTGCGAGACTGAAGGCTCAACTACATAGAATACTTTCGCTTCAACTGCGACTGACAGCTAAGTTAAATACATGCATTTATATTGAGCGGAACCAAATCAGTACGCCAAACTTCTGCGTGAAGTACTTCAAAGATGAAAAATGTTCAACTTTGAAGTGCCGAAGTACGTAAATATATTTTGTCGGTTGTTTTATTCTTATTTTTATATTTTTTCGTTAAGTCGGAAATTTTAATTTCCAATTCATCATTTCAACTGAGAACATAATAGAATTTTTACATCTTTATATTTTATTATATAAAATTTTAATAACAAAATAATGCAACGACTGGGTTAATATCATTTATGTGTTGCGTAGCTGTCAGTCGCAGTTGAAGCGAAAGTATTCTATGTAGTTGAGGCTTGACTTGCTTTGTGTGCTTTTTATTAATATCAAGAGCATAACAAAAGATATAAAAAGCACGCGAGCTTGTGTTTTGGCGATCGCTGGCCTAGTATATACAGAGGCTTCAGAAACTGGAAAACCGTTTTTTAAGCATATCTCCGCAATATATGAACCGATCTTGCTGAATTTCAATAGCAAAATTCTCGAAAAGATTTCCGATCGTTTGATATATATGTATATTATATATGCCAGTTATCGGTGGGCTTCATAAACGCCATTTCAACCGACACACGGACGGACGGACATGGTCCTATCGTCATCATTTCGTACAAGGATCCCGAAAATATAAACTTTTTTGTTCTCCGACGAAAATTGTGGAAATTACAAACGGAATGACAAACTTATTTATATATACCCTTTACACCTGTGGTGAAGGGGATAAAAAATATTATTTTGTTATAAATTCATTTAATTATTGGCGTCAAAAAAAAAAAATAATTGTAGTAGTTGTTTGTTAAATCAAATAATTTTTAGTAAATAATTTGCATCTAATCTGAATAGCCTTAAAATATTTTTCCCCATCTCGTATTTTACGATATTTAATAGCTGTTTCATGAAACAAAAAACGTCAAATAAATGCGCGTAATGTGAACAGAAAATCAACTCTGTATTTAGTTGCTAAAATTGCGGGAAAACACGACCAAATAAAACTTAAGTATGATTCGCACTACATATACTTAAAACGAATATAAAACAGGATTGATTTACAAATCAAGAGTGAAAACTATACGAAATAGAATCAAAGAATAAAAGTTATTTCATGATATCTTATTTATATGCATAAGTGTATTTTAATTTTATTTCAAAGTAGGGTTTATAATTTCCCGACATTTTTCAACTCCCGGGAATTGGGATTTTTTTTTGCATTCCCTGGAATTCCCGAAAAATTCAGGTTTGATTAAAAAAAAAAAACATACAGCTTACAAAATGAATGTTAAAATTTGTTTGTTATAATAAATTATGTATATCTTTTGATTTACAAATGAAAAAAATTTAATATTTTCAAAACATTTATTTTAAAATTCAGTTCAATAAAATGTTATTGAAAAAATAAATATACAAATATGTATATTTAAAAACCATATATTTAATTGTATAGTAACAGGTAACTTAAAAACTAAAAATAAATTAAATGAGATCCATTTTGAATTTAATAATTTATAATTAATTTTTTAATTAATATAAAGTATTTGTGCAATTACACTTTTTAGTTAAATATTTAGTAAACATTTATATCAATAGTAATAAAAAAAACATTTTTAAATAATGTGTTCAAACATTTTATGAAATAATTTCAGCATTATTTTTTTCTATAAAATTATGTTTCAGAACTACTAATGCATTTATTGTATTATTAGAAAGTCGATTTTTAATTTTATTTGCAAAATTTCCTGAAATAGAAAATACCCGTTCGCTTTCAACGGATGTTGGTCTGACAGTTAATAATGCATTAAAGAGATTGTCTAAATTTGGTGTTCTAGTACCAGTCGCTTCGAACATAGATAACTCTTTTCTAATAAGATCCATATTTGTTAAAACTTTTTGTTTTTACCATCTTCCATGGCTGTATTAATAGCTTTATTCATATTTTCTTGAAAAGACTCTGTCTAAATTAGCACAACGCTGCTTAATTTTATTTGATATAAAATTAATTTTTATAATGAATTAAACTGAATTATTATTATTGTTATTATTATAATTATTATTATTATTATTTTTACTTTTATAAAGTACACTATTAAATTGAATTTTGTTAAGTGTATTATTTAAAGTTGTTAACTCTAATTATAACAATTATAATTATGTGAAACAAAATGAAAAGAAACAATAATTATGTTCTAAAAAAGCCTTAGCGGCAATTAAAAAGAAAAATGTAAATCACTTACAATCAAAACTCCACTAGGTAAGCATCTCTTGCTTCTAATAAACAACACAGAACATAAAACTAATTCCTTTGGTTTTTTTATTTATCTCTTTTTTTTCTACTGATCCCAAAACCCGCACAACATAACTTATAATTTTTCATTCCTGAGAAATTATAAGTTTTTAAGAATTTATTTTGGCCAAAAAATAAATCCTCCTACTCCAATTAATACATGGTCCTTCGAGCCGGATATATAAATGTTATTAAAGTTTTAAAAGTTTTTGAAACAAAAAATTTTTTCCAATAACGTAAAAAATTGCAAATTGGTTTTCCTTTTGTTTTTTAATTTTTAATTTACCAAATAAAAAACGAGTTAAAATTAATTTAATTATTTACTAATACTGGAAATATTAGCTTTTGGTTCTTATTAGTTGCCAATTGTGGAAAAAATTTTTTTGTTGATTACTAATAATGTAAAATTAGTAATAATATATTTTTTTTTATTTTATGTTTGTAGTAAAAATGTTCCTTTTGTTTAAATAATTTTTAATTTTATCGTTGAAATATGCCAATGAAATTTTTGTTAATTAAATGATTTGCCAATTAGATTGTGATTTTAGCAAGAAATTGCTTAATAATTTTTTCGTCGATTATTAAATGCCAAAAAAAAAAAATTTATTGCCAAAGAATTTTTGTCGTTGATAACCACTATATATAATTAGTAAAATATTTGTATATTTATCTTTGTTTTATTTATTATAAAACAAAAATTTTATCAGAAGAAACCTCGTTCTTCTTAAACTCTAGAATTTTTTCCGTACGATTTTGTTTAGCGATCACTGTTTTACAGCAAGAGTTTGCTTATATATGTATTTTTTAATTATTGCCAAAATAAAATTTTTCCAAAAAAATTATTTTATGATTTTTTTTCTTAAGTGACCACTGTAGCATAAATAATCATAAATTAATTTTTTTGGAAAAATTTTATTTTGGCAATAATTAAAAAATACATATATAAGCAAACTCTTGCTGTAAAACAGTGATCGCTAAACAAAATCGTACGAAAAAAATTCTAGCGTTTAAGAAGAACGAGGTTTCTTCTGATAAAATTTTTGTTTTATAATAAATAAAACAAAGATAAATATACAAATATTTTACTAATTATATATAGTGGTTATCAACGACAAAAATTCTTTGGCAATAAATTTTTTTTTTTTGGCATTTAATAATCGACGAAGAAATTATTAAGCAATTTCTTGCTAAAATCACAATCTAATTGGCAAATCATTTAATTAACAAAAATTTCATTGGCATATTTCAACGATAAAATTAAAAATTATTTAAACAAAAGGAACATTTTTACTACAAACATAAAAAAAAAATATTATTACTAATATCACATTATTAGTAATCAACAAAAAATTTTTTTCCACAATTGACAACTAATAAGAACAAAAAGCTAATATTTCCAGTATTAGTAAATAATTAAATTAATTTTAACTCGTTTTTTATTTGGTAAATTAAAAATTAAAAAACAAAAGAAAAACCAATTTGCAATTTCTTACGTTATTGGAAAAAATTTTTTGTTTCAAAAACTTTTAAAACTTTAATAACATTTATATAAAATTTATTTATTATATACAAAACATAAATATTTGAGCGTTACAGATCTCTGTCTCTAAAGCAATTTCTTGCAACTTTTTGATAATTTTTATAAAATTTAAATGCAATTTCTTGCAATATATCTCGATCGGCAAATAAATTTTCCGAGTTTTTAAAAAAAGTAAATTTAAATTAAAATTTAAATATCTCAGATAAATTTAAAATTACAGTCCACTTACACAATCTATTATTCAAGATTCCAAATATTCTAATTCGGGTTTTCGGTTGATCAGTAGACAGCAATCGAATTACATCATTTCATCGAATATCAAGATAATTAATAAATTTCAATTTTCTCTTGTTTTTAATTCGATTTTTTCTCAAAATCCAAATTACAAAGGATTTCTATTTTTTTCAAATCGAATATCAAGAGAATAACTACATTTAGAGATTTATATTGTTTTTAATTCGATTTTTCTCAAAATCCAAATTACAAAGGATTTCTAGTTGCATTTCGAATATCAAGAGAATCAATTTACAATTTTCTCTTGTTTTTAATTCGATATTTTTTAAAATCCAAATTACAAAGGATTTGTCTCTATTTTTCAAATCGAATATCAAGAGAATCAATTTACAATTTTCTCTTGTTTTTAATTCGATATTTTTTAAAATCCAAATTACAAAGGATTTATCTCTATTTTTCAAATCGAATATCAAGTGAATCAATTTAATATTTTCTCTTGTTTTTAATTCGATATTTTTTAAAATCCAAATTACAAAGGATTTCTATTTTGCTTTTCGAATATAAAGAGAATCAATTTGCAATTTTCTCTTGTTTTTAATTCGATTATTTCTCCAAACTTCAAATTAATTTTTTTTGCGACTTTTTCAAAATTCAAATTTTATATTTTCGAATATCAAGAGAATTGATCAATTTCAATTTCTCTTGTTTTTAATTCGAATTTCTCCTAAAATCCAAATTACCAAGGATTTATATTTTCCAGTTGGAATACTAAAAGAGTTAATAAATTTAAATTTTTCTCTAGTTTTAATAAGATTTTTTCTCAAAAATCGAAATACAAAAAACCACATCTCTCAAATTATTTTTTATAGCCTGTGAAAACAAACATATTCAGTTCTCCTAACTTATTAAGATATATTTCCCAAATTACGAAAACTTTGATTTCCAGTAGTTTTTCAATTTATTCGAATAGAAAATGGCATCGCTTCCTAATAAATTTGCATTTAATGCAAACAACTTAATCGCCTTTTGCAAAAAATGTGATGGTCAAAATTTCTCAACTCAATCTGAAGCATATGTAAATATAAGAATTAAAGATATTGATTCTCGATGGGAAAAAGTTGAGAAATCATATGAAGAAACAATGCTTTCAGAACTGAGTGAAGAAATTAAAACCACTGCTCAGGAGCAATACGACTCATGTGTCGAAATTTATTATTTGACTATGTCTAAACTTGTGGAATGCATAAGATCAACAAGCGATAGCATAGAGTCCCGAGTTAGTATTGATCCAAATACTTCTAGCATTCAAAGTAGCAATTTTAGTACTGGTCTAAAGCTTCCCCCTTGCGACACACAAATATTTTCAGGTGGTTATGAAGACTGGCCAGCATTTCGTGATATGTTCACAGCAGTCTACATTAACCACCCAAGGCTAACACTCGCTGAAAAGCTTTACCACCTTAGGAATAAAACAACTGACACTGCAGGAGCAATAGTAAAAAGATTTCCTTTGGCAGATAGTAACTTTACATTAGCCTGGGAAGCTCTAAAATTGCGTTACGAAAACGTTAGAGTATTAGTAGACAACCAAATCAGAAATCTTTTTAATATTCCGGTTGCGAAAACAGAGGATAGCGAGTCTTTACAAAGAATTCATAGCGCAGTAACTGATTGCTTGTCGATGCTTCAAACATTAGGTGTGTCAGATGAAGGTTGGGATCCCATGTTAGTCAATTTAGTTTATTCGAAATTGCCACATGAAACATTAGCTCACTGGGAGCAGTCTCTAAACGCAAGTCGAGAGTTGCCACCTTGGTCCCGACTAAGCGATTTCTTATTAAAAAGATGCGAAGTAGTAGAAAGAATTTCCACTATAAAAGTAACAAAATCTACTTTTCTAAATGAACCAAATTCTAAATCACAAATTCAGATGTACGCATCTCAAGAAAAATTAAATTACAAATGTAAAATTTGCGAAGAAGATCACAATTTAAGAACATGTCCCGAATTCCGCAAACTTTCTATTCAAGAAAGGGTTGATTTCATATTCAAGAATCAATACTGCAATAATTGTTTATCACAATCCCATTCAAAGAAAAATTGCTCAAGCAAAAATACCTGTCTAAATTGTGGTAAAAAACACCACACTTTGCTTCATATGCGCTCGTTCAACAATTTCCGCAACAATGACCAGAACTTGCAAAATAAAAATGGTCAAGGAAATCAAAATAATCGATCTGTTCATAAAAATCAAAATAATCGATCTCTTGAGTTAAGTGAAGCAGAACAGAGACCTTCCTCTTCTCAAGCAGCCAAATCAGCACAAATTCATGCCAATTATTCGGCAAATAGTACAAACGTATTACTACGCACCGCATTAGTTCAAATCGAATGTAGAGGCGAGTTATTTACAATTCGCGCTCTGATTGACCCCGGGTCGGAAAGAACATTTATATCCGACAAAATTCGGAATCTTTTAAACATACCATCCAGAAAATCTCACTTTGAAATCATTGGGATCGGGGGTCAAAGTCAAATTGCCGAAAGGGAATGCGATTTGGTTTTAGTATCGAAAATTAGGAACTTCCGGTTTCAAATTACGGCAATTGTTTTGCCAAAAGTCACAAATAAAATCCCTTCAACATCATTTAAGGTAATAAACTCCTCTGACCTTTCAATTCTCGATTTATTTTCTGTGCTTTCAAACAAATTTGGATTTTTTAAATATTTTAATAGAGTTATTAATTCAATGTTTCTGCGTTCGGAAATTCTTTATTCAAGAGTTTTGAATAACTCCTTAGAAATAGAGCTTCTTACATCAAACATTTTCTTAAGAAGTACTTGAAGTATTGCCTCTGCTGTCAACAAATTTGTATCTCGGCGACTTAAAAGCCTCAACAACAATTTTAATTGGATGCAAAACATTGTATAATGATTCTAAAATCACAACATGATCATCTTTCCACATATGGGCAAGGTTATGGTCAATCAAAGTCTTTTTAATTGAATTTTTTATTTTTATTATTGAATTCCATCTTGTTTTAATATCCAGGCACAGTTTCGGTTTTCACATACTTCTGTAAAGTATAATTTTTTAATGGACTTTTTATACCCTACACCACCAAAGGTGGTTGGGGTATTATGTGTTTGTGCAGAAGTTGTAACGCAGAGAAAAAATCTTCGGACCCCCACCTTAAAGTATGCCGTTCGACTCAGAATCACTTTCTGAGTCGATTTAACGAAATCCGTCCGTCTGGTCGGCTGGCTGGCTGTCCATGTAAAGCTTGTGCGCAAATTACAGGTCGCAATTTTGAAGATAATTTGATGAAATTTGGTACATATGCTTTTTTTAGTACAAGGACGAAGCCTATTGAATTTGGTTATGATCGGCCCATTATTTCTCCTAGCCTCCATACAAATGTCCTCCCGGAATAGAGTTTTAACTCTTATAGATGCCTTAAAAATAGGAATATTTTAATGAAATTTGGTACATATACGTTTTATATCTGCAAAAATCCGTCTACCAAATTTCATGAAGATCGGTCCAAAATCAAACTAAACCTGTCATTATTTTGTATAAATGTCTCAATATCTATCACCATATTATTTTTTACACTTTCGTAATAATCTAATATGATTTTCATAACAGTCGTTTCAGATTTTGGAGCTTTAAGTCCCATTGCTTTTAAAGATTCCCGAATAAATGAACTTCGTGCTATTGCCCTTACAGAAAGGCCATCGTAGGCGGCAAGTTTTGCCAACATTTCTCCTAAATCTTTATTTTGAATAAAATCTTTAATTGAACGTTGTTTTTTTGTAGAGGCTGTTCATCATCATTGGTGTTAGCATTGTTAACAGGTTTTTCCACAGTTATTTTATGGATATTGGAAAGGTGTTTCAATAAGCCACTAGTTGAAGATCCTTTATACGTAAGTACCTTTGGGCATAAGCTACATTGGGCGCTTGAATTTGTGCTTTTTTTAAAGTATTTCCAAACAAGAGATCGCTCCATTTTCTGTGCGAAAATATTAAACATTAAAAAGTATTTACATAAAATTAAAACGCAAATATACCTTATCCCTTATATATGTATTTATAATTTTAAGAATTTTTGTTTATTATAGAAATAAACATATAAAAAAGAAATTTGTCAGTTTTATGTTAAATTCTTTTGCTTTTTCTTTTTGATGTTCTTTTTAATCTTGCTTTTTTGTGTACATCAGAGTTGTTTATTTGCGTAAAGGTATACAGAGTCGTATTTTTTGGTAGTTTTAAATTCCCGGGATTCCCGAAAAAAAATCCCGGGAATCGGGAAGTGAAAAATTAGCAAAATTCCCGGGAAATCCGCCCGGGGATTCCCGGGATAAAACCCTATTTCAAAGGCATAAATATTTCTTGTTATCTACACATGAACTACCCAGTTCACAAAGTATGTAATTAAGGGTACTCATTTAAACGCTTAAGTTTCCCTTTTGTGCAAATTTAGGTGACATATTTCCTGAACGCCCTTCATGCAATAATTTTATTATAATTAACGTTAGAATATTTTTTTTAAATCTCATTTATTGGTAATTTCTAAGTACAGTCGAACACGGTTATAACGAACTATATCTATAGCGAACCCTTTTCTTCGGTCCCATTGATTTTACACAAAATTTCCATACAAATAACTACGTTTATAACGAACACATTTTTATGGTCCCAAGAATATTTCATACAAAAAACTACGTTTATAACAAACTCACACAAACAAAAATTTTAGAAAAAAAATTTCACATTTCAAAATGTTATAAAATTTTAAAAACTAGCTAAAATATTATTTATTTAAATTTAAATTATTCGACAAATAGAAATATTTTCATTAATTTCAATTTTAATTATCGGAAAAATTAATGAGGTATTTTATTATTATAGTTATTTAACATAACGCATGGACAGGATTAAAGAGGATTAAATGAAGAGGATTAAAAATCAAAATATTAGAAAATCGTTATACCTCAAAGAGTAATCTCAAAACATGCCAATGTCGAAACCTCGGTAATAAAAGAAAACGTTGAATGGGTATAAACAAATATAATTAATCTCAATTTCCTCTTAGCCAAGGAATGATTACCTATATTTTGTTAAAAAAAAAATTTTGTTGTTGTTTTATAGACTACTAACATTATTACACTAAATTTTTGCTGGATGCCACCATTTTTGTCATAATATTGTTAACTTTATTTAACTTGACCTTATGTCTAAACTATTGAACCAATAACAATGAAACATGGCAAATATGTATGTCCTCGAAGGAAATACTGATTGGATGTCAAGCCCACTTTTTTAAAGTAAGAATTGCTTTGCTTCATAGTAAGTAAATTTCAAATTTTATAAGCATTTTGATGACGGTGGTAAAAAATATTACAGTATAATAAGGCGTGGCACCCCCACAGATTCCTTGTGTATGTAAAATTTTATGTGAATTGAATTAATATCATTAAGAAAGCAGAAAAATTGATTTTTACTGAAAGTGGGCTAAAAACTAGGCATCTAATTTATATTTTAGCCTATAGTTTTCTCCAAAAAATATTTGATATATATGCTAAATTCAATTTGAACTTCCAAAATAAGAATTATTTACAAAAAGTGGGCGTGGCATTTTGATTTATATTATATTCAATATTTCCCTATAGAGGATCCATTTTATTCACACTAAACTTTTTTATTTCAATACTACAGGGGTAGCGGAGCACCCCAGGTATACTCTCGTTGTATATAAATATTCCACAAAAATACAACCTGCTTATTAACAATCTAATAAAAAAATGTCGGGAGACAAATTAACGATTGCAACTAATTAAATAGTAAATAAATACTTTTAAAATATTTTTTTAACCAATTTTAAAATGTTATGTTTTTTTCTAAAAAAAAAAACGCGAAAATTGGTAATAAAATAAAATAACCAATATAAATATCATAGTTAAATACGTAGACAAGCTCCTGAAACTATTTAAAGAAGAGACGGCGATTATAACTCCATTTTTGGATTTTTTCATATTGATAATTTTTTCTAATTTAAAATTTTTTTTCCATTCTATATTTTTAACCGATTTGTAATTTTTTAGTAGTCAGAAATCGCAAGTAAAATAATTAATTTTACATAAAAATTTGTTTCTCATAATACAAAAAAAATATAAACAAAGTAATTCAAAGTATTAAAAACTCTTTTCTATTTTGTTTTGATAACGCAATTAATTAATTTTACATAAAAATTGATTATTCGGGTTTTTGCGAAAACCGGTTTTCGAATAGTTCGAATATTCGTCATTTTAAAAAAATCGATTAAAATTTCTAAATTTTAGAAAAAACGGTTAACCGGGTTTTCTATAAAATTTTTAAAAAAGATGTAGCGCGGTAGTTTAGTTTAATATTTCAAACAAAACAAATATAAATTTACAAACAAATTATGATTTTCTCTTAACATTAGAACTTAGGGTAATGTATCTAATGTGGTTACTGCAATTTGAATTGATAGAAACATCATACACCACCATATATGGTTAGGATATAACGCATTTGTGCTTATAATTGTAACGCACAAAAAATCTTTGGATCTCCATTTTAAAGTATTTAACGATATCCAGAAAAACACAGATCTCAATTTTAAAAGCTTAAAGAAATTTGGTACAAATATATATTGTCACCGAAAATGCAAAACAACGTAACATCAAAATTTTCAAATTTGTGTTTTTGATGAAATATAGTTTATTTTTCTAAAATATGCGTGATCAGAAATTTTCAGACTTGTAGCTCAAAAAAAAAAAAAACGATTTTATTAACGAAGGCAATAATTTTGTTAAGTCAAAATAACGTAACATCACATTTGTTAAAAAAAATAAAAAAAAAAATTTTTCTTTTTTTTACGAATTTTGATTGCAAATTATTAAAAATATAATAGCTTTTAAAATTTTGGAGTAAAAGTTATCAGAAATATTTTTAATTATAATTTTTCTAAAAATTTTATTGATGATACGTTTTTTTGGCTTCAAAAAATTGCAATCTTGAAATACGTAAACCACATAACTTAAAAAATATTTATTAAAAATAAAAATGTTCATAATTAATGTATTAGAACATATTTAAGGATGTAATAACCCAAAATTTTTAGCACAATTTGTTTAGATTTTATAAAGTTTTTTGTCTCTCCTGTAAAGTAATGAAAAGTGATGATACGTTGTTTTGCATTTTCGGTGACGATATATTTTAGTATAAGGACGAATTAAATTTCATGTTGTTTAAGAAAAAATCTAAATTATATTTTTAATACCTAAATTTTTTGTAATTCCACAAAGAATTTCTTATTTGTTTTTACTAATTTAGTTTTTTACGGAACCATGCTTTAAACCTTAAACACAAAAAATCGAGATTATTTATATATGGAACAAATTTTAGCCTGCGGCGCTTTATACTCAAAATCAAATAAAGACATTAATATTTTTTTATTTACTATTCATATTGTGAAACCATTACAAAAGAAAAATTAATGATTAATTCCCCCGAAGTCTTACTACATATTATGACATTTTTCAAATTTAAAAGCTATTTATTATGATACAATTGTCAACTTAAAAATTATCTTGAAAATATATTACTTTTTTTAAGGAAAATAAAAACCGAGTATTCGACGCAAAAAACCAGGTTTATTCGATATTCGAAAAGCTAGCATTTTAAAAAAACCGACCCGAAAATGTTCAAAAAACTGGTTAAAACCGATCGAATAAAACCGGTTCGATCTCCCTAGTATTTACTGAAAATAAAAATAAACAGTAAAAGAACAAAAACAAAACACCTTTAAAAACAACTCAAGTTGTTTACATTTTTTACTTTGTTTCTCATAATGCATTCGACTCGAAAAATAAATAAAGCAATTCAAAGTATTACATTTTTTATGTTGTTTATCTCGCTCTTCTTACCACTCTCGTAATTAAAAATGTAAAAACAACACTGTTATTATTTCATTACAACTTTTTTTACTTATTTATTTATTTATTTATTTATTTAAGTCTACGGAAAAAAAATTTTCCTTCAGACCATTATATAAAAATACAATATATACATAATTATTTACGAATACATTTCGTGTAAAAACATTTAAATTCTGAGCGTAATCAGTAAATTGATATAATTCATTAAAAGTGGCACAAATTCTCCTTAATGAATCAGCAGTAGCATAGTTGGTGCGAAAAAAAATTAATTAGAATTGGTTGATAGTTCCGCGATGGACGAATAGGAACGTTGAATAAAATGTTTTTCAAAAGGAATTCAGAATCCACATTTCCTTTGATAAGGTTAAGCAGAAAAGTAACATTCAGCATAATTCTGCGGCTTCTAAGAGTTGGTAGTTTAATTAATGATAATCTACTTGTATATGGCGACAAAACTACTGACGAACTCCAGTGTAAGCTTCGCAAGCAGAAAATTAGGAACTGTTTCTGGATAGATTCGATGTGATCAATATGTATATTATAAAATGGATCCCACACAACTGAACTATATTCCAGTATTGGTCTAACCAAGGACGTATCTAATGTCTTAGTGATGTAGGGATCATAGAATTCTTTTGCCCATCTTTTTATAAAAGCAAGAACGGTATAAAACTAAGTTCTGCCCAGTTTGTTAAAAAAAAAAACAAATAACAACAACGACGGCTTTGAATGAGAGAGTTGTATACATGAGAAATAAAAAAATAGAGTTAAATAATTTGAGACGCTCTTTTCTTTGTTTTGTGTATACAAATATTTCATATATTGTTTTGGTATACGTATTAGTAGTAACTTATAGGAGCCTATTTACATTGGGGATTTCCCTTGGAAAAAATCGCTACAACTTTTACGTTTGTAGGCAAGACGTGTAGAGAAGCAATCGGGGTAAGAAAAGTTGCCCGTCGACGCAAAACTAAAAATTTCATGAAATTTTTTCAAATTTATTTTTAATTTTTCTGATTTGTTGTTTTTTGTCAAACATTTTTTAAAAATTTCATAATACAAATTTATATGTGTAAATGTAGAAAGGATTTAGAAGCAACTTCAAAACAAAATATCGTAAAAAAAAAACGCAGCAATAATCCCCAGTGTAAATGAGGTCTAACTTCTCAAATGCTGAACTAAAATCCGTTCAGCATTTGAGAAGTTATATATAAATTTATATTGTGCACATCTATGTATGAGAAAATATCTTGTTAATGGGGTGTTTTTTTTTTTTTTATTAAAATCGCATTTTTTTTTTTTTTTTGACGAGATAAATTTTTCGTTTGTCTTACAAAAACAGGGGATAAGAGTCCATAAAATCGAAATTCGAACTAACCGCAAAACCGTTTGGATATTTTACTAATCTGAAGATATAATTTCATTTCACATTGAAATCATTGAGGTAATATTTGATGACCCACAATTTGTCTCATAATGTTATTTGAGTTATTGTGTTGGACATATGTTATTTGAAAATGTTTAATATTTTTAAAATTCATATGGAAATTCACAAAAAAAAACCACTGTGAAACCTAAGTTTATGAGTTCTGTAAAAAAATTTGAAAAATTTGTTGATTTCTTACACAAAAATTTTATTTTTTTTTAAATTTTTTTTTACAAAATTTTTGGACATATTTCATCAAAAATAATATCCATATATATGGAAATGAATCTGTGTTTGTTTATTTGTTTTTTTGTTTGGGCTTTATAGAAAGCTAAACCACTGGACCGATTTTCTTGAAATTTTCACAGTATCATTCTGTAATACCCGAAAGTAAAATAGGCTACTCGATAGTAGCAGGGGGAATTGTAGCCCCCACACAAAGTAAATATTTATTATCACATATCTCCAGAACTATTATACATGAAATCCTGATATTTTGTGAAAATAATTATATTATCAACAGCGTTTAATTTTAAGCACACAAATATTTTTTTTTCAACTGGCGTCTGCGCTGAAAAAAGTTTAAATTTTCATTTTCGATCACATGCTTACTTAACATAACTGAAATAAGCAGCAACCAGTTTTTATTTTGCTCAGCAGCAAATAAAATAAGCAGCGCACACACTCAGTTTTTAACTCAGCCAAGTTGATTTTACGTCTTAGTCGTGTGCGCTCAGCACAACGTAGAAACATATTTCAGCAACGCACAGTTTCCCGTTTCAAAAATAAAATGGAAATAAATCTGGAATTTCCAAACGGCTAGTCCGATTTCCATGAAATTATAGTCAGTGTTAGTAGAGGAGTAGGCGAGTTTAAGTTTCGAGTTTGGACGTTATAAACATTTAAAACGATCCAGATTCGTTATATCTCAGCCGATTTAAAAGATTTTTACATGAGTTTTAGATATTTGGCTTCAAACATTAAAATTTTTAGTTTTGGACCTATCTTGGTAAAGTTTTTTCGCTATAGCGGGTCCAAATTTCACTAGATTTTTTTGAAATATGTTTTATTTTATTAACAACAAATAACAAAATAGTGTAGAAATGGAATTAAAAAATAATTATATCTTTTACAAAGTTTGTTATGTGTTTTCAATTTTTTGGTAATAGAAATATTTGCTCCCCAATATCGGTTGGGAAGATATTGCAAAAAATTTAAAAAATCCAATTTTTGGAAATTTTTTAAAGTTTTTTGGGATTTGCGGGATTTCTATTGAGAAAAATTTTATTGCAAAATTAAAATTAATAATATGTACAAAATCAAAAATCTGTCCTTTCTCGGTGTTTTTTGCAAAAAGTTTTCAACAAGCAAATTAACCAAATCACATGTAATTATTAAGTTTGAATCCTTTAATTGCTTACGCAAAACAGACGATACAGACTTGTTATATAACAATATTTAGGAAATTTTGTCTTCTTTTCAAACATATATAAAAAAATTTATAATACGAAAATTTGTTGAAGACTTTTTGCAAAAAACACCGAGAAAGGACAGATTTTTTATTTTGTACATATTATTCATTTTTAATTTTGGAATAAAATTTTTGTTAGTAAATATTTTTAAATGAAATTTTACACCTAAGTAGATTCTTTGATGCTTAATTTGGTCCTTTAGTCAGTTTTTTGGTTTTCTCAATAGAAATCCCGCAAATCCTAAAAAACTTTAAAAAATTTCCAAAAATGGGATTTTTTAAATTTTTTTGCAATATCTTCTCAACCGATAATAATTATAATAACAGTACAATTCTCGACCGAGTGACAAAAAAAAATTTATATATATATATATATATATATATATATATATATATATATATACATATATAAATTTTTTTTGTCATATTTTTCTTACTATCACAATAATTTTTTTTTTGTCACACGGTCGAGAATTGTACTGTTATTATAATTATTTTTGTATAATCGGCTGACGTCTTAATAAAAGTAAAAAATTAATTAAGACATTTAAGAAAGACATTAAAAAAAACAACTTAATTTTCCTTCTTAAATATAAAAACAAAAACCAAACAACTTTGTATAATATATCAAAACAAAGAAAATTATACAAAATAACAAAATTTTATTCTTATTGAAAAGAACAAAAATTTTTTTTAATTTTTTTCTTTAATTTAAACAATATTTAATATTTAGTTAATATTTTTTCATCTACTAATATTAAATATTATCTAATATTTTTATAAAAGTTCTACAAACATTTTAAATAAATTGCAAATAAATATATTATATAAAAAATTTTTGTTTTTTTAATTAAAATTAATAAATCTACATATAAATATCTTTAATACAAAATTCATAGTATTTTATTGCACCGTTTTCTATTTGTTTTCATTTAAAATAATTAACTTCATTTTCCTTCTTAAATGTAAAAACAAAAACCAAACAACTTTGTAAATCAACTGTACAGAACTATACAGTCTTACTATACAGTTGTTCTTACGTTGCACAGTTTCAAAAATTCCATGAAATTTCAGACAGTGTTAGTAGAGGTGTAGGAGAGTTTAAGTTTCGAGTTTGGACGTTATATATATAATGAGAAGTCGAATTATAATGCGCTAATTTTTATTTAAATTGTCCCAGCAAAAAAGAAAAAAAAAAAAAAAACGATCAAGAGCTTCCAAAAAAGAACATTTTCATCCCTTCAAAAGTAGAATAAAGTAAATATACACTTTGTTCTACTTTTGAACAACTTTTTTGTTACAACTACTTTGTTACAACTTTTTTGAAATTTAATAATAATTACTTCAAAAAAATTAAAGTTAATGAATTTTTAGCGGGAAAAAAGGTTAATAATTTCTAAGAAAATTAAAATTTTATAAATTTTAAATCATATTCATTATATTTTGATAGTTCTAAAAAAGAATTTTTGTTATAAAATTTAATAAACATAGTTTTAAAGGAATTACTTCAAAAGAAATGAACCAGAAATATAAAAGAAGAACATCCTACCAATGACAATCATGGGTTAGAAAAAGAACTTCTGCAGCTCTTTTTCACCACTAAGTACTTCCTTCCAATGACAACACAATGTTAAATTCATGACTTTTTCAGCTCTTTATTAGTTCATTTTTTGTTGGGGTGCTACTATTCCGAAAGATATAACATGGAATGTAGGTCCATATTTTTAAAATTTAGAGTTAAATCGTGAATAAATATAAGGAACAATTTTTAAATTTCATACAGTTATTTTTCACTCACACGGATCTACTCTAAGATTAAAATTTTTATTTTTTCTACAAAATATGAGCTGATTTATCTTATCCTTAATCAATTTAATAAAAGTTAAGATATTTTCAATTCTGTGATTAAAAGTATAATTAGTTGTAATATCTAAAGATAATATCTCGAAAATTTGTAAATATATATAACCACTTAAGAAACGTTTACTTAATTGCATTAAATATACATATATAGAAAGACCGCAATTTTTTGCAAATTTCTGGAGATATAAAAATCGTACAACAATGAAAATTAATGTAAATCAATGTACAAAAACCAATTCAAACAATTATATAACAACAAATTATTTTTATTTATTGAATAATTACAATACAATTACAAATTATAATCTCGTTATAGCGAAACAGACCACATTCTCTGGTGGGAAATGAAACCCAAGCTGATAGACCAGCTTACAACCAACTTGGTTATCGATTCACCCATCTCACTTTTACCCAAAATGCACATAAAAGTACATAATGGGTGATCCCAAATGCTTTTTGTCACCTTTTAAAAGCTAGAGAATTTTTGCACTATGGAAAACTAATGCTACCAATTAAAAGTGATTGTCCAAATAAAAATTTTTTAATAATTAGCGATTTTATTTCATAACCTCATTCTACAATTTCGACAAATAATAATCTATGTACTACACAGAGGTTTTCAGTTATTTTAAAATCTATGTTCAATATTTTTAAGTGTCGGAGATCTACTAAAACCAGATTTATTTGAATAAAATATTTTCAAATAGTTCAGTTATAGCAAAAACATAACGAATAACACATCGCTAAATATAGCCAAATAAATTAAGTACTTGACAGAATTATTAAGTTATTAGATTATGTTCGTTCAAATATATCTTGAGACTTGAAATTCTCTAAATAATAGAAAAACTTGGGCCATTATGCTCAGAATAATTTCTGTCCACCAGGTTTTATAATACTTTATAATTTTTTGATTAATTTTGTTCAATATTTAAAAAGGCGACAATTTATTATACAATATAAAAAATTTTGAGATAATTTACTCTTATTTGTATTAATGTTCTAGTGATTATTATTTCGCAACTTCTAACTTACTAACAATGTCGATGAAAAAATACAGAAAATTCTACATAAATTTTACATACTTGTATAATCAATGAGTCAAATATACAATTGTTAGAACTACTTTTTTCCATTTAATAGTCATATGTATTGCAAATTTAAAATATATAATTTTTCTTCCAAATGTACACGTACGCTTCCATCTTCAATTAAGACATAATTTTTACCGAAAGTGTCCAAATATTTTTTTCTTTTATTATTTCGTTATAATATACGATTCCGACCAGTATAATATTGTATACATATATTATTAGGACTTATATCAGGTTATGAAAATATATTTATTAGTTTCTCAGTTATTGCATTTTAAAAATGACAAAAAGCTCTTTGAATCACCCTTTATTTAAAAAAAAATAAAAAGAGTTTCGTATTACAATTTAACCTTTTAACTATATTAAACATTGCTTGTATTGGGTCCAAAAGTTAAGCTTAACTACAAATTTCTTTAATAGATCAAAACAAAGAAAATTATACAAAATAACCAAATTTTCTTCTTATTCAAAAGAACAAACAATTTTTTATATTTTTTTCTTTAATTTAAACAACATTTAATATTTATTTAGACATGGGGTAATAGTACCCCCCATATAAAGCAAATATTCTTAGTGGCATATCTAAAGAACTATTATGGTGAGATCCCTCAAATTTTGAGGGAACTGTTTTCTTATCATGTTGTATACATGAAATGAAAATATCATAGTTAGGGCAGGGGGAAGTGGTACTCCCCATACAAAGTAAATAGTAATTGTAATTGTCCGCATATCTTAACAACTATTACAGCAAAAGTGAGAATATTTTGTTGGTATAACTTTCTTATAAACCTGCATATTTGAGATGAAAACGGGACGGATATGACCTGGGGAAATGGTACCCCGTATACAAAGGAAATATTATTAAAAGTATATCAAAAGAACTATTACGGTGAGAGCCCTCAAATTTTGTGAGAACTATTTTCTTAACATATCGCATTTATAAAACGAGAGAAGAAGATATAGTCGGTCAAGCCCGACCATAGATACCCTACACTATTTCGATCTACATAATTTTGTTTTTTCTTATATACAACTTACTTGTGTTAAATATTAACATAGTACTAACATTTGTATGAGATTTATGCACGTTAAAGTGATTTTCGGGAGAGGAGTTTATATGAGAACTATGGTCAGTTTTGGACTGATCTTCATGAAATTCGGCAAACGGATTTGTGCTTATATAAAAATTATTTTTTCTAAATTTCATTCAAATATTCCTATTTTTAAGGCATCTTTAAGTGTTAAAACTCTATTCCGGAAGGACATTTGTATGGGGGATAGGTGAAATAATGGGCCGATCATAACCAAATTCAATAGTCCTTGTGTTGAGGAAAGCATATATACCAAATTTCATCAAATTATCTTCAAAATTTACTCAGAAAGTGATTCTGAAGATTTTTTCCTCTGCGTTACAATTTCTGCACAAACACATAATACCCCAAGCACCTAGATTTAAAATTCGTTGGGAAACATACTTTTAACAAGTTCAACAATTAACATGAAAATAGGGCTGGTATTCGAGGTGGAACGATGGCTGCCATACACAGAAAATATTTTAATATACTGTATATAGGCAAACATTTCTCATTAATCTCTATAATTTAAGACAAAAATGGGAAATATAGGACAATGGAGAATGGTACCCCTTATTCCAAGCAATTATCCTCAATGGATATCTATGAAGAACTATTATGAAGGAAGATCTCAAATTTTATAGGAAATACTTTCTTATCATATTGAATTGATAAAATAAAATAGAACGGTAATAGTAAGTAATAGTAATTTATTTAAATTTGTAATAGAGAGAATAGGGGTAATCAAAGCGCACCGGGTTAAGCTAGTAAATAAATAAATTAATAAATAAGAAAATACATAAATAAATAAATAAATTAAAAAGCGAGAGCGGGTTCTATATTCTGCTGGGCCGAATCTTTTATACCCTTCACAGATAATAAAATATGCGCCCTAAGGTGTGCTTTCATATTTTCACATTTATACTAATATAAATTTTTTCCTAGCTACACAAATTTAAACAGTCATAGAAATCATTACTTCCTTAACAACAACAACAATATACATATGTGTATATTTTTGTATGTATTATTGTATAAGTATATACCATGGCACAAGTATTATAAGGTATATCCAAAACGGCAACAACTACAACAACGCAACTCTGTCAGTGGAACACAATGTCAAAAGCAACTGATTTTTGTTTGTAAACATTTTATTGTGCTTCTTACTTTATTATATTTTTTGTTCTGAAAATGTATATATATTTGAGAAAAATAAACAAAAAGTTATGTATTTTACAACTTATATTCGTCTTTTTAGTGGCAGTTTATATTTGTAACACAATTTTAATCATTAAACACTCCAAGTTACTTCGAATTATAAAAGCTCTCAAATGCGCATTAATATAAAATATT
This sequence comes from Protophormia terraenovae, assembly GCA_951394005.1. Lineage (NCBI taxonomy): Eukaryota > Metazoa > Arthropoda > Insecta > Diptera > Calliphoridae > Protophormia > Protophormia terraenovae. The sequence goes on from OX596075.1 coordinate 52,099,370, forward strand.
AATATGTTTGTATAAAACTTTTATGTTATGTTTTATTTCTTTTTGTTTTTTTATAACATAAAACACACGAAATGTAACTAAAAATAGTTTTTAATAACAACACAAATATATTTTAGTATTATAACACAGTAATTGTATTACAAAATTATTAAATTTTCTTGGAAACAAACAAATGTAAACAAATTTTGACAATATAGTCTGCTTTTAAACAACGAGCAAAAAATAATCAGCTGATCTTATAAGGTTACCTTATTTCAAATTATTACAATGCATAATATAAATGTTTGTTTGTGTATATTTTTAATAAATTTTTTCAGTTTTTTGCCTATAACTCTATTGCAGGGGTTCTCACAAGACCTCGCTTCGCGACCCCCTTTTGACATTGTAATGGAAGCGCGACCCACTACAACTAAAGTAATAAAGTAATTTTAAAAAATAATATTAATAATTTTTACATTGTTTTCCTTTAATATTAAGAGACTTTTTCGTATAATATATCTAATATTCTCTGCGTCCACAAAAGATCAAATCTCAGTTTTGAGGGACAAAAGAGTAAAAAAGATATTTTTACATAATTTGTTTAATATTTTTAGGGCTTCGGAGCCAACAAGCGGATATACTTTGCTATATTTCAACTATTTAAGATGCTTTTAAATCTGTTGATTCAAAATTAAATTCAACGAACTTCAACTCTTTTTTAAAATGAACCTGGTGCTTTCTTAATACTAACATTGATAGTACTTTCTGTTTTTAAATTATAAAGTTGCTTAAGCAATTTTTCTTCATATAGCCGGGAAACTTATCGATGAATAAAATTTTTGTGTACTAAAAAAAATTGTAAAAAAAGATAAAATAAAAGTAGAATTTCATGTGAAAAAACTACAGTTTCATCAAATTTAAGTGAACTACATATTTATCTTTTTAATTAATTGTTTTCCCTGCCACGTCGTAAAGTTTTCTTTATACTGCGTCATTGGACAGAAGTGTCCCATAGACAAACATTTTGTAGGAAGATTAAAAAATTTTTAAAATTGCATTGTAGTAATAAGTACTATTGACAATATATATATTTCTAAATTTGTCCAAAAAAATTTTTCATCAAGTGTCTTAAATCGTCTTCTAGCGAAACAAAATCCCACAGAAAAAAATTTTAAAATATTTTTTTCCATAACCAGCATAAAATTACGAATTTTTTTTTATACCTATTTCGATTAAAAAATTTTTTTGACTAATATGTATAGGACCCATGACCCCAGCCAATTTTTACGCATCGTTCGGGGGGTGTTCCTATATCGACACTCTTTTGGTTTGATTATAGTTGTCTTTTTGAAGCATATTTTCAATTAAAGGTTTCTTCATTACTAGTTTCTAAAAAGAACTAATTTTAGAAAAAACTTTACGCTTGTCTTATTAGGATATATTTTGTAAAAAGATGTATTTCCATTTTTAAATAGTTTCAAGTTTTTATTGGAATTTTCATTTTAACATGTAAATAATAATTATATTAAAATATTGTATGTTTAAGAATATGTTTCAGGAACTCTTCGCGACCCCCCACGAATGTCTTTACGGACACCTTGTGGGTTGCGGACCCCCATTTGAGAACCGTTGCTCTATTGTTTATAGATTGATTTTCGAAGCTTATATAGAAGCCTCATAAAGTTCGAAAATGAGTTTTGGGCGATATCTCAGATTCCAATAGACCGATTGAGTTTATTCCCTCAAAAAAAAAAAAAAAAAATCTAAAAACATTAAAATTTTCGGTGAAAAAATTAAGTTTCTGTATTATACACAGGCTTCAAAGAGTTGAAAAACAAATTTGATGTACAGTGGCTCAATAATGTAGTCGGACAAAAACTAATATTTTATAGACTTCAATATTAAGTATATTAAGAAAGGGTTTACAAACTCTTTTCTTTTATAATAGTAAGACACAATATACGCTATTTTAAAAATGAAAGAAAATATTTAGGCCTCAATTCTCTATGTCGATTTTTATCGTTTTCCGACTAAAAAACTATTGTATTTTTTCATATTCCCTTTCTCACTTTACAAGCGCCTGGGTTTTTGTCTTTGATATTGACAATTTATTACGTTATTTGCTTTAAAATTTTGTATTCTGTATGTCGATATCAGTCGATTAATATGTAAAAATAATCACTTATTATTTCCTTAGCTTTTGGATTGTGGCAAGCAATAAAAACATGTATTTTTAAAGATTTTTATGCATATTTGTGGTTTATTAAAAATTATTTCAAAAAATTTGGAGAGATTTTTTTCGGATAATATCTTTTAGTCACAAAGGATAATGTGTGAGAAGCCAATTTATAATAAGTATTGTAATAATACAATATTTTCATACATTTCATATACTTGGTCAAACCCGACCATTGTGCGTTTGATTTTTGAGAGAATCTAATAGGGAAGCTGTGCCCAAATGTGAACTAATTCCTCTAAAGTGTGATTCATAGTTTATTTGCATAAAATATTATCTTAAACCTAATAAAAATTTTATACTGTGTTTTTCACGGGAATTTTGTTAAACTGAATAACGAATTTTAAATAGTGAATATTGTCCTTTTGCGGTGGGATATTTCTGTGGACACTAGGAAACAAAATTAATCAATCATAAAGTCGCTACAAGTTGGATTCTTACACCATCTATATTGCATATATCACAAAATATCTACCAAAAATTATAAAATGGGATGTAAATCAGCATCTAAAAACTTAAAATTACAATAAAGTTCCACAAGTCTTCAACAAAAAAAAAAATTTATTAGATTTATGTTTTCAATTGTATTTTGTTTATTTTTTAAATTGTGACTTTTGTAATTACTAGTATTAACATATTAAAAAAAAAATAAAATTGTAGAAAAAAAATCTAATAAATTTTTTTTTTAATTTATATTGTTTTTAATATTGGCAACATCTCATTTGAAAGCAACGTATATCATAGACCTAAACCACGTAACTCAGACGAAAAAATTATATCGACTTACAAAATACCATTTGTGACTATTTTCCGTCTACAGACGGAACGTAAAATCGATATAGAGAATACGGGCATTATTTAGAATTCATGTATAAATAGAAAAATAAAAAAAATCATTTATATCTTATAAGTTAGCACCAAAAAAGTAGTCGGACATTTAGAATAAAATTACCTTAAGTAAATATTACTAATATTTAATACTTTGTAGGAAGTCCTTTGCTTTTTATAACTGCTTCTAATCTTCTCGGCATTGATTCCACCAGGTTTCTGCAAACAGAGGGATCAATGTTCGCCCATTCGTCCTTTAGTGCCTTTATAAGATCATTTTTGTTGGAAATTGTATAATTTTTAAGCTGATTTTCCAAATGTGCCCATAAATGTTCGATTACGTTAATGTCTGGGGACTGTGGTGGTGTCTCGAGTACGTGTGGGCAATTATATAGTAGCCACATACGAACAGCATGTGCTTTATGTTTAGGATCGTTATCCTGGTAGAATTGGGATGTGTCTTTTATACCCAACTTTTCTACACTTGGCACCAAATTTTGTTTTAAAATAGATAAATATTTAGTTTGGTTCATAATATCATCTATTATACATAACTCTCCAACTCCAGACTACCATTATCATTTTTCTGGAGTACTAATCTTACTGTTTCTGGGTTGCAATCGCTATTTATGCGTTGAGAAATTTCCTTAGTTAATTTTGGAGCGCTAACTTTAGCTAACTTTAGCGCTAACCTGTTGGACAATCCATCGTTCATCAGAGCTATCTCTATACCTTTTAATTATGTCATGAACAGTTGATTTTGGTTTTCCAATTAAACGACTAATTTCTCGAAAAATTTTTCTTCCTCAAAGTTTTTAATAATAACTTTTCGGATTTCTTCAGATGTGCATGACTTTGGTTTTGACATTTTAAAAAATAAAAATATAAATGTTTTACTTGTTCTTTTAGAGTCAATGTGTTGTTCTATTAAATGAAATAAAAATAACAATTGTACAACGTATATTTTAGAAGTTATGAGCAATAAAGTGTGATTACTTTTGGAAAAAATACAACGGCTTTTTCATTTTCGAAACGTCATATTTTTGGACCGGGAGCAACATTTCCAATACTTAATATCTGTAGCGAATTTCATTGAAATCGGAGATATCAAATCCGAAAATGTCTGTTTTTTTTTTGTCCGTTTGGATATAGAATCACTCATTAACAAGTTTTTTAAAAAATTTAAGCATTTTTTTTAAATTAACAATAAAAAGACAAAAAACTCATTTTTGTAAAGTGAACACACAAAATTTTTAAATTTATTATTAAATATATTTTTTATGTTCAATTCTTCTTTTAAATACTTTCATTAATCAATTGTTTTTAATGCCGAAATACCAATTTTTTTCTAAAAAAAAAAGCTTTTTTAATATTTTTCGAATTTATGAAAACGTATTTGTGCTGAAGAAGCAAAATGAAAACATTACGAATTTGACTATATGAAAATTTTCACTTCCGAAAAATTTCTGTGACATACCTGATAGTCTCTAAGGTTTAATATATACTATACTCAAAGTCCATTGAAAGCATTTAAAGAAGTTACGGGCTAAGCAATATAGCACTGCTCACTGAAATGCTTATTCAATATAGGTACATTTTTTTATTTCTGTTTTTGTACAAGAAAAAATTTATAGTTTCATATAAATACGTTGCTTTCTTCCTGAAATTAACAAAATTAATCATATTAAAAAAGAAAAGTACATCTTAAACCGCACAGTTCTAAAAAATGGGTTTGGGAAGAGAAAAGATGTAATAATTACTGTACTTGAATTCTAGCGAAAAAACTATGTCTTAGAAATCTAATGTAATTTTGATATTTTTAGGTTAATAGTTTATTGAAAAGCACAGAAATTTCGTTATTCATAGAGAAATATCTTCTTTAATTCAACGTTTTTGCATGGAAAAAATGTTAAATATATTTTAAAACTTTTGAATGATTGGATTAAACGTCATTGCATACAATTTTTGCATGTGGTGTAATACTCAGACGCAAGATCTGTGGAAGATTTTTTATGCAGCTTCAAAATAAATGCTGTCCAAAGTATTGCTTAGTCAACAAATTCAAATGGAAATCATTCCAGAGAAATCAATTAATAATTTAATCGCATTAAAACTACTAAATTTTGCGGAAAATGTAAAACATAGAACAAAATGAAACAAAATAAAAATATGTTGCTATATGAAGATTTTAGTGTTTTATTTCAGTTTCTGTTAAAAGACAAATTTAAAGTTTTTTAAATGTTTGTTTTTGTTAATCCTTAAATATGTATATAATTTCGTAAAATTATTTTTGTTATAAACCAAATATTCTAAAAAATAAAACTATTCTAATACAATACTGTGCGGAACATAAGCAACAAAATGAATGTTATTCTAAATGTTGAACTATTTTTTAAAGTATTAAATTTACAAAAAAACTAATTTCATAACATATTCATTCTCGGTGTAGATAGGCGTGTGTTACGTCGCTCTCATAAAATAATTTGTTCAGTGAACTGATGTGAAAATAATATCAACAATAGTTAATAATAAGATAAGTAAAAGGCGAATGGACGCTAAACCTTATTAAATATTAGTTATTGAAACACCTCAAAAATAAAAATATATCGTCCATTCCATCAAAGAACGTCCAAGAATATTTTTTATGTCTTCCGATTTTAATAATACTTTGCATACCCATACCCTATGGAGCCATTTAAATATCTCCATTTTTATTTCTTTGAATTTTGAAAAATTCGCGAATTTATTCGCTATTTTGATTTTTCGAAAAGTCAAACAAATCGCAAAACTGTCTAACTTTAAACACCAATATCTCTAAAAGTTGTTAACGGATTTTAATAATTTAAATTGCATATTTAAGAAGAATATGTCGACTATAAATGTGTTAATTTAAAAATAATATTATCATTTAAAAATTAATTCATAATGCAATTTTAGTATGCATTTTTGAACAATTTCTACCCTTTACATTTTTTTCTTCTGATATAAAAAACATTATTATGTTTGCTAAAAATTGCAATATAAATTGTTCTGGGACAAAATGGTTCACTATTTTAAACAATTTTTTAAAAATATTTCTTAAAATTTTTTCATACAAAATTTTATTTTATTTTTTTAATTTTTATATTTTTAAATTTTTGTGAGCTTATTTTAAAATTAATTTTAATCATAATATTTCATAATTTGTTATTTGCGGTAGAAAACCTATTTGTCCCAGATTAATTGCTAATGTTTTATATAATAAACATATTTGTCTTCAATATTAAGCAAAAATATTTAAAATCAAAAGGGTAGAAATTTCTTAAAAATGAATCCGAAAATTGCATTCTTTTCGTGAGTGCATCATTAGCAAAAAAAAATATTTTTGATTCATACAATATAATTTGCAATATTTATCGTAATAAACTTTATACCAGTTTTTAAATCAATAAAATTCGGCGTATATTAAGGAATTATAAACATTTAAAGCTACTATTAATAAAAGAGTATAATAAAAAAAAAGTTAAAAATCAAAATTTTTTAAAAAATTTTAATTGTTGTATGAAAAAATTGATGAACATTTTTTAAAAAAATATTAAAAATAGTAGATTTTATTGCCCCAGAACAGTTATTTTTGCATTTTATAGTAAGATATTGCATTTTAACATATTAAAAAAAATTAATATCGAAAGGGTAGAAATTTTTCAAAAATGCATTCTAAAATTGCATTTGCATTATGAATGCATTTTTAAATTGCAATATTATTTCTAAATTACTACATTTAAAGAGAACATATCCAGCTTCTACATGCAGTTTAAATCATTAAAATCCGTTAATAACTTTTAGAGTTATTGATGTTTAAAGTTACTCACCTTTGCGATTTATTTGACTTTTCGGAAAATTAAAATCGTGAATAAATTCGCGAATTTTTTAAAATTCAAAAAAATAAAAATGGAGATATTTAAATGGCTCTATAGAATATATGCGTATCAAATATGAACAAAATCGGATGACCCTCCGTAAATAAATTGGCTTTTTTTATAAATTTCTCATGGAATGGACGATATATATATTTTTTAAATTCGATTTTATATATTTAATGCCAATAAAAAAGAAACAAAATAAAATAATAAGAAAAAATATACATTAGTCTTTGTGTTTATGAGTTGTCCTACTCTTAATTAAGTGACAGGATACTCAGGATACCTTATACCATTGTTTACATAAAAATTCGTGGAGGGGTCTTTAATTAGACTTGGAGCCAATTGTGGCCCGATACTCATATTAAGTGTAAAATAAACCATACGAGTACAGAATATTACGTCTATATTTCTTACATTCATATGAATTTATTAACTTTTGGATGATTCCCGAAAAAGCGCCTTATATGGAAACTATGGTAAATTATGGACCAATCTTCGTAAAATTTGGCACTATCATTTACATTTATATAAAACTTATTTGTATCGAATATTAACTTGATACTAACATTTTAATGGGATTTATGCCCTTTAAAGCAATTTGCTGAAAAGGGGTTTATATGGGAGCTAGGGTCAATTATGCACCGATCTTCCTGAATTTCGGCATGGAACTTATATGTGCCAACCACCCATGGTGGTATAAGGGTATATAAATAAATAAACAAACAAACAACTGCATTAATGGTTCACAAAAAAAGAAATATGCAAACCAGTGTTAATATAAATAATGCAAATAACAATATTAACACTGTTGATACCACTACCGTTGATAAAAGTGCATTAATAAATGTTAATAGTGAAGCAATTTCTCCGTCATTGCTAATATTGAAGAACACTGGTGCCATACCAAAAAATAAAAATTTTGAGAGTTCGGATATTAATAGAAAGGTTCTAACCGGGGTGGACCATTATATTACCATCACTAAACGTAAGTCCAGTCCTAGGACATTGAACATGGAACCAAATCAGGCGCTGATCCACCATGGGGGGCGGCTGGGACAGGGAATCCCCCCCCAAACCGAATTTAATAGTGAAGCAATTTCTCCGTCATTGCTAATATTGAAGAACACTGGTGCCATACCAAAAAATAAAAATTTAGAGAGTTCGGATATTAATAGGAAGGTTCTAACCGGGGTGGACCATTATATTACCATCACTAAACGTAAGTCCAGTCCTAGGACATTGAACATGGAACCAAATCAGGCGCTGATCCACCATGGGGGGTGGCTGGGAAAGGGAATTCCCCCCCCCCCCCAAACCGAATTTAATAGTGAAGCAATTTCTCCGTCATTGCTAATATTGAAGAACACTGGTGCCATACCAAAAAATAAAAATTTAGAGAGTTCGGATATTAATAGGAAGGTTCTAACAGGGGTGGACCATTATATTACCATCACTAAACGTAAGTCCAGTCCTAGGACATTGAACATGGAACCAAATCAGGCGCTGATCCACCATGGGGGGCGGCTGGGAAAGGGAATCCCCCCCCCCAAACCGAATTTTTCAACTAAGAAAATTTAAAAATGTAGAACAATTTTACAAATGGAAAGGGAAAAAAATATAAATTTGCAAAAAAATATGTAAATATGTAGTTTATCGAAAATAGAGAAAGGCAGAATGATTTTTTTTTACAATATAATGCAGCTAAAATCATTTGTAGGGAAAATATAAAATTTTTTCCTTTGAAATTTTAAAACAAAATTAAAAGGTTTTTCAAATTCGCATTTGCTTAAATTTGTAGGAAATGGAAATATTTTTATGCGTTTCTTTATTTTTCCAATAGACAATTTTTTTAACTTCATTTATTTTTCCTAGTTAAAATGTAATTTCAAATAATTGCATAATATTTAAATTACAGTAACAAATATTAGTTTTTATTTCAGCTTCATGAAGAATTTTTTACAGAGTACAGAATATTACGTCTATATTTCTTACATTCATATGAATTTATTAACTTTTGGGTGATTCCCGAAAAAGCGCCTTATATGGAAGCTGTGGTAAATTATGGACCAATCAAAAAAATCAAAAATTTTAAATATACTTTTCATTTTATATTTATAAGTTCACTGTCTGTTTTTCTATGTCGAACGAAAATCAAAGAAACAGGCAGTTAATTTTCTGCTAATAAAAAATTGTTGTAATATACATAAGTTAGCAATTCCCTAAAATTGAAAGACATCTATGAAATAAAAAGATATATGTTTAAAATCATTAATGATTACTACAATAAAAATAAACTAAAGCTAAAATTGTTTGTTTTTGGATCTCATGAAAACTATATTAAATTTAGAAACTTCGGTAACTGCACTTCGTTTATCAACGATATATTGTTGATAAACGAAGTTTTTCCGCCAATTTTTAGGTAAAACGCATATTTTTAAATTGTAATAAATAAAAATTCACACATGCTTGCTATTTTTTTTTTCTCATCCGATTTCGAGGATTAGTGTATTTTCTATCATTAAGGCTTGTGATTATTATTTAACTTTTATAGTTGTCGAGTTATTCTTATCTCAAAACTCAAATTTTAACAAAACCTGATTCCAATGGGATTTTCTCCAAATTATGTAGAAAAAAACCTCACATCATTAACTATTCCGAGTGCAAAAATAAACAATTCTGAATTTTAATTTTAAGAAATAATAATTCATTGAATATGTTAAGCCAGGAAAGTGTTATTACATATAAAATGCGAAAATTATTTGCTACGATTGTATAAATTTGTATGTAAAACTGACCTGTCAATTAGTTCATTTGAACTGTTCATAAAATAATTTGGACATGGATAGGTCTAGATGTATTTAAAAAATTCTACAACACATATTTACATAATAATCATTGTTCTGTCCCTGTTATGTGGCTAAAACAGACATTGGATATTAAAATTGTTTCTCAAATCATAAACATTTAGACTCACAGCCTTTTTCAGTCCAAAAATATGACGTTTTGAAAAACGAAAATAGCTAAAAAACTTCTCAAAGGTGTACTTCTTTAATAGCTAATAACTTCTTAATAATACGTAGTAGATCGGTGATTTGAATTTCATATTAAGAACAAAGCTTGTGTAAAATTTCTAGCTGGACACTCATTAAGTTAGAAGTTATGAAACAATTATTTGCTAAATCAACATAAAGTTTAAGTTATTAAAATCGCGAGTTTTTCATAATAAAAAATTTTCAAACAAAATTTCCCCCTCAAATGCTTTGGCTGGATCCGCGTGTGAATCGAATCCTAAACAACAAAAGAAAAATAAACAAGATAATGAAGTTGAACCCACTGTCAAAGACTTAAAGCCACCTCCCCTCTATTTGCGCGCCAACTACTAACGATCTTGTAAACAAGTTGTCCAAACTAGTAGGCAAAACAAATATTTACGTAGTCTGTCTACGTAAAGGCAATGTTTCTGAAACAAAAGTTTAGACATACACAGAAAAAGATTTTAGAAATATAGTTGAAAGCTTCGATAGTGAGAACAGGAATTACTATACCTATCAATTAAAAAGCGCAAAAGGTTTAAAGGTAGTCATTAAAGGTATTGAAGGCTATGAAGTGAAGTCCGTTCACAACATAATAAATAAACAGTCCTTTTTTAAGTTATCACCGGTTTCCACAAAAGTCTGGAATGCCCATTCAAAATTAGACATTAATGGTAGAAAATGTAGCAATTGTGGCCAGAATCATACTGCAAATTACCATGGTTGTCCAGTCTACATACGAATCAGAGAAACATCAAAAACAAGAAGACCTGTTTATGCTCAATTTCAGGAATCTAATATCCCATATAGAAGTAATATAAATATAGATGATCAACAATTATCGTATGCCCATACGGTCAAAATGATTTTTTAATCTCTCCAGTAAGACGATTTACTTGTTCAATGGTTCCGTGTTTTACACGAAAACCAAACTGGTAAACTGGGACGATGTTTCTATCGTTTAAGATTTTTTTTTTATATTCATTTAAATTTATTTATTGAATCTTCACGATATTAAGTGAACTAACAATAAGTATTCGAATCTTAAATCTAAATCTTAATTTATATTAAGCCCAACCACTGTCGGATGAAAAAACTTTATTTATTCAAAGGGTTTAGCTTCCGCCATCGCTTCTTATTATTTTTCGAGCAAGTGGGTTTGGGTGTACTTCAAGCTTCCTCAAATACGATTCTGCGTGTTTTTTTATTTCATTATTGACAAGAGGAACATTGAGGTGCTTGTGAATGTTATCATTTTTCACATACCAAGGTGCTGCAGTTATCATTCGTAGTATTTTATTTTGGAGTCTTTGAATTTTATCAATATTAGAAGCAGAGGCCGTGCCCCATAGTTGGATACCATAGCACCATATAGGCTTTATAATTGAGTTATAGATCAACAGTTTGCAATCTAGACTTAATTTTGAGTTCTATAAATTAGCCAGTTAATTTGTAGTGATTTCAACTTAATTTGGGTTAATTTTGTATCTATATGTGTTTTCCACGTAAGACGTCGCTTAACCATATATGATTTTGCAAGAGTTTGGATGATTCTTGGGGGTTTTCATGCACGCTTAAAATAGCTATGTCATCTGCAAATATTAATATATGTGTTGGCATATCAGAAGTGAATATTAAGTATAGAAAGGGACCCAGTAGACTTCCTTAGGGTGCACCTGCTTCAATGGACTGCGGTGAGCTTATAAAGTCTCCCCCTTTAAGAACAAACTTTCGATGAGTTAAATATCTTTCTAACAGCTTATGCGTATTTGTAGGTAAATATTGTTTAATTTTAAATAATAATCCTTCGTGCCATACTTTATCGAAGGCTTGAGCGACATCAATGAAGAGAGCGGAACAATATTTCTTTTCTTCAAACATCTTAGATATAATATTTACAAGTCTGTGAGTTTGTTCTATGGTGCTATGTTTTTCTCTAAATCCAAATTGATGTGTTGGAATTAGGGTGATCGACGCGGTTTTCCAACCGGTTTTTTCAGTCAATGTGCTGTCGGTTTTTCAAAATGTTCATTTTTCGAATGTCGAATAGACCGGTTTTTTTAAACACAAACAACCTGTTTTAAAAATAGCATTTTGTTTCAGAAATCATGTACTAAATAGTGATAGTGATATTTGAAAATTTAGGAATAATCTTTTAAATATTCATAAAGACTGATTTCTTATGTTTTTAAAATATAGTTTAAGTCTAAATTGGAATTTATTCTGTAATATTAAACAAATAAATAATTAATAGTTATCCTGTATGACCAAATTTAATTTTTTTGATCCAATATTTCCTTAATTTTTTAAAGGTGTTGTGGTAAAAAAGTTTCACCTGCAGAATCGTTTCAATTGAAACTTAATTAATATACTATCTCCATATTAAGCCATGGTTTCTGTTTATGCTAACTAAAATTTAGATGATATTTTCTACAATTTTGAAACATAATTATCTTCTAGTCATCTAGATATATAATTTGCTTAGCATTTTTTCTCTTTCCAGAGCTTTCTGAAGCTACCAAACGACGTAGAAAATTAAAATTTGGCTTAATTATAAAACTTTTTGTCCAACAAATCCTAATGGAGCTATATTTTGAAATTTTTTATTAGGGAGCGGATTTAAGGGGATTTATGTGTCTTTTTCTAAGAATCTTTTCTCTTTCCAGAGCTTTCTAAAGCTCCCAGAAGACATAGAAAATTAAAATTCAGCTTAATTATAGGGTTATAATTCGTTCTACAAATCCTAACGGAGCCAGATTTTGAAATCTATAACAGGGAGCGAAAATACGTGGATCTATATATATATATATATGGATTTAAATATATCTTTCCTAATCAATGTTTCCTTTCCAGAGCTTTCTGAAGCTCCCAGACGACGTAAGAAACTATAAATCGGCATACTTATAAAACTAATCGTTCAACAAATTCTAACAGTGCCAGATGTTTCTATCAGGGACCAAAAAGTCTGTTTTGGTATTAAGAACTTTTGAGTTGCTATACTTATTGTTTGCTCTCCAAATCCTATAAAAAACTGATTCTATACTTCGGCCAGGGAGCGCATTTACGACGATTTTTTTATTTTGAAAGGTTTACTAATTTAAAACTTTAATCAATATAATTCCAATAAATTTGAACGGATTCAAATAATTGACTTCGATTAGGGAGAGGAAGGTGTCTAAATGTTGTTCATATTTTTTTCTTTTAATTTTCGGATTTGTTTGTGCATATTTTCATTATTATATTATTTTTCCTGACATTGTTGGGCTCTTACGCTTGTATTTAATAAATTTTAACTTAATTATAAGAATTGATTTTTTTAAAGAAATGTAGTCTTTTGATATAAATATTAACTTCTGCAAAAAACCGGTTAACCGGTTTTTTCTGAATTTCAAAAAGTGCAACCGGTTTTTTTAAAATACCAACTATTCGAACTATTCGAAAACCGGTTTCTCAAAAAAGTCGAATAATCGATCACCCTAGTTGGAATACAATCGAAACGATTCACTATCAGTTTTAACTTGTTCATTAATAGCTTTTCAAATAGCTGATATATTTGACACTAGGCTAATGGGCCTATACGATTATACTTTAGTGTGATCTTTTCCAGGCTTAGGAATCATGGTGACCAATGATACCTTCCATTCTGGTGTATAATATTCAAGTTGTAATATAGAATTCAAAATAAAAAGTATTATTCTTATTGCTATCCGGGGTAGCTCCAAAAGCATCTTGTTACTGATTTTGTCAATACCAGGTGCTTTTTTGGAGTTTAAATCAACAATAGCCTTGTCGATCTCTCGAATCTCAAAACAACTGCTGTAAAATTGGGTACAACAGGTGGCAACTCCATTATGTTATCTGATAAATTAGGAGTAAACACGTTCTTTACATGATTAACGAAAAGATTCCCCTTTTCGCTATCATTTCTTGCCCAACCTCCATTTATATTGCGTAGAGGAGGTCTACTTGTAACTAGTTTTTTCAGATTTTTCATAGCTCGCCATAGTGAGTAATTCGAATACGGGGTAGCATCTAGATTTTCCAAATATTTATTCAGTGATTCAGTTTTTCGGGAATCTGGCAGCTTCCTAAGGCGTTTTTGGCATTCTCTTAGCTTTGATTTGAGTTGAGGGGATCTGTGGACTTGCCACTCTCTTCGAACTCTTCTTTTTTCAATCAAGAGCCGTTCGACATCCACAGAACAAATTCTATTATATCTGTTTTGTAAATTAAGAAACTAAGAAAAGCCCTTCAATTAGAAGAGTATCGCCAAAGTAGAAAATACATTGAAAGTTTAATAAATATAAAAATTTTTCCCTATGGAAGGCAATGAAAGATATTAAGCCACCGGTAGAGGCACAAAATCCTTTAAGGAAGGCTGACGGTACCTGGGCCCGTAGTTCAGAAGATAAGGCAAATTTATTTGCATACTATTTAAGCTCTGTCTTTCAACCAAATCCCCAAATAAATAATTTTGTATTGGGAGAGACACCTGACACTACACTTAATAATGATGATATAATTGTTGTTAGCCCAGAGGATATTAATACAGTTATCAAGGAAAATATAAATGTTAGAAAATCACCTGGATATGATTCGATAACACAACCATCCATTATTAAAAACCTACCGAGTGTGGCAATTATCATGCTTTCAATTATTTTTAATGCGATCTTAAAACTAGGAGTTTTTCCAAAAATGTGGAAAACTTCTCAGATCAAAATGATACTAAAGCCAGGAAAAGATTCTACTATACCATCATCTTATAGACCTATTAGCCTTCTGTCCTGTTTATCAAAGCTGTTCGAGAAAGTATTTCAAAAGAAAATTAGGCCATTCTTGAACGATAGAAATATCGTCCCAGTTCACCAATTTGGTTTTCGTGAAAAACATGGAACCATAGAACAAGTGAATCGTCTAACTGGAGGGATAAAGAAATGTTTTTAATTAAAGAAGTATTGTTCAGCTATATTTTTAGATATCTCGCAAGTTTTCGACAAAGTTTGGCACAAGGGCCTAATATATAAAATTAAATGTTTACTACCACCATGTACCCACAAATTACTGGAGTCTTATTTTTCTGACCGATTATTTAGAGAATTTGTAACGGAAGAATTTGAAATAAAAGCAGGTGTACCACAGGGAAGTGTTCTTGGACCTACCTTGTACTTAATTTACACTTCTGATTTACCAGTAAGCGATGGACTGACTGTTTCTACGTTTGCTGATGATACGGCTATACTCGGTTCCCACGAAAACCCCTACTTAGCATCTAGCCAACTTGATATATACCTCCGACGTATGGAGACATGGTTGAAAAACTGGCGTATATGAGTAAATGAATTGAAAAGTAACCACGTTACATTCACCCTCAGAAGAGGAAATTGTCCTCCTGTTAAACTTAATGTAAATAAGTATACCCCAGTCAGACTATGTTACATACCTTGGTATACATTTAGATATGCGACTAACGTGGCGTCGTCAAATAGAAACCAAGACACTTCATATGAAGTTAAACACTTCTAGCATTCACTGGTTAATAAATAGCCAATCAAAACTAAGCATTGACAATAAAGTCATCCTCTATAAAACCGTTATAAAGTAGTCTTTAGTTTTTAGTTTTAAGATTTGAATACATATTGTGAGGCCTTAGATTTAATATATAAAAAAAGAAAACGTAAAAAAGAAAAATCTGTTTTTTCTGGGGGTTAGGGTAGCATGTTCAACAATTTTAAACTTTTTTCAAAATTTTTGAGAAAGATCGATATCGGTGTTCTCAGCGATATATTTTCCGTGCAATGAGTGCTAATATATTTTTTATATTTCAACTAGTTTATTCTTGTGTTAGTTATCGCTGAGATACCAGTGGGGTATACAATATCTCGGGGGTTCAATATAGTAACAAAATTGGGTAAATGATCTGAAGATAATTCTAATGAAGATTTTACGTGAAATTCCTCGTAACAGCGAAATCGATGAAATCCGGTATTTTATTTGGGTCAGTAGGCCGTATGTTGGTTCTCCGCTCGAAATAACATTCAAATACAAATAACACAGAAATTGTATTAAACAATACACGACCTTTAGGGGATATAAGTCGTGATCCCCAGAATGTATGCTTAGCGTTATAATCGCCAGCTGCCAGGAAACGATGATTTATAAAAATTTTCATATTGATTTTCTGAAATTGAAAACCTAGGGGGTGAATATATCGATGAAATCACTAAGTTTCTATAACAATCATCAATACAGATTGTTGTAGCTTGAAAATAATCTTCATGAAGATCACACATTAAGTAGTGTTTGATACGGGTTTTTATTAAAATGCCAGAGCCTCTACAGGCTCTATCTCTTGGATCTTTAGTGTCATAAAAAGCGTATCCATTTATCCTAAATAAGCTTCTGGACGTCAGATGGGTTTCCGAGACTAAGATTATATCTACGTCATGGCTTCTAAGAAAATATTCGAGTTAATTTTTGTGTTGGCGAATGCCGTTGGCGTTCCAAAAACTTATTTTTAGGCAGTTCATGGTTTGTTCAGCACAACCTGCAATAACATATATTGCATTTTAAGCATTTATTGTATCATATTGCTCATTGAATTTGTAAAATTATTTACCGATTGAACGAGAATCGATTTGCTTTTACCTCTGGGTTCAAATTGAGATTAAATTTATTTTGGTGTTGATAGCCTCTGTAGTTTGCACAATTACTACATTTTTTTTAATTTAGAGTCATCTTTAGATTTATTACATTGCGATGAATTGTGTTACTTACCACAAACAACACATACGGGTGGCAATCTGCAATAAGCTTTGGTATGACCATATTCTTGACAATTTATACATTGGACTGGGCCCGATCGTTTATGTGGTTCTTCTACAGTGATTTTGCGATATAATAAATATTTTATGTTATATATAGGGTGAGTTTAATTTTTTTTCAGTTTCATATCACCGGGTTCTAGTTCCACACGGAAAAGCGATTGAGGAATTTTCTCCCGATTTCGAATGTTTATAACATTTTTAATCTTGAAGCATTTGTCCTCCAAGCTTTTCTTGATTTCAACAGGTTCGACACTAGAGTCAATACCCTTTAAAACAATCTGTAGACCCTTGCTACCTTTCAGTTGATAAGTATAAAAACTCTTCTTATGGATTTCGAAATCTGTCACAACCTTACGATAATCGTTTTCACTATTTACCAGTATTTTGGTCTCATGAATTGTGCCTCTTTTAATGGGGATCACATTAAAGGAGTTTTCACCTATCAATGAAATCAAATTTCAACCCAGTGTTCGAGTTAATTTCTCTTAAATAAATTGGTGGTGGTTTGGCTGGCCTAATTATATTAGCGGGTTCATTGCCCTCACATTGCAAAATAGAAAAACGATTTTCAGTGTTCGGTCTATCAGAGTTACTATCCTTAGATAATTTTGCCAAGGGTGCTATTTTCGAGGACTTCGGGCTTCATCCTCGTTTTAAAATTGTAATGTATCGATCCATTCCAACTTGTATTTATGGTCACTATTTAGAGGGTACCCAATCTTGGGTATAGCACCAGTTGAAGGGTTAATTGTATCTGTACTTACTGTGAATGATTTTTTTTCTGAAGTTGATTTACCTACCATAACTTCAGGCCAATTTTCTATCAACAGCTGAGTTGCTTTCTTTTGTTGAACAATTATTAATTGTCAACAAAGCGGGGCAGCAGGAGCGAGCACATTTGACTGCCTTGGCGATTAAATACAAGCTGTTGTCAGTTCTTTTATTTTTTTATTTATTAAATTATCATCAACATTCACATATGCATTTCTGCCGTTAACAATAAGCCTTCGCTCATTAGCATTTGCGTTTAAGAGACTCATAAAGAGTGTATGCAAATACTTTTATTAACACTTGTGACCTTTATTGTAATTAAGATTACACAAATAAACACACAAAGAAATATGAAATAAATAGCACAGATTATAATATTATAAGAATGGATAATTTTCTTTTGGAAAATAGGAAGATGGTACAGTTAAATCTTTTCCTGGCTTTGGTGTCATTTTAATCTGAGAAGTTTTCCAAATTTTTGGAAATACTCCTAATTTCAAGATCGCTTTAAATATTATAGATATCACAATTATAGCCACGGTGGATAGGTATTTAATCATTAATGGTGTTATTAAATCATGACCATGTGATTTTTTTTACATTTATATTCTTAATGATTGTATTAATGTCCTCTGGGCTAAAAACAATTATGTCATCATAGTTAAATGTAGTGCCAGGTGTCTTTCCCAAAACAAAATCATTTGTTTGGGGATTTTCTTGAAAGACGGAGCTTAAATAAGTTGCAAATAAATAGCTTTATCTTCTGCACTACAGGCCCAGGTACCGTCAGCATTTCTTTAAGGATTTTGCGAAAAATTTGTGTGCTTATTATTTGTCAAACTTTCAATATAATTTTTATTTTGGCGATCCTCTTCTACTTGAAGGTCTTTTTTCAGTTTTTTACTTGCTATAGACAGCCTCAGCTTTGCAGTGGGTGACCCAGTTTTTTGCCAATTTTCTTCTGTATTTTCTTTTTTCAAGAAGAAGTTTTTCGATATCAGTATTTGAAATATGCGTATTGCATTTCTCATTTTCTCGTTAAGAGGATTTGAATCATTTGGTTCTGCGCTCTTAAAAGCTCTTGTATTGTGTTTTGCATGGATGACATAAAGTTAGTCATATTCTGGTTAAGAGATGTAATATTCTGTGTAAGTGTTTGCATAAAAGTTTCAAACCCTACCAAGTTTTGGAGAACATTAGGCTGCTGGAAACCCGATTTTAAAACATTGACATAGGAGTTATTGCTAGGTCTAGTTGAACTTGCTTTATTTAATAATATAATAATGGTAACCCCAGGATTTGCTGGATTAGAAGTGTTATATACAGGTGATAATTCAACAACTCCACCTCTCCCTTGTCTTTGCTTTTCTTTCAATCTCTTCAATAATTCTTTATATACCGGGCACATAGTTACTCTCCGATTCAATAGGTATCGCAGGGAGTATATAGAGTGTGTCTAATTATTTTTCAATTTCCGTTCATCCGGCTCTAACTCAACCCTAAACATAGGCTGGGAATTTTATCTCTATTAAAAATTTTTACTACAACATTTATCTGATAGTCCAATCCTGGGTCTCTTTCATCTCATTTGTTTCCACACTGGACTCAATACATTTAATGACTATTACCAATCCTTTACTACTTTTAAGTGGATAAGTATAGACATTTTTCCTATTATCATCAAGGTAATGAGAGATTTTTCTACAACAATCCTCAGTGTAAACTACTATTTTCGTCTCTTGCACGCCACCTTTTCTTATAGAAACAATGTGAAAATTGTTTTAGCAATAAAATCAATAAATAACTTTACCAAGCTTTTTAAGAATTTTTAATAATAACACTATCCTTTCCGTGTTGATTATTCACATCATCACTCAAGAGAGCAAAACGATTGCCTATCAATTGATTATCAATAACTTTTTGTTTTTTAGCTATAGCAGCACCTTTTTGGGGACTTAAGTTTTTCTTTTGGTTAGTACTGAAGTTTTCGGTATATTTATCTTATTTTTCATTTTTGGAATATCACCTTTCTGTGTACCATCATTGCCACTCAAGGTATTATTAGTGTTAACGATACTCAAACTTTCACTAGACATGTTTGTTAGTTGATTAGAAGCTTGTGTTGTTGCTTGTGTTGTTTTTAAAGCTGGTATAGTTGTTGTTGTTATTTTATTTTCCTTATTTTCTTTTGTGCTTTGTTCTAAACAAATTTTATTATGTGATATTGTCTGTATATTATTATTCTCATGTAATTGAATCACGGGGGAACAAGAGCGCGCTCTCTCAAGTGGTTTGGCGGTTAAATAATTTCTGTTATAATGTGGATCACTTATATTTTTTTCACTCTCCCCGTTGAGAAAAATATAGTTTATACTGGGCCGTTTCTCATCATGAGAATTCATATGCTCAATCTTATATCTTTTCTTTTGTTTTAAACAAATTTATTTTAATAAATGTATATATGGATATCAAATTAATATTTTTTTATAAATATTAATTTTATGTTTAGAGCGTTGTGAGGACATGCATTTATACGAATTTCCTAGACTATGAAATAATTTAATTTAATATTTTTTTAACAAATCCGAAATTAATATAATTTACTTTTGTTTTAAATTTCAAACTTGTTTCAAAAGTTTTCATTTCAAAACTTAAAATACGTCAAGAAGGAAGCACAATTTTCTTAGAAATTAAAATATTAAAATAAAATAGATAATTTAATCGAAAAGATTGTGCAAGGAAATTTGATTAGATTTTGTTAAATAAAATGCGAAATATTCGGAAATTTGCGGGATACTTAGAAGAGAATAGATAACAGGTAATATAATCTTGAATGAAGAAAAAATTTGAAATACATTTACGAATATAAAAATTACAGATTTGGAACTAATTGTGAAAGGAAAAACCGATATATTTATTCATTTGGACAAATAATATTTGCAAAATTCCAATTTGAATTTAATATCCAGTTTAATACTGGCCTCACACAGTGTGCGATTTCAAAAATGGAATGGAAAGATTAAAATATTTTCTTTTTAGCCTGTCTTGGTGAAGTTTTTTCGCTACAGCGGGTTCAAATTTCACCCAATTTTTTTTTATTTTTTTTAATTTCACTAACAACAAATTTTGAAAAAATATTTACGGAATCAAAAGTTACAAGCATTTAAATTTAAACTTTCAAAAAAGTTGATTTTTCCCCGTTTTTTTTTTTTTTTTTGCCAAAAAAAAAAACATTCTTTTTCTGTTATATAAAAATTTTCTTAAGTAACATATCGACCCTGCGCTGACTGAATTACATATGTAATTTTCAATAACTTTTCAGGAAAGCTAAAAAACTGTTTAATTTCGCAGTTTTTTCGTTACTTCGCAAAATTTTACTAAATTTTATCGTTTATGAATAGGCTTAATAACACAAATTATGCGCATTATGAAAAAGAACGAAATTTTTGGCGCATTTTGGAGAAAATCAACAAAACGTTACATAGGTAATTTTGTGGCGCAATTTTTTTTAAGATACGTTTTTGCTTATATTTTTGTAAGTTCTTAAATTTATTTAAATTTAATTTTGAACTATGGAAGAAGGTTTTATTAGTAATATATTGGGCAAGTTTCAACTTCCTAAAATGATTGGAATATGCTACTAAACAGTAATTTGTTAATGAACTCAGAAAAATTTTCCAAAAAAATAAAACAAGAATTCCTTCTAATATTAGTATTATGTTATACATAGTATTAACTATATTATTTTGTAAATCCTAAACCAGTTAAAATATCGGCAAATGCTTTGGTGGTTTTATGTATGACCAGTAGGGGCTCTAAATACAGCAATAAAAAAAATTTTCAAAATTTTTACATAGGTAATTTAGTCAGCGCAGGGACGATATATAATATTTATATTTTTCTGAAAGATAACTAAATACAAAATACTTTAAAGGGGAAAATGCTTTCAAAAATCGAATTTTGCGAGAACCAATTTGACAAATTTGTTCAACTAATTTCGAACTTTCGCTTTAATTTCTCAAATCGCAAAGCTGGAATCAAAAAAAAGTTATACTTTTTACTTAGTCTGAAGTGTTTTAATTTATTTCGCAATAGAAATTTTTGCTCCCCGTTATCGGTTGGAAAGATATAGCAAAAAATTTAAAAAATCCTATTTTTGGAAATTTTTTAAAGTTTTTTAGGAATTACGGGATTTTTGTAGACAAATCTAAAAAAGTGAATGGTGCTTTAAATTATGTGTGAAATTCCATTCAAAAATATTCACTTACAAGAATTTTATTATATAATTAAAAATGAAAAATATGCAAAAAATCACAAATCCATGCCTTCTCCGAGTTTTTTGCAAAAAGTCTTCAACAAATTTTAGTATTTTAAAAATGTTTGCACATAGCTAAAAAGACAAATTTTCCTAAACATTGATGTACAATAGATTACCCATGAATACAAAATTTTTGATTTTACTTGCTCCACCGGCAGTTTCTGGTAGATGGGGCTAAAAAAATAATATGTGTGCAAAAATTGGGTCGATCGGTCGTAAACCGGCCAGTCGACTTTGACCTTTGTCCTAAAACAAGGCTTAAAAGTAACTAATATCTTTATTGCGCTATAACACTTTAATTCAACATTTTCCGATAAAATACTACAAAGGCTTTTTTATTCAGAATAAAATGCAAAAATTTTTGACATATAATTTTTTAGCCTACTATGACTTGTTGTGATGTTATAAGCAATCAAAGTAAAAATTTTTACATGAACTTTTTTTAAAAAAGCCCTGGTTTCAATATGGGCCTAGCCTGCTAGAAACGGTTTTTATTATTTTATAGAGCAGGATTTGTAATTTTTTTAAATCGATACGTTTTGTCACATTTGCTTAAAATATTAGGGTAGATGGACCAAAATCTGAATTTGGTGTATAAATTTTTTATTTATTACACAAATATTGGTACTAAATGTAGGGTGTAGCATGAAATTTTGAATCATTACAGAGAGTATTTTTAAATTGCTATCGAATTAAACAGTCACTCGAAATTTAGGTGTTGCCGATTAACCAAAAATTATAAAAGTTGATATGTTAATATTTTGACACATAAACCACTTTTTTATTCCTTCTGCCTTAAAAATCGGCGAAATATATTAAAAAAATAAAACTTTTTTATCAACAGCTCGCAAACAGGTAAATAATTATGTGTAATATTAATAACAATTTTCATTATTATTCGTAAAAATTTAAAATTAATACAGCAAGTGTTGATGATGAATTTTTAAATGTAGAATGGAAGTAATTAGTTTATAAAACCTTGTATTTAAGTAAATATTTAAATAATATGTATGTACTTCTTAATTAATACATTAAAACTGAGACTAAAAATTACAATTTAAGTGTTCAAGACAATGCATTATGGAAATAAAATGGTTTACTTTTAGTTAACCTTTATTATGTCATGTACCCTCAATAGAGGTAAATAATAAAATAAATTGTATAATTGTTCCTTTTTGAAAGGAAACTAAACAACAACAGACAAAAAATATTTCTGATGGAATCGAAACAAAACTAAATTCCGTTATTCTATGAATTTAACTCATATAATTTAATTTAATAGTTCTTTTGAAAATATATTTTTATTTATTTCCAAGTTGTTGTTATCTATTTTTAATATATATCACCGATTTTTAACGTAAAAGAGATAAAAAAAAGTAAATAATATGTAAAAATATTAACATGTCAACTTTTATAATTTTTGGTTAATCGACAACACCTAAATTTCGAGGGACTGTTTAATTCGATAGCAATTTAAACATACTCTCTGTAATGATTCAAAATTTCATGCTACACCCTACATTTAGTACCAATATTTGTGTAATAAGTAAAAAATGTATACACCAATTACAGATTTTGGTCCATCTACCCTAATATTTTAAGCAAATGTGACAAAACGTATCGATTTATAAAAACCACAAATCCTGCTCTATAAAATAATAAAAACCGTTTCTAGCAGGCTATGCCCATATTAAAACCAGGGCTTTTTTAAAAAAAGTTCATGTAAAAATTTTTACTTTGATTGCTTATAACATCACAACAAGTCATAGTAGGCTAAAAAATTATATGTCAAAAATTTCTGCATTTTCTTCTGAATAAAAAACCTTTTGCAGTATTTTATCGGAAAATGTTGAATTAAAGAGTTATAGCGCAATAAAGATATTAGTACTTTTAAGCCTTGTTTTAGGGCAAAGATCGAAGTCGACTGGCCGGTTTACGACCGATCGTCCCAATTTTTGCACACATATTATTTTTTTAGCCCAATCTACCAGAAACTGCCGGTGGAGCAAGCAAAATTAAAACTTTTGTAAAATCCATACATTTTATGGGTAATCTAATGTACAACAATTGTATATTGGAATTTTTGCGTTTGCAATTGAAGGATTATAAATTTATGGTCTCAAGTAATTTGACCAATTTTAACTCATATTTATGTGTATGATAATGCCGTAACAAGAATTATTTTAATAAAGCTAAATATTTTCATTTTTTTAGCATAGTGCTAAATTCATATCCATGTATTTGATCCGTCAGGCAAATAAAAAATACTTATTATATATCGTTGTTTAGGAAAATTTGTCTTCTTTTGAAAAATGAAAAAAAATTTTAAAGTACTAAAATTTGTTGAAGACTTTTTGCAAAAAGCACTGAGAAGGCATGGATTTGTGATTTTTTGCATATTTTTCATTTTGAATTATGCAATAAAATTCTTGTGAGTGAATATTTTTGAATGAAATTTCACATATAAGTAGATTTTTTGGTGCTTAATTTAAAGCACCATTCACTTTTTTAGATTTGTCTACAAAAATCCCATAATTCCTAAAAAACTTGAAAAAATTTTCAAAAATGTGATTTTTTACATTTTTTGCTATATCTTTCCAACCGATAACGGGGAGCAAAAATTTCTATTGCGAAATAAATTAAAACACTTCATACTAAGTAAAAAATATAACTTTTTTTTTTTTGATTCCAGCTTTTTCGATTTTTGAAAGCATTTTTCCCTTTAAAGTATTTTGTGTTAAGTTATCTTTCAGAAAAATGTAAATATTATATATGTTACTAAAGAAAATTGTTATATAACAGAAAAAGAATGTTACCACTTTTTTGGCAAAAAACGGGAAAAAATCAACTTTTTTTGAAAGTTTAAATTTAATTGCTTGTAACTTTTGACTCCGTAAATATTTTTTCAAAATTCTTTCTTCGCACAATTTTTGTATTTGTTGTTAATGAAATTGAAAAAATTAAAAAAAAATCGGGTGAAATTTGAACCCGCTGTTGCGAAAAAACTTCACCAAGACAGGCTAAAAAGTAAAAATTTTAATCTTTGAAGCTCAATATCTCTTAAACAAAAAGAGTTAATATGGGCATGTTTTTTGTAGATATCGACTAGTAGAATTCTTCCATATAAAAATCTTTGAAATCGGTTCAGATATAAGGAATCAGGATCGTTTTTAATAAATTTTATACCCGAGGTGGTCAACTTTGGGACACTGTGGATTCGCCCCTGTAGGTCTATATGGTCCAAGCTCAAAACTTATTTCATGGAAATCGGAGCAGCCGTTCCAAAGTTCCATAATTATTTCCATTTCATTTCTGAAATCGCACACTGTGCGTCGTATTTAAAATTGCATATCAAAAATTTCAAGATATTTGAAAAATTCAAAATTAAATTGAAGTATTCGGAAATAATCAAAAAGAATCCGAATTGAAAACGTATCTGCAAAACTTAGACCCTACTAAGAAAACAGAGTACAGTCTATGAATGCATATGAATCTCCCATACGCCTCCGAAATGGCCAATGGATCAAAAGTTCTAATGAAAAAGTTGAAGCATTCGCTAGTCATTTAGAAAACGTTTTCACTCCAAATAACACTGGCTCAACTCTGTAGTAGTTAGAGACCAAATTCCTAATCCAATAAAGTTCTAGCTCTCTGCCGCACAGTGTGCGATTCCAAAAAATAAAGGGAAATAATTATGGAATTTCGGAACGGCTGTTCCGATTTCTATGAAATTTCACATGGTGATAGTAGAGGTGCAGGCGAGTTTAAGTTTTGAGCTTGGACCATATGGATTTACAGGGGGTGAGTACACAGGGTCCCAAAGTTGGACATCTCGGGTATACAATTTCTTAAAAACCATCTTTATTCCTTATATCTGAACCGATTTCATATAGTCGTATGAACATCTTATCTCTTTTAATTCAAGAGATGTTACGCTTAAATTTTAATCCGATTTTTCTTATTTCATTAACAACAAATAGCAAAATTGTGTGAAGAAAGAATTTTGAAAACATATTTACGGAGTATTCAGTTACAGGCATTTAAATTTTAACTTTGAAAAAAAAAAAAAAAAATTATTTTTTCCGTTTTTTGCCAAAAAAGTAGTTACATTCTTTTTCTCTTATATAAAAATTTTCTTAAGTAACATATATAATATTTATATTTTTCTGGAAGACAACTAAACACAAAATACCTTAATAGAAAAAAGCTTTTTAAAATCGATTTTTGCGAGAACCGGGGTTTTTCATATTTGACCTATTTTTCCAACAAATTGTGAATTTTAGCCTTAATTTCTCAAATCGCAAAGCTGGAATCAAAAAAAGGTTATACTTTTTATATAGTCAAAAGTGTTTTTAATTTCTTTGTAATGCAAATTTTTGCCCTCCGATATCAGTTGGAAAGATATAACAAAAAAAGTAAAAATATTTTTTTAAGTGTTTTGGTAATAGCGACAAATGTAAAAAAGTGAATAGCGCTTGAAATTAAGCATCAGATTTTTTGACTTAGTTGTAAAATATCATTCAAATATATTCGCTAACAAGAATTTTATTGCATAATTAAAAATTAAAAATGTACAAAAAATCACAAATCCATCCTTTCTCGGTGTTTTTTGCAAAAAGCCTTCAACAAATTTTCGTATTGTAAAAATTTGTATATATATTTGAAAAGAAGACAAAATTTCCTAAGAGACTTAAACTCGCCTACACCTCTACTATCACCATGTGAAATTTCATGGAAATCGGATCAGATTTTCTGAAATTCCATAATTATTTCCATTTCATTTTTTGAATCGCACACTGTGCGGCAGAGAACTGGAACTTTATTGGATAAGGCAGGAAAATCTCCTGGAACGGACAAGATTACCAGCACAATGATTTGTTTCTTGCCAAACTTGGTTTTAGATTTATTTTATTTATTTTCAATGCCATTTTAAGTACTGGCTACTTTCCAAGCACTTGGAAATTATCAGAGATAGTAATACCCAAACCCGGACAAGACATCACTCAAGTAACGTCTTACCGTCCAATAAGCCTACTATCAATTTTTTCAAAATTGTTTGAGAAATTGCTCCTTGAGAGTCTACTATTATATCTTAATAGTAATAACAGTAAAAGTACCTAACCATCAGTTTGGTTTTAGAAGAAAACATGCTAATGTTGAACAAGTTCATCAAATTACAACTTTCATCAGATTAGATTTCGAGAGCAAGAAGTATTGCTCTGCGTTATTTAATGACATATATCAAGCTTTCGATAAGGTCTGGCACGATGGACTAATACATCCACAAAACGTTCATAAGTAACTAAAAAACTATATACTAAATAGATCTTTTCAAATAAGATCGAAAGAGTGATTTCTTCACGCAGAAAAATTTCCACAGGTGTACCTCAAGGAAGTATTTTTGGGCCTTAAAAAAACAGCTGCATAAATTACATGAAGAAATTAGCGCAACACCCAAACCCCCTTGCAAGGGATCTAATTACATTTGAGGGTCACTGACGTCTAAGAAGATTGGAAACACAGGATCTAGGAAAATAAGATACTATTAATAAGAAACTCTTCGTTAGATGTTGCAGTGGCAATAAAAACTTTACAGATTTTTTGGTTAAAATTTTAATACTTATTGAAAATTTCTAAAAAGAAAGATTCAATAAAAAGTAATCATAATAACAAAAAAACATAGTTAATGTATTTGGGTGCTAACAAACATTTACTAGACATCTGCATCAAATCATTTGTTTTTCAATTCACAGTAATGTTTTTTAATGCATGCTCTCACATTACTGATAAAATAAAAAACGAAACAGTACAAAACACACTACGTAAAAAAAACGAGAGAAGAAGATATAGTCGGTTAAGCCCGACCATATGATACCCTACACCATTTCGATCCACATAATTTTGTTTTTACTATTATACATTTTACTTGTGTTAAATATTAACATAATAGTAACATTTGTATGGGATTTATGCACTTTAAAGTGATTTTCGGGAGAGGGGTTTATATGGGAGCTATGGTCAGTTATGGACCGATCTTCATGAAATTCGGAAAACGAATATGTGCTTATATAAAACTTATTTGTGCCAAATTTCATTAAAATATTCCTATTTTAACACATCTAAAAGCGTTAAAACTCTATTCCGGGAGGACATTTGTATGGGGGCTAGGTGAAATAATGGGCCGATCATAACCAAATTCAATAGGCTTCGTTCTTGTGTTGAAAAAGGCATACGTACCAAATTTCATCAAATTATCTTGAAAATTGCGACCTGTACTTTGCGCACAAGCTTTACATGGACAGCCAGCCGAACAGACAAACGGACGGATATCATTAAATCGACTCACAAAGTGATTCTAAGTGGAATGGTATACTTTAAGGTGGGTGTACGAAGATTTTTTTTCTGTGTTACAATTTCTGCACAAACACGTAATACCCCAACCACAGTGGTCCCAAAACGAAATTTTTTGGAAATAATTCTGTAACTTTAGAACTGCTGGATGTATTTAAATGAAATTTCACAAGGACAATCCTGAGGTGTATGCAAATTGATTTGGAGGAGGACAGGTTCTAAGCGAGTCTTGGGGGGGTGGACCTCCAAAGTTTGTCAGCCCGGGTATGAAAATATTTAAAAAAATCGCCAAAATTTGATTTATGATTTGACTGAAAAAAAAAAAATGTTGCACATAGATAGTCCTTATAATTCTCTACAAAAAATACGCTTACATGTGTGGGTTATCTCTTTTACTTTAAGAGATATTTAGACCAAAGTAAAATTTTGACCCATTTTTGGACATGTTTTTTTAACTTGGCGGGCTCAATTTGAGTCCTACAATTTTTCTAAAATATTCTTTTTGTGCAAGGATCATATACCTATGTGGTTTAGATAAAAAAATAAATAGAAATACCTTTGAAACTTACCTGCATATGTAAGCTAAACACACAAAAAATATGGACAGAGTGACCATTTCACTGAAAAAAGTCAATTTTTGAAGCAAGTTTTCCCCGAAGTAGAATTTTGGGTATTTCGGAGTAAGAAAATGGGAATCTATTTATTTTCTTCTTTTAATGACACATTTTTATATATTATACTAAAATTTCGCAATGATAGCTTAATTAATGTAGATTTTATATAAGTTCAAATATAATTTTTTTTTTCTTTTGAAAAATAACACTAAATACAAAAAATTTTCCTTTTTTGATTAATTCAATTTAAAAATTCAGTTAGAATACCTTATTATTTATATATTATTATTTTTCAAGTAATAACCTTTCCAACGATACAAAATACTTGCATAAATACTTTACACAATCGTTTAAATACTAACTGAAACTTCAGCGAAATGTGCACATTTTCCTTAATTTCCATAATTTCCATAATCTATATACATTAGGGTAAATTTGAAAATTTTGATTTTGAGATATCATACCTTTCTAGAAGGTTTTTGCAGCAGTAAAAATACTATGTATAATAAATTTCACTATTTAAAAATTTTTAACACACTTTTCTTAAAACAAAAGGAACAAATGCAAATTATGCAAATTATATGGACATATTTCAAAAATTTGACACTGAATAATTTCTAATTGGTTATAGGTATCAACATAATTTTTGCACATGATATGAAATATTTAATGGAGAATTGATAAATGTGCAAATGTGCAAATCAGAAAAATATATATAATTTTATTATAAATTTTTAGAGGTCGAAATTTTGATTATTGAAAATATGGGTATTTTCGGAAAACTGCCCCGTGTGACTAACAGCCTGTTTTTATAAAACGAATATTGAATTCGTTTCGTCAAAATGACGAACGTATTTTCATTTCCGTTTTTATAAAACGAATGTCAATGTTTCTAGACGAATACTTAATGATTCATTTTAAAATTTGGTTTTTATAACAAGAATTGAAACGAATAAACAGCCAAAATCAAACGAACAAAAAATTTCATTCGTTAAGGAAATTTTAATAATAAAAAGACATAAAGTTATCATATAATGCATCTAAAATAACCAATTTCAATCCATGTGCTAAAATAATTATTTGCACCAAATTGAAGAATTATCCACTTATGTGGGTATATTATCAAAATTGAGAAATTTGTTTCACAGACACAGACTGCCAGATGGACGAATACCTTCAACTTGCTAAATATTTAATTTTTGCGTAAGTTACATATGTCGTGCTGGTGTTTAGAATGAATCACAGCACAAAATTTGTTAAATATTGACCAAATAATTTTTGTTACAAAAGTCAAATATTTCACAAACAAAAAAATAATATTTTTAAACGTAAAAACGTAATTTGAAAAGAACGAATTCGTGCAAGTTATAAAAACCAAATTTCTTACGTATTCGTCTACAAACGAATCGTTCGTAGACAAATTCGTTCGTTTTATAAAAACAGGCTGTAAGTTTACCAGTAGGCTGTCATAATTTTTTTGCAAAACCTTTAAGGACATATTGAGCTATATAGTTTAATTTACAGAAGTATCGAAATCAACAATCAATTTTTTTTACAGACTCAAAAAGTTCAACGTCTCATCCCAAATTGGTCATATTTGACCACTGCTGGATGTAGGGTGACCTTTCAGAACTTTTCAAAATTACTCTTACACCTTTTCTTGGGGTCCCGTCTTTCAGAAAATGCCAAAAAATATTAAACTTTTTAACAAAATTTTTTAAAAAAGTTAAATATATAAAGTTACTTTTTTGCCAAAAAATTGCAATTTTTGGGACCTATTTTAAAATTTTGAATTTGAAAATTTTTTTCTTGTTATCGAATTGAGATAATAAAAAAATTTTTTATTAGCATGATTTAGAAAATTGTAAAGAATTTCAGCATATTTTTAAAAAAATTTTAGAAATTTTATTTTAAAAGTTATAGGGCAAAATCGCAAAAAAGTCAAGGCCAAAAATGAGAAATTTATTTTTTGAAGTTAAATATCTTTTAAACCATACGAGATAATTTAGCACAATAAGCATATTTTTTTCCTTGTCTTGCTTAGGAGAATTCAAAAATGTAAAAATATTTTAAATCGGTTAATATTTGTTAAAGTTATAAGCCCCGATATATTTTTCGCCCTCGAGGTGGTCAACTTTGGCCCACTCTATCCAACAATATTCTGAAAGCCTAAGTCCTCCTCTATCGATGTTCCATCGAAAATGTTTCATCGAAATCGGTTCATTGGTTTCAAAATTCCAGACTTATTACTATTTATTTTGTTTTTGACCCCACTGTGGAATGTTTTAAATTACAATATAATTCTATGTATTATTTAAATCACAGACTTTTTTCGGTGAATAGACCTACAAGGGGCGTCAACAGGGTCCCAAAGTTGGTATAAACATTTTTAAAAACAATCCTGATTCGATATATCTGAATCGATTTCAAGGACATGAAAGGATTCTACTAGAAGAGATCTACAAAAAAAAAAAACATCCAAGCGGGTCCAAATTTCACCCGATTTTCTAGAAATATTTTTTATTTTATTAACAACAAAATTATGTAAGGAAAAAAATTTGTAAAACTATTTACGGAATCAAAAGTTATATGCATTTGAATTTTGAAAAAAAGTCGACTTTTCGCCATTTTTTTTTTGTCAAAAAAAAAAAAAAAAAGAGTTACATTCTTTTTTAGTTATAAAAAAATTTTCTTAAGTAACATATACAGTATTTACATTTTTCTGAAAGATAACTTTATAGAAAATTGTGTGAAGGAAAAAAAGTTGTAATAACTTTAGTCCTGAGAGAACCAGGGTCTCCCAAATTCGACCTAGTTTTTTCATGATTTTCCAATTTTTGCCTCAATTTTTCAAATTGCAAAGCTGGAATTAAAAAAAAAATATAATTTTTACTTAGATTGATGTGTTTTTAAGTTTTTGCTAATAGAAATTTTTGCTCCCCGATATCAGTTCGGAGATATAGTAAAAAATCAAAAATCCCATTTTTGGAAATTTTAGAAAGTTGTTTTAGGAATTGCGGGCTTTTTGTTAATAAATACAAAAAAACAAATAATATCTAAAACTAAGTACCAAAAAATCTACTCTCGTGTAAAATTTCATTCAAAAGTATTCAATAACAAAAATTTTATTCCAAAATTAAAAATGAATAATATGTACAAAATTAAAAAATGTATTCAACAAATTTTCGTATTATTAATATTTTTATATATATATTTGAAATGAAGACATATATATATATATATATATATATATATATATATATATATATATATATATATATATATATATATATATATATATATATATATATATATATATATATATATATATATATATATATATATATATATATATATATATATATACATATATATACTTATGCCTTGCGCATACTTTGGGGACACAAAAATTCTTAACTTTTTTCCATTAATTCTGAATCTTGGCAATAAATTAGAAACATAATTTCGTTTTTTTGGACTTAAGACCTCCAGAAGTGGGTCAAAATCTCGTTTAAGTATGCACCGCATATTATGAGGACAGCTCTTTACGTTGCGTGTAGTTTGAGGACATGTCCTCAAAGTAAACGTTGCGTATATAACTACCTCTGTCAAATAATGTCCCTATTTGCAAAATTTTAGGTTCCTCTTAGCATTGTATTTAAAGTACCGTTAAAATAAACATATCATTCTCTAAATTTTAATAGAAAATAATTATATGTGCAAATTGAAATTTTTACTCAACAGACTGACATGAAGTCCACAGTTTAAACCGTTTAACCAATTAAAGTTAAAATTAAAGTTATTTGGGGAATATTTAAAATGATTAGACCTAAAATACCAAAAAAAATTTTTTTTTTTTTAATTTATAGCCAAAATATGTTACCAGGTCATGAACTGTCAGTTTAAGAGCTGAAATCATTAAAGTAAGACGTCAGTTTATGTAAAATTCCAAAATATGGTGTATACAGAAAATGGGTATCATAATACTGTTGAAAATTTTAAAAAAATCTGAGAAATTGCTATCATTCTAGGAGCGGTAACCCATAATCAATTGCTTATTAGCGGGGATTAAGGAAATTTTTCGAAGAAAAACAACATGTGTTACAGACAAGTATCGGCCAAATGAACGGGTTTTAATAATTGGACGTGAGCATAAAATAATAAAAGAGGTTTTAGATTAAAATTATGACCTTTGGGTGGAAAAAACATAACTAATAGAGCGGTACAAAAATCCACACGCAGGATTTTATGATAAATATAATTTTTTGGTTAAAAACTTTAATTACACCATGAGTTCATGTACATAAGGGATGAAAAATATTATATTTAAATTATCCAAGTGTTTATCAAAAATATTACATGGGTCTACAAAAGACATGCTTGAAGCGTAATCATAGTATCGAATCGCACATAATATAAGTCAATTTTAGTTCTAGATAGAAGTTGAAAATATTTATTGGACGTAGCTAAATTAATTCACAGCACAACATAAATTTACTTTACAAAAAATGCAATAGCTTCGTTGATGAATTTCCTACAAAAATTTGATTTTTCAGTAAATTAATGTGACGATGTTACTATATCGGGCCTCAAAATCGGTTTTTAAGTCACAAAATATTATATTTCTGCAGCGACCAGTAATGATCCTCAGACCTTCATGACATAAGGATTTCCAAAGAATACTGTATGCTGAGATATATTTAGATTCAGAGCTATATGACAATATCAAATGTTTCAAATTGATTTTTTATAAATATACTACAGTTTTGACCTATATATATGTAAAGCAAAAAGGACGAATCTGTATAACGAAGGATGCATCTGGTAACGTTATATTAGGACAACACAATTCCTTAACAACTTTCATGAATATTGAAAATTAACTTTATTTAAATAAAGGATTTTTATAAAATTCTTGTCGTGCACATATAATTATTTTCTATGAACAATTTTAAAATCAATTAAGTTTTGCTACAAAATACACATGAGAAATAAATTTTTCATTTGACTTATAAAGCTCTAATAAACATTAAAAATATAAAAAAGGTTTGAATTTGAAAATCCTATTTTTGAAGAAAATAAATTACTTTATAGGTATGCACATATAATTATTTGACTGGGGTATTAACTATAGTTGGTTGTTTATGTGATGTTGATGTTACAATAATATTACAAACAATCAATTTTCTATTGATTAAATATAAATTTGTTTATTAATTTACATAAACAAATTCAAATCGTATATTTTTATACTGGTTGAAAAATGTACGTCTAGAATAAACTTCAACATTATTTTATATTTGAAAAACATTTTCTTTCTGAGCAAAAATTCTGTCCATAACAATATTGGTGGTAAAAAGGGAGTAAAAACGGGTAAAATCGGTAACATTATATCTCCTAAACTAATAGAAACACAAAAAAAGTTGAATAGTTATCATTATTCTTTTAAAAAATAATCGGATAGGTGTCTGGTACTTTTTTGAAATTCGGCCGTTTTAGGGAGAAAACGGGCAAAACCTGTAATTTGGTACCTTTTTGGAATCCTATCTATCTTTTAATCAAGTAATCATGTGCATAAAATTTTTATCTAATCGAAAATTTGTGAGTACAGGTTTGGTACTTTTTGAAATTCGAAATCGTAGTTGGTTTTGGTACTTTTTTCATATGAATATTTTAACATTAGATTCCAGTACAATTAAGAAATTCATTGGAATGCACCACTTGTTTCGTTGGAGGGGTGGTCACAATAAGTACCAAAAAGGGGATTAAATCGAGAAATTATATTTTATTCACATTAAATTATGTATTTTTTGTTATATTATAAACATAGAAACATGAACATAAGTACAAGTAGTCCTAAGTTAGTCAGAATTTGGAGTAGGGGATTTTCTGGTACTTTTTCATTCTTTTAAAGGTACTTTTTTGAATTTTTTACAAAATTAAACATAGAAACATGAAATTATAGATATGTGGTCCTATGTGGGTAAGAATTGAAGACAGGAACTTTTTGGTACTTTTTAGTTCTAATGGTACTTTTTGAACCTAGAAACATGAACTTATATATACGTGGTTCTATGTGGGTAAGAATTGAAGAGAGGGACTTTTTGATACTTTTTCGTTCTGCTTTTTGATTTTTCTACAAAATCGGACCTAGAAATATGAAATAAAAGATACATTGTCCAATATGGGTATGATTTCACGAGAGGGACTTTTTGGAACTTTTTCATTCTTCCAATAGTACTTTTTGAATTTTCAATAATATTGAACCTACAAATATGAAATTATAAATTGAATGAGAATGGAGAAAAGAGAATTTGTGGTACTTTTTCGTTCTTCTATTGGTACTTTTTGAATTTGCTATTATATTTAACATAAAATCAAGAAATTAAAGATGTATGGTCCAATGTGGGTAACAATTTAAGAGAAGGACTTTTTGGTACTTTATTATTCTTGTAATGGTACTTTTTGATTTTTCTAAAATATTTTATCTAAAATCATGAAGTTAAAGGTATATGATCCTAAGTGAATGAAAATCTATAAGAGGGTTCTTTGTGGTAAATACTTT
This sequence comes from Protophormia terraenovae, assembly GCA_951394005.1. Classification (NCBI taxonomy): domain Eukaryota; kingdom Metazoa; phylum Arthropoda; class Insecta; order Diptera; family Calliphoridae; genus Protophormia; species Protophormia terraenovae. The sequence continues at coordinate 52,134,793 of OX596075.1, forward strand.
TCGTTATTATATTACTCTTAGAATTTTTTTGTAATAATATTTATTTTTGAAACGTGAAATTAAAGATATATAGTTCCGTGTTTAGAATCCATAAAACATATTATTCACATTCTTCCCTACTAAAATATAATAATGATATAATTTTGTAGTTTTTTAAACTTCAATCATTAAAGATGTAAGAAACTGGTAACTAAAATATTTAAAAAGTTGGTTGTTCTAAATTCTGACAGATTACCAATATTAAAACTGTTTCCACGGGAGATAGGAATCGTTTTTTCTTAATAATCAGACTATCGTGTTTTTTTTTTTTTTTTTTGGAGATGTGCGAGTATTTTATTATTTTACTATGGAGTATACTTTATTATTATACTATGGGTATACACTAGAGCTTTTTTTATATCATAATATGTAACAGAGAGTGTCAAATTCGCTCTCTGAGAGAATTATCTTACGTGTAGACTAAAATACTAGTATTATGACAAATATGAGACTGCTTTGATAAAATTTCTCTACACAACTATCTTATAAGGTTGACTGTCAAAAAAATACACATATACTAAAGATTGTTTGTGTGTAATGTATTTTGAAAAGGACATAAAAAATATATATTTTTTATTTCTTTATTTTAATCACAACAGTCTCATAATATTTTTTATAATACTAATATTTTAGTCTACATGTGAGATAATTTTCTTAGAGAGTGATTTTGATACTCTCTGTTACATATTGTGATACAAAAATCTCTCGTATAGATAGACATGTCAATTGGAGAAAATTTTTGTTTGATCTTACAAATGAAATATAACATAGTGTCTACATTAGACAAATTTTTACCAGGACAAATGTCAAAATCTGTGTGAATCTATACAAGGTAACCTCAGGTAAACGGCTGATTATTATTTTTGGTTATTACAGCTATTAAAATGCATTTATAAAAAAACATGATTGAATTCGTCATATTTTTATCAGGACAAACGTCAAAATCAGTGTGAATCTATACAATCAAAATGCATTTATAAAAGAACATTCATGAATTCGCCCTATAGTTGTTTTTGAGCAAATGCTGCCAACTTCCATAAATTTGCGTTCATTTTGATGTTTGTCTTGATAAAAATTTGTCTAATATAGACACTATGTAAAATAGAATAAACTAACTAGAGAGAGAGAAAAAATGTAAGTTTGCTGTCGGAAAACCCAAAGTCGAGTCTATATTAGAGAAATTTTTAACATAAACATCAAATTTTTGTCTGAATTGCAAATAATTTTTTATCTCCATCAATTATAAGGGAAAAAGATTGTTGTTGGTACAACAATCAAGATGGCGTCTTTCACCATGCAATGTCAAGACAAAGTTGTCAGAGCTCGAGCGCTGACAATTTTCTCTTTACGAGGCAATAATACTTACAAATTCAGTCTACATTAGATAAAATCACGATACAAATTTGACACTTGTCTAACGTCGAGTCTATATTAGAGAAATTTCTATCAAGACAAACGTCAAATTTTTGTTTGAGTTGCAGATAATTTTTTATCTCCGTCAATTATAGGGGAAAACGTATGTCATAATAAACCATGCAAAAAGTACCAACAACAATCAAGATGGCGTATTTTGCTAAGCATTATCAAGACAACGTTATTTGAGCTCGAGCGCTGACAATTTTCTTTTAACGCTGCAATAACACTGACAAATTCAGTCTACATTAGACAAATCTTTATCTTGATAAAATTTTGACGTTTTTCTTGATAAAAATTTGTCTAATGTAGACTCAAAGTAATGTATACTCGATCTAAGTATAAGCAAGGTAGATTAAAAAGGTAACAACCAATACAGATTAAGAAGGTAACGACAACTCTAAAACAACTACTCTTTTTTTTATTACTTTGAGTCTACATTGGACAAATTTTTATCAAGACAAACGTCATAATTTTATCATAATAAAGATTTGACCAATATAGACTGAATTTGTCAGCATTATTGCAGCGTTAAAAGAAAATTAACAGCTCTCGAGCTCAAATAACGTTGTCTTCATAATGCTTGGTAAAAGACAACATCTTGATTGTTGTTGGTAATTTTTGCATGGTTTATTATGACATACATTTTCCCTTACAATTGACAGAGATAAAAAATTATCTGCAACTCAATCAAAAATTTGACGTTTGTCTTGATACAAATTGCTTTAATATACACTCGACTTTAAATCAAATGTCTTTGTTTTTTGTAAAGCTAAAAAAATTTAAGTTGACATAAGAGTTTTCAATGCAAAAAGAAAATACTCTTACATTCTACCATGAGTTTGCGGTAGTGTGGACCTCATTTATTCATGTTTTGTTCTTGTTCGCACAATTGTTAAAACAAAAATGTCTGTCATTTTGTATGTGAAAAAAAATTTTGCATACGAATACAAAAACAATTTGACAGTTTCGCGAGGTACCGACATTGGTAGCTTACGAGGTCAATTTCTTATTTCACTATGGGTCTACACAAAAACAAAAATTGATTGTATTTTGTTAGTGTAAAACTACTGCACATAATGTCAAAATTATTTGAATAGAAAAAAGAGAAAATAAAGAAGAGGAAGAGTGAAAGAACTCGAAAAAAGTCAGTTTCGCGAGGTTTGCAGTGAAAAAATTTTAAAACAGTTGTTTTTACCACTATACTTTATAATTATCATAGTATAATAATAAAGTATACTCGTAAGACCAGCTGTTTTACAATTTTTTCATTGGCAAACCTCGCGGTACTGTCAAATTGTTTTTGTATTCTCATGTAAAATATTTTTTGAGTTTTTATCTCTTGCCCTCTTTCGTTCTCTCATTTTTCCGTTCAAAGCATTCTGACATTGTGGGCAGTAGTTTTACACTAACAAAATACAAGCAATTTTTGTTTTTGTAGATGTGCGAGTACTTTATTATTTTACTATGATAATTATACTATGGGTCTACACCAAGGTAGATTAAGAATGTAAAAACATTAAAACAGCTGAAAATTTGTTATCTTCTTGAAAACAATATGGTGACATGTGTTTTAAAAATTGCAAGTTTCAAATTGTTGTTTATGTTTAAATTTTTGTCATTTGTTTGCTATTGTGACTGTCTCATCTTTTTTATTAAATTAAATGTCAAATATTTTGTAAAGACACTTGAAATGATAAAATTTAAGTGGACATAAGAAATTTTAATGCAAAAACAAAATACATGGGAATTTTTGGTGTTGTAGTTGCTGTAGAGTTATCATTAAATTCGCTGACAGAGGAGATTAACCATTTTCTTTATATTATGCAAAATCTTAAACATGGGATAAACGTATTGTAATTTTCGGTCCACACGAGCCTTTTTCTTGTTCGCCCATGCATTTGGATAGTAAGGACTCTAGTTGTTTTTTTGTTCTTGTTCGCACTATTGTTCCAGAAACAAGCATCAAACGTCACTTTGTATGTGGAAGAAGAGGCGCTGCATGTAAAAGTATCGAAGCGACACTGACGGCAAACAAAAAATTATGATTTGTTCGACAAATGATCTGCCCACTGGAAACAAAATGAAAAATAAATAAAAAATGTGTCTGCCGATGTTTTGTTCTTGTGCGAACAAGAAAGAGACTAGTATACAGTGTTGACAGTTTAGCCTTTTTAAGGCTTTATTTTTTGGGGCATTTAGCCTTTTCTGACCTTTTTTAAAGTCCAATTAACCTCCTTTTTTTCTCAAGTCCTGGCAACACTGCTATTATAGACCGCACGTAATAAATCTTATAAGATTTCATTATTTTCACTTATAAGTGAAAATAACTATAGTTACGGAGTAAACATGCACATTTTATTTAAGAAATTCGAAACTTTTTAGCACAATTTCAAAGAAAATATTTTTTTAATATAAAATAACCATTAAAATTCAACAGTTTTTCAGAATACAATTTCAAGAATTTTTGCTAAGTGAACGTAAATCGTGGTCCTCACCTAACATAAAATTTTTAACATTAACACTAACATCATATTAATGGTAAATGTAGAAAAATAAAATGGAAATAATTATGAACTTTGCAACGATTTCTATAGTGATAGTAGAGGTGTAGGCGAGTTTAAGTTTTGAGCTTGGATCATATAGACCTACAGAAGGCAAGTCCACAGGGTCCCAAATTTGGACACCTCGGGTATAAAATTTATTAAAAACGATCCTAATTCCTTATATCTGAGCCGATTACAAAGATTTTTATATAGGAGGATTCTGCTAGTTGAGATCTACAAAAAACATGCATATATTACCTCTTTTAGTTTAAGAGATATTGAGCTTCAAAGATTAAAATTTTTTCTTTTTAGCCTGTCTTGGTGAAGTTTTTTCGCTACAGTGGGTCCAATTTTAGCACCATTGTTTTTAATTTTTCTTATGTCGTTAAAAACAAATAAAAAAGCTGTGCAAAGAAAGAATTTTGGAAAAATAGTTACGGAGTCAAAAGTTACAAGCATTTAAATTTAAACTTTCAAAAAAGTTAATTTTTCCCCTTTTTTTTTTTTTTTTTTTGCCAAAAAAGTGGTAACATTCTTTTTCTGTTATATAAAAATTTTCTTAAATAACATATATAGTATTTATATTTTTCTGAAAGATAACTAAACACAAAATACTTTAAAGAAAAAAATGCTTTCAAAAATAGAATTTTGCGAGAACTAGGATTTCCCAAATTTGACCAGTTTTATCAACTAATTTCGAACTTTCGCTTTAATTTCTCAAATCGCAAAGATGGAATCAAAAAAAGTTATACTTTTTACTTAGTCTCAAGTGTTTTAATTTCTTTTGCAATAGAAACTTTTGCTCCCTGTTATCGGTTGGAAAGATATAGCAGAAAACGTAAAAAATCCCATTTTTGAAAATTTTTTAGAGTTTTTTAGGAATTACGGGATTTTTGTAGACAAATTTAAAAAAGTGAATGGTACTTTAAATTAAGCGCCAAAAAGTCTACTTATGTGTGAAATTTTATTCAAAAATGTTCACTAATAAGAATTTTATTGCATAATTAAAAATTAAAAATATGCAAAAAATCACAAATTAATATTAATTCTTTCGATGTCTAAACATGGTTGTTAAAGCAAATATTAAAATAACATTGTTTAAATATTGAGCATTGTTTAAGTACGTTTATGTGTTTTGAAAAAGTTTTCACTTGCCTTACGCATAGTTTGGGACCATTTGTTTTGCGTACCTCACAGTTTGAGGTCATTTGATTTACACATAGAACTTCAGTTGCTATCATAGTATAATAATAAAGTGTACTCGTAAGAACAGCTGCTTTACAATTTTTTCATTGGCAAACATCGCAGTACTGTCAAATAGTTTTTGTATTCATATGTAAATTTTTTTTCGAGTTTTTTTCCTTTTGCTCTCTTTGCTTCTCTCATTTTTCCGTTCAAAACATTTTGACATTGTGGGCAGCAGTTTTACACTAACAAAATACAAGCAATTTTTGTTTTTGTAGATGTGCGAGCTTTATTATTTTACTATGAGTTGCTATATAGGTTTTATGTTAGCTATAACTTTGAGTCTACATTAGACAAATTTTTATCAAGACAAACGTCAAAATTTTATCAAGATAAAGATTTGTCTAATGTAGACTGAATTTGTCAGTGTTATTGCAGCGTTAAAAGAAAATTATCAGCGCTCGAGCTCTGACAACTTTGTCTTGATAATGCTTAGTAAAAGACGCCATCTTGATTGTTGTTGGTACTTTTTGCATGGCTTATTATGGCATACGTTTTCCCCTACAATTGACAGAGATAAAAAATTATCTGCAATTTTACGTTTGTTTTGATAGAAATTTCTCTAATATAGACTCGATGTAAAATATATATCCAGGATAACAAATATTTTTCCTAAAAAGTGCTTCAATCCATTTTATTTTTATTTAACAAAAATCGACACAAATGTAGATATTCTTACAAACTTAGAAATCGAATGTTTTTTTTTTTTTTCGAAAAAAGCTCTAAATTTAATTCTAAAAATAAATAATTTCAATGCATATTAAAAAAATAAAAAATTTTTTTTAGAGAATATCTTTTGTTGACGTAGTTATAATATTTTATTGCTAACATATCAATAACATCCATGTTATAACAGAAATTTTAACGGATTTTTTATAAATTTTATTAAATGCACTTGAAACTAAATTATTTGTTACGAGCTGTAAACCCGCTACTTCGTTAGCTGTTTTTTTTTATAAAAACCATACTACATTACAAATTTTAACTAAGAATTTTAATAATGGTGTTATGTCATTCATAAATAACAATATCTCTTTAATTTCAGGTTTATAATCTTAGAATAATGAAAAATAAATATCAGAATTACGAAAAGGTATATTAGAATAAAGAAAAAGGAGCACAAAATCCATTTTAGGGTTTCTGACTTAGGACCTTACATTTTCAATTTCATTTTTCTAGATTCAGAATTATAGAAAATTAAAAAAGTTCCATAGGAAAAACAAAAAGTACCATAAAGTCCCTTCTTATAGATTCCCATTAATTTAGGACCAAATATCCTTATTTCGAAAATTAAAAAAGTACCATTGGAAGAACAAAAAAGTACCACAAAGACCCCTCTTGTGAATTCTTCCTCACATAGGACCATGCATATTTTATTTCATGTTTCTACTTTAAATATTATAGAAAAATGTACCATTAGAAGAACAAAAAAGTACCACAAAGTCCACTTTAATGAATTCTCATTCATTTAGGACCATATATCCTTAATTTCATGTTTCTAGGTTAATAATTATAGAAAATTCAAAAAGTACCATTAGAAGAACGAAAAAGTACCCTCTTGTGAATTCTTTCCAACATCGGACCATGCGTATTTAATTTCATGTTTCTAAGTTAAATATTACAGAAAATGCAAAAAAGTACCAATAGAAGAAAAAAAGTACCACAAATTCCAATATTGTGAATTCTTATTTAAATTTTCTTAAAATGTTTCTATGTTTAATGTAATTGAAAATTCATTATTAAGTTTGGATGTAATTTCCCGCCTTTAACCCTTTTTTTGTACTTTTTTTTCACCCATCGAAGTATCAAAAACTGTATTCCAATAAATTTCAAATTGTAGTGGTATCCCATATTAAAATACTCATATGAATATTTCAATAAATATAAAAAATGTAGGTACGACTTTTACCCCTTAAACGTTTGAATTTCTAAAAAGTACCGAATTTGTATTTATCATTTTTTGATAAGTATGAATACGACATAAATCTTATCTGTATGTTGATAAGTTTCAAAGATACATATGGTTTCAAAAAAGTACCAAAATAAAGTTTTTACCCGTTTTCTCCTTAAAACGGCCGATTTTCAAAAAAGTACCAGACACCTGTCCAATTATTTTTTAAATGAATAACGATAACTATTCAACTTTTTTTGTATCTCCATTAGTTTAGGAGATATAAAGTTACAGATTTTACCTGTTTTTCCCCCTAAACATTCGAATATCCAAAAATCCCGTCTTAGTGGATCTATATGATGGGAGACCTACCTACGTTCCAAATGTCGTCTCTCTAGCTTTAGCCGTTTGGGCTGCGGAATGACGAATCAGTCAGTCAGCCACGTTACTCCTTTATATATAGATAATTTTAAATAAAACAATTACTACAAATGTTAAATGAAAATATTTAAAATTCTTCGTGATATATAAAATCGCCTTCAAACTATTCGCCATAAAACCTTTTCTTGCCACTTTTTGTGCAAATTTCACCACAAGTTTAAATCTACTATGTATTTTTAAAAGCCTTTACTGCCTTGCGCATAGTTTGGGCTCAGTTGTTTTATATACCGTATAGTTTGAGGACACAATTGAACTCAAAGTATTTGTATTAACATTTATAATATTTACTTAAAGTAATGAAAAATAAATTATACCAATATAATATTTTGTTTTATATGTTTTTATAGGTTTGCATTTTCAAAAATACAAATTAATGACGTTCATATATTCTTATGTCTCATGATCATAAATTTATCAGGTGTAGACAGATGGGAAAATATGACACATTTTTTTTGGCGCGAATAAACGCAAACTCCAAAGTCTTTACTGAAACTATTTTTCTTAACGGCGTTGAAGCAAAAAATAAATGGCGCCAAAAAAATACGAATGTCAAATACGCTAATGCGTCAATATTTTAACGGCGCTAGTACATTAAATTTTTATGGAAGTGTGGCATCTCTAAAATACAAAGTTTATTTTTTAAATGAAAAATTATGGCATTTAACCCGCATATATAAAGAAAATTATAATTTATTATAATAAAAAGAATATAGCGGAATCAAATGCATAATTAAAAAAAAAAAATCGAAAAAAATGTCCTCAAAGTAACATGTCCCCAAACTATACGCAAGGCATATGAAATTTTGAGGACAGTCCCCAAAGTATGCAAATGTCCCCAAACAATACGGTACATCGAAAAACTGTCCCCAAAGTATGCGCTATGCATATATATATATATATATATATATATATATATATATATATATATATATATATATATATATATATATATATATATATATATATATATATATATATATATATATATATATATATATATATATATATATATATATATATATATATATATATATATCGTCCATTCCACGAAAGATTTATAAAAAAAAAATGCCAATTTTTTTACGGAGGTAAAAAAAAGTAAAAAAAATCGGTGTGTAACTTTAAACATCAATAATTCTAAAAGTTGTTAACAGATTTTAATGATTTAAATTGCATATAGAAGATGAATACGTCCTCTTTTAATGTAGTAATTAAGAAATAATACTGCAATTTAAAATGCATTCATAATGCAAATGCAATTTTAGGATACATTTTTGAAAAATGTCTACCCTTTCGATTTTATTTTTATTTTTAATATGTTAAAAAGCAATATCTTTACTATAAAATGCAAAAATAACTGTTCTGGGACAATAAAATCTACTATTTTTAATATTTTTTTTTTTTTTAATTTTCATTTAAATGTTTATAAGTATACATCGGATTTTATTGATTTAAAACTAGTAAAAAGTTTATTACGATATATATTGTAAATTATATTGTATGAATCAAAAATAATTTTTTTGCTAATGATGCACTCACGAAAAGAATCCTTTTTTCGGATGCATTTTTAAGAAATTTCTACCCTTTTGATTATAAGTATTTTTGCTTAATATTGAAGACAAATATGTTAATTATATAAAACATTAGCACCTAATCTGGGACAAATTGTCCGTCTACCGGAGATGTCAATTTTTTAGGTCCGTGGTTTAGGTGGCATTTTTAGAATAAATTAATCTCCGCTAGGCGGACGCTCTCTTGGACGGACGCTCTCTTGGACGGACGCGGACACCTGTTGTTAGAGAAAAAATATATCGTAGGCGGACAAAAATCATAAACCGTAAAAGAAATGTACCGAATATTTTATAATAAGATGCTACTTATTATCATTTTTGTCGTGTTTGCATTCATATTTCATATTTACTTACATTTTTTGAAATTAAGTAGTTAACTATTCGTTTTTTAGTTAACTTTTTGCTGGTTTTAAGCAAAAACTAATTTTTTAATTTAATTTTGACTTTTACACTTCGCTAAAAATATTCTCAAACTAGAAAAAAGAAAATGAAAACTTGATCCCTAAAAATAGGTGCTGTCCCAGTTATTTATGTCCTGAAGACAGTCTCGATGATGGGTGCATGATTTTCCGTACAACACAATGGCGGCAGATTCCTAAAAATCTTGATAACTTTTTTGAACAAAAGGCATAGAAATTCTGCTCTTGTTATGCAGAGCGACATTGTCATCAGCAAGGAAACCACAATATGCTCTAAAAAAATTGGTTTTATGCGCATTAAATATGCAGTAAAAAACGAAAAATATGCTCTAAAAAAACTCGAAAATATGCATTTAAAAAACAAAGATTGTATAATTTTTCAACAAAATTATGTTTTTTATTAAAAGGGTTTTATTAATATTTCAACGTTATAAAATAAGGCAAAACTGAAATTTATCAACCGCGTCGAATTTTGATTACCCATTTTATCTAATTCTAGACACTATTATTAGTTCAGAAATTATCAAAATTATTGATCACTGACTGCCAAAATATCGTAACCGACAACATTTTCGAAATTCGTGTTTTGAATTCAAGTGTATCAAGTGTAACTTCAGAATTATAATGAAAATAATTTTATCATGACATTTTTCATTCATATAACAATTTGGAAACAATAACAAAAATGCTTCTCCTGTAAAGTTTTGTTTTCTTCACTTACATTTTCGCGGTTAGGGCTCGATATGCTTTCAAACTTGTCCTCAACATGATTTTAATTTTTAAAATTTCGTTTAAAAACCATTAGTAAAAATGCTGTTGAAAAATTTTTTTTCGCGTAGCCATAAATTCGGTAAAATAAATTTCATGAAATCATAATTTATTGCAAATAATGTCTAAATGAAAATGCAAAACGTCGCACAGTGTGCGATTCAAAAAATGAAATGGAAATAATTATGGAACTTTGGAAATTTCATAGAAATCGGAGCAGGCGATTTCCATGAAATTTCACATAGTGGTAGTAGAGGTGCAGGCGAGTTTAAATTTTGAGCTCGGACTATATAGACCTACAGAGAGTGAGACGACAGCGTCCCAAAGTTGTACACCTCGGGTATCAAATTTATTAAAAACGATCTGATTCCTTAAAAAATTTTACGATATAAAAATTTATTAAAGACTTTTTTGCAAAAAACACAGAGAAAGGATGGATTTGTGATTTTTTTGCATATTTTTCATTTTTAATTATGCAATAAAATTCTTGTTAGTGAATATTTTTGAATGAAATTTCACACATAAGTAGATTTTTTGATGGTTAATTCGCTATTCACTTTTTTAGATTTGTCTACAAAAATCCCGTAATTCCCAAAAAACTTTTACAAAAATGGGATTTTTTACTTTTTTTTTTTTGCTAAATCTTTCCAACCGAAAACGGGGAGCAAAAATTTCTATTGCGGAAAAAATTAAAACACTTTAAACTAAATAAAAAGTATATTTTTTTTTTTGATTCCAGCTTTGCGATTTGAGAAATTAAACCGAAAATTCAAAACTAGTTGGAAAAATAGGTAAAATTTGGGAAACCCTGGTTCTCGCAAAAACAGATTTTTAAAAACTTTTTTTTTACAGTATTTTGTGTTTAGTTATCTTTAAGAAAAATATAAATACTATATATGTTACTTAAGAAAATTTTTATATAACAGAAAAAGAATGTTACCACTTTTTTGGCAAAAAAATGGGAAAAAATCAACTTTTTTTTAAGTTTAAATTTAAATGCTTGTAACTTTTGACTCCGTAAATATTTTTTCAAAATTCTTTCTTTACACAACTTCTGTATTTGTTTTTAATGAAATAAGAAAAATTTTAGAACAATGGAGCTAAAATTGGAACCGCTGTAGCGGAAAAACTTCACCAAGACAGACTAAAAAGTAAAAAATTTAATTTTTGAAGCTTAATATCTCTTAAACAAAAAGAGATAATATAGGCATGCGATAATGTTTTTTATAGATATCGACTAGCAAAATCCTCCTATATAAAAATCTTTAAAATCGGTTCAGATATAAGGAACCATGATCGTTTTTAATAAATTTTATACCCGAGGTGTCCAACTTTGAGACCCTGTGGACTCGCCTTCAGTAGGTCTATACGGTTCAAAACTTAAACTCACCTACACCTCTACTATCACCATGTGAAATTTTATGGAAATCGGAGTAGCCGTTCCAAAGTTCCATAATTATTTCCATTTCATTTTTTGAATCGCACACTGTGCGTCGTTTGCAGCAGAAGCAAAAGAAAAAAAGCACAATTTTTAGAGTTTTTGCTTTAAAATTGATCTATTAAGTAAAATTTTTCAAACGTTAACTTAACGCAAAAATAAATAAATCATAAATGAAAAAAATTTTATGACTGTTTCCTTTATGAAGCTAATGTTACGATCTTTTGAATTTGTCAATATTGATATAAGTACTGAATTACCCCTTGTAAAAAAATTATGTAACATATCGCATAGACGGACATCTCCCGATAACGGACAAAATCAGCGTGACGCTGTCCGCCTATGGGAGCATTCACTGTATATATATATTAGGGTGGCCCTCATTAAAAAAAGTGCCCAGATTTTTGTTCTCACCCCCCTGAAAATGTTTGAATAGTCCAAAAACTAAGATAAACCAAGTTGTAAACTGATTAAAGAAAATTTAGAGGTGGCTCAAATTATGACTTTTGAAAAGTTATTCCCTTTCATCGAAGAGACTTTTGTAAATTTTGATCGTGAATATCTTAGCAGATGTATAAGATACCAAGACAAAAATATATGCCAAGTTTCGTTTCTCTCTCTAAAGTTTTGGATGAAATCTTAATTTACTGGGGTTTATTTGGTCGAAAATTACGCGATTTACGTAAATTGATTTCAATAAGTATGATATTATTAGTTGTTAAATTTTCTTCATTTTGGTCATTTTTGAAAGGTAAAAAAACTGAAGAATTCAAACAGATGAAACCGAAGAAACTTTAAGTTATAATGAATAATTTATGGTTGCACAGAATAAAAAACTAAAATTTTTAATATTTCAATCGCTTTGAGCAACCTATAAAATAATTAGTTCCAATCAATCTAAAACTTTGTATTATATGGTTTTTGGGATATTCGAACATTTGTAGGGGGTGAGACTGAAAATTTAAATACCTTTATTTTCTTCCATACAAAAGAGGACCACCCTAATATGTATATATATAAACTATACAAATTTAAAATTTTACATAAACATAGTCAATATGGGTAACAAAATTTTTCTTTTGATAAAAACTTATCGTTTAAATTAACACAATTACGGAAATTATCAAAATGTTAATATAGAAACAAAGAATATTAACGGAGAATGTAAAAACTAAGTAAAGTAATCTTTTATAAAAAATGTTTTTGTGATTCAATTTACGCATAAAGCTTGTGCGATTCAACTATGAACAAGCCTGAGCAATCTTAAATGAGTTCTTTTAAGTCGTAATTATTCTATTACCAGTTATTTGAATAATTTCATTAGAAACATGGAGCTCTTTTAAAGACTGGCGGGAATAAAACAGTAATTTATTATATTGTTTAACATTTTATAGTCAATGAACGCACAGTGGGGTCAAACGCAAATTTTTTGGTAATAAATCTGTATCTCCTAAACTACTGCTCGGATTAAATTGAAATGTATAAAAGAGTTGCAGAGGAGGACCTAAGCTTTCAGAAAAATCGTATTGTAGTCACCCTGTGATAACACAAGATAAGCTACAGGGTGTCAAAATTGACTACCTCTAGTTTGTAAAAGTTTAAAAAAATCGTAACTTCTGCAAATGAAGTCCGATTTTAAATATATTCCGATTTTTATATTTCTGTAAAGTGCTTAGCAAGAAAAAATAAGCTTACACACATAAGTTATCTCTTATAGTTAAAAAGATATTTACACTTGAACTTTGAATTTTTAATTTCTTGCCTCGACTTTCTTTCGTTTTTCGGGAATAAATCCTGAGGTATAGAGGTAAAAATGTTTAAAAAATATTTTGTAAATTTCTATATATTCCAAAATAATGCGCTGAAAGAATTTTTGGATTATATCAATGCGTCTAGACGTGAAAAATATTCAAAGCCAGCTCTCTGAAATTCGCTCCGTGATTTTTTTTTTTTTAATTAAGGAGTGTATAGTGAAAATTAAATACAAAAATATAAGCCATTGGACACACTAAATATAAAAAATTAATATTTATAAAACAATATTTATTTCATATCAATATAAACATTTATTAAAATAAATTTGTTTAAAACAAAAGAAAAGTTACAAAAAGAAAATTAAAGTGTTATAATATAAATTCATAATTGAGCATATGAATTCTCATGATGAGAAACGGCCCAGTATAAACGGCAGAAATGCCTATATTTTTCTCAACGGGGAGAGTGAAAAAAATATAAGTGATCCACATTATAACAGAAATTATTTAACCGCCAAACCACTTGAGAGAGCGCGCTCTTGTTCCCCCGTGATTCAATTACATGAGAATAATAATATACAGACAATATCACATAATAAAATTTGCTTAGAACAAAACACAAAAGAAAATAAGGAAAATAAAATAACAACAACAACTATACCAGTTTTAAAAACAACACAGGCAACTACTGTTAATACACAAGCTTATAATCCACTTACAAAAATGTCAAGTGAGAGTTTGATTGTCGTTAACACTAATAATACCTTGTGTGGCAATGATGGTACTCAGAAGGGTGCTATTCCAAAGGTGAAAAATAAGATAAGTATACCGAAATCTACAGTACCAGCAGGTATTCTCAGGTACGTTAGTATTAATAAGAGAAACTTAAGTCCCCAAAAAGGTGCAGCTATAACTAAAAAACAAAAAGTTACTGATAATCCCTTAATAGGCAACCGTTTTGCTCTCTTGAGTGATGATGTGAATAATCAGCACGGAAAGGATAGTGTCATTATTAAAAATTCACCAAAACCCCCACCAATATACCTCCGTGAACCCAGCTCGAATAGCTTGGTAAAGTCATTTATTGATCTTATTGGTAAAAACAATTTTCACATTGTTCCTATAAGAAAAGGTGGCGTGCAAGAGACGAAAATAGTAGTTTACACTGAAGATTGTTATAGAAATTTCTCTCATTACCTTGATGATAATAGGAAAAATTTCTATACTTATCAACTTAAAAGTAGTAAAGGATTGGTAATAGTTATTAAAGGTATTGAGTCCAGTGTGGAAACAAATGAGATCAAGGAGGCCCTGGAAGAATTGGGCTATCAGATAAAAGTTGTAGTAAACATTTTTAATAGAGATAAAATTCCCCAGCCTATGTTTAGGGTTGAGTTAGAGCCCGATGATCGAAAATTGAAGAAGAATGAGACACACTCTATATACTCCCTGCGATACCTATTGAATCGGAGAGTAACTATAGAGGAACCTCTTAAAAGAAATAGACCTGTCCAATGTGGCAATTGCCAAGAGTTTGGACATACTAAAAATTATTGTACTTTGCGTACAGTATGTGTTGCATGCGGAGACTTCCATGCTTCGTCACAATGTGACATTAAAGAGAAAGGTCTCAAAAGAAAATGCGGTAACTGCGGCGGCGATCACTCTGCCAATTATCGTGGTTGCCCGGTATATAAAGAATTATTGAAGAGATTGAAAGAAAAGCAAAGGCAAGGAAGAGGTGGAGATTTTGAAATATCACCTGTATATAACACTTCTAATCCAGAAAATCCTGGTGTAACCATTATTAATGAGGGTGCGGCTTCAGGTAAGCCAACTATGCAATTAAATAATGCATGTTCAACTAGACCTAGCAATAACTCCTATGCCAATGTGTTAAAATCTGGTTTCCAGCAGCCTAATGTTCCCCAAAACTTGGGAGGGTTCGAAACTTTTTGCAAACACTTACACAGAATTTTACATCTCTTAACCAGAATATGACTATCTTTATGTCATCCATGCAAAACACAATACAAGAGATTTTAAGAGCGCAAAACCATATGATTCAAATCTTCTTAACGAGAAAATGAGTTATTTGAGAATATGTTTCTGGAATGCAAATGGCGTAAACCAACACAAATCTGAGGTATCATACTTCATGCAAAAACAAAATATTGATGTGATGCTAGTCTCAGAGACGCATCTTACCAATAGATATAACTTTTATATTTCAGGTTATTCATTTCATTGTACAAATCATCTGGACGGTAAGGCACATGGTGGTACTGGTATACTTATTAAAAACCGATCACGACATTATGCCCTAGATGAATTCTCGAGAGACTATATGCAAGCAACATCCATTTGCCTTGAATCTTTTTCTGGGTATTTAACTCTTATTTCAATTTATTGTCCACCACAATTTTCAATGACCAAAGAAAATTTTGAAGAATTCTTTAATACACTAGGAGATCGTTTCCTGGCATGTGGCGACTACAATGCGAAACACACTTACTGGGGTTCCAGATTGATAAACCACAAAGGTAGACAGCTATATAAAGCTCTAGTTGATCGCAAAAATGGCTTGGATTTTGTGTCCCCTGGACACCCAACTTACTGGCCGGCTGATCCTAGAAAGATTCCAGATCTCATTGATTTTGCCATTTCTAAAAATATTATTCGAAACTCAATAAGTACAGAAATTTCAAATGATTTATCTTCTGATCATTCTCCGATAATATTTACTTATTATGGAAGAACTACTATATCAAAATTCCCCATGAATACTTCATATACTACAAATTGGTTGAAATATAAGAAATACATAAGTAGTCATATCCACACAGACCTTTCTTTTGAGTGTGAGGAAGATTTAAATAAATAAATCCACCAATGACTTTACGTCATTAATTACTTCTGCTCTAGAACATTCTAAGAGTCGAATTCTTAAAAAATGCAAAACGCAAATTTCAAATACGGATATCGAAAAACTTCTTCTTGAAAAAAGAAAATACAGAAGACAATGGCAACAATCTAGATCACCCGCTGTAAAGCTGAGGCTGTCAATAGAAAGTAAAAAACTGAAAAAGCCCTTCAAGTAGAAGAGGATCGCCAAAATAAAAATTATATTGAAAGTTTGACAAATAACAAGCACACAAATTTTTCTCTATGGAGAGCAACGAAAAATATTAAGCCGCCGGTAGAGGCCCAAAATCCTTTAAGGAATGCTGACGGTACCTGGTCCAGTAGTGCAAAGGAAAAAGCAAATTTATTTGCATGTTATTTAAGCTCCGTCTTTCAAGAAAATCCCCAAACAAATGATTTTGTATTGGGAGAGACACCTCTCACTACATTTAACAATGATGACATAATTGTTGTTAGCCCAGAGGACATTAATACAATCATCAAGAATATAAATGTAAAAAAATCACCTGGACATGATTTAATAACACCATTAATGATCAAATACCCAATGTGGTTATAATTGTGCTATTTATAATATTTAATGCGATCTTAAAATTAGGAGTTTTTCCAAAAATTTGGAAAACTTCTCAGATTAAAATGATACCAAAACCAGGAAAAGATTTAACTGTACCATCATCCTATAGACCTATTAGCTTACTTCCTTGCTTGTCGAAAGTATTTGAGAAAGTATTTCAAAAGAAAATTATCCCATTCTTAAACGATAGAAACATCGTCCCAGTTCACCAATTTGGTTTTCGTGAAAAACACGGAACCATTGAACAAGTAAATCGTCTAACTGGAGAGATTAGGAAATCTTTTGAATCAAAGAAATATTGTTCTGCTATTTTCTTAGATGTCGCGCAAGCTTTCGACAAAGTATGGCACAAAGGTTTAATATATAAAATCGAATGTTTACTACCACCATGTACCCACAAATTACTAGAATCTTATATATCTGACCGTCTATTTAGAGTAAAGTTTAATGACTTTGTAACAGAAGAATACGATATAAAAGCAGGTGTTCCACAGGGAAGTGTTCTTGGACCTACACTCTATTTAATTTACACTTCTGACTTGCCTACATGCGATGTACTGACTATATCTACATTTGCTGATGATACCGCAATAATCAGTTCTCATGAAAATCCACACATAGCATCTAGTCAATTAGATATTTACCTCCGACGTGTGGAGGCATGGTTAGCAAACTGGCGAATAAGGGTAAATGAATTAAAAAGTAACCATGTTACGTTCAGCTTAAGAAGAGGTAATTGTCCCCCCCGTCACGCTTAATGGTATAAATATACCACAGTCAGATCATGTCACTTACCTTGGTATTCATTTGGATAGACGACTTACTTGGCGTCGACATATAGAAACCAAGAGACTTCATATGAAGTTGAAAGCTTCTAGCCTTCACTGGTTAATAAACAATCAATCAAGACTAAGCCTTGACAATAAAGTCATCCTGTATAAAACCATATTAAAACCAATTTGGACTTATGGTATCCAATTATGGGATACTGCCAGTAATACCAGCATTGATATTATACAGAGGGCACAATCGAAAATTCTTAGAACTATGACGGGTGCACCATGGTACATAAGAAATGAAAATATCCATAGGGACTTAGAGATACCACTAGTAAAAAAAGAATTTAAAAAATGCAGTGAAAAATATATCCAGAAACTTCAAACTCATCCAAATCCACTCGCTAGACTCCTTGCTGAACTGCAGACATATTCAAGGCTTCGTAGAGCCGACCTACCGCCCCGCTAATGAGAGGCCTGTTTACAACATAGCTCTCCCTAGAGAGTAGATATTTTTAAGTTTAGTTTTACGATTTAAATACTTACTGTGAGGCCTAATAAAGGCAGATTCAGTAAATAAAAAAAGTAAATATAAAAAAAAGCTCTCTGAAATTGGTATGAAAAATGGCTATTTTTTACGAAGATATAGTACAATTCTTTCACTTTTTTCTGAAACTTCCGTTAAAGAAAAAAATTTTTCTATGTATATTTTAAAAGATAATGTTTCATAAATGTTTAATAAAGAAATTTTGAATTGATTTATGTTTGCACCCTACATCAGGCATTGGTCGAAAATGGTAAATTTTGGAAAAGGTAAAATTTTCATCGATTAATAAAAAAATGTCACGCGAGCTTTTTTTAATTTATTGAAGATATTTTATCAAAAAATAGATTTAGAACGATTTGACACTAAACTGCTTCCCGCCCGGCCAAAAACGAATGCAGGATAGCAGATTTCATGAAAAAAGTTAATTTTTGAACGACTTGTTTAATTGCATAAAAAAGCATATTAGCATAATATTTTCGCCATTATTTCTTATGTAGTATGTAAAAAATATATATCGATCTTTGACTCCTGCAAAAATCTTTAAAAAAGCTTTACAAATAAATTTTTGGCAATTTTTCAAAAATAAAAAATATAAAAAAGATATAAAAACCAAAAAAATAATGTTTTGTAAAGCAAAACTCCGCCTACTTCCCAAAAACTAATAAAATATTATAAGAATATAAAAGTAGACTTATTTACCAATTCATTGAGGTATAATATGTATATATAGATAATTTTAGAATCAATATATCATAGTCTCAAAACTGACAACTTAGGTCAACTCTCACCAAATTCATTGTAATACAATATTTCCATATGTGCGTATACGTAACACACAATTGTATTGGCACGTTTTGGTTGTTGAACGAGATAATAATCGCAATAATCGCTTATATTTATTAAATATTGTTTATTTTTGAAAAATTGCCAAAAATGTTTTTGTAAAGCAGGAGTGAAAGACCGATATATATTTTATACACTACATAAGAAATAATGGCTAAAATATTATGCTAATATGCTTTTTTATGCAATAAAAAAAATCGTTTAAAAAATTGACTTTTTTCTGCTCTCCTGCAGTGCGATTCAGTAACTTATTTTAACGATAATCGAATCGTTAAAAATAGTAAACAACAAAATTGTCGATTTCGTTATTCTGTAACACTTTTAACGATACTTGTTTGGGTTAACTTAAAGACAAAAATTTTTGTGTTGTTATATTAAAAACAAAAAGTAGCCAAGAAGTCAACCCTACGACTAAGTCGCTCTTTTGCGGATGTAATATGTACTTCCAAGGTTATAGTCCGTGCTTCCACGTTTTTTGGAAGTAGTGATAATTTAAAAAAAAACCATTAACTGAAACATGTATTAATCTATATCACAGGCATAATTTAATAAATCGCCGTCTTAAAATTGTTAAAAAATGTCGATTTGTCTTCAATTTTTTTTGTTTTTCTTTTTTATTTGGTTTGGAACTTTACTTTTTTTTTAGTATTTCCTTGTAGGGAGATGCCACATGACAACAATAGTTAAATACAATTGTTTAAGAATACTTAGTGAATCATACAATCGTTACTACAAACAACAAATGCTATTGACAAGTCTAGCGATTGTCGAATCGTTAAAAGTTACTGAATCGCACTACTGGATTCGTTTTTGGCCGGGTGGGAAGCAGTTTAGTGTCAAATCGTTTTAAATATATTTTTTGATAAAATATCTTCAATAAATTTAAAAAAGTTCGCGTGACACTTTTTTTTATTAATCTATAAAAATTTAACTTTTTCCAAAATTCACCATTTTCGAGCAATGCCTGATGTAGCGTACAAACATAAATCAATTCAAAATTTCTTTATTAAACATTTATGAAACGTTATCTTTTAAAATATACATAGAAACATTTTTTTTCTTTAACGAAACTTTGAGAAAAAACTGAAAGGATTGTACTATATTTTTGTAAAAAATAGCCAATTTTCATACCAATTTCAGAGTGCTGGCTTTGAATATTTTTCACGTCTAGACGCATTGAGATAATCCAAAAAGTCTTTCAGCGTATTATTTTGGAATATACAGAAAATCACAAAATATTTTTAAAAAAGTTTTACCTCATATACCTCAGGACTTATTCTCGAAAAACGAAAGAAAGTCAAGGCAAAAAATAAAAATTCAAGTGTAAAAATCAAGGTTGGAAACCGAAACGAATAACGGTATCGGTAACGGTATCGGTACTTATTTTTATTTTATTTCGGTAACGGTATCGATAACGGTATTTAAAATTATATCGGTAACGGTATACCGGTACCGATACTAAAATACCGGTAAATACCGTTATTATTAAAAAACAAAAGTTAAATTTTTAAATAATTTTTACTTAATTTTTGCAAAAAAAAAAAAAAAATTTTCAAGGGCAAAAAATCCGTGTAGTAGAAAAAACACTAGCATAAATATAGTTTTTTTAATTTCATCACAGTTTAACGCTACAAAAATGTATTTCGGATATCCAAATGTATTTCGGATATCGGAGAAATATTCTTTTCAATCAACATAACTGTGTAAATAATGTGTCAATTACAGCATAGGAGGAGAAATAATGCTACAACAAGAAAGTATAATTATTTCCATAACTCCCCATTATCCCATATACTAACCAAGAAATTTTAAAGTTGCAGGATCAGTACGACGTGCCATAATCATTGTTAAATGAGAGTGAGACATTTAAGTGTAATTCAAACTTTGAAGTCGCTATAGTATAAAACTGTATTTTCAACGTTATTGAAAATATTGAAAGTGTATCGCATATTTAAATGTTCCTAAATTATTTTCGAAAAATGTCAACTTCCTATGATGATTGGAACATTATGTTATATGTTATGACATGACTATCTTTATACCCTACACTACCATAGGTGCTTGTTACTCGAATAATCGAGTAAAACTTTTAAGTTACTCGAGTTATTCGAGTAAATTATACCTTAAAATTTTACTCTATATTAAAGAGTATTTAGTATTTTATTTTAGTATTTTATTTAGTTTTTAAAATTTTAATTTAATTTACTCTTATTCATATTATAGTGATCTTATGATTTTGTTTTAGTTTTATTTTATGCAAAAATGTTACGCAACAAATTTTATAACAATATCGGTGTAAAAATATAAAAGTTCTATATAAATTCCATAAACCTGTAAAATAAACAGTTATAATTAACAACTTATCCCCATTTAATACACATTTATTGTAAATTTAAAACATATAATTCTTTCTTCCAAATGTACGTGTAAAAATTATGATTCTTTTGAAATTAGCCATAATTTGTTCCCAAAATGTTCAATATTTTATTTCTTCTTTCTTCC
Source organism: Protophormia terraenovae (assembly GCA_951394005.1). Lineage (NCBI taxonomy): Eukaryota > Metazoa > Arthropoda > Insecta > Diptera > Calliphoridae > Protophormia > Protophormia terraenovae. Next base: position 52,156,485 of record OX596075.1, read on the forward strand.
TATTTTTGATTGGCTTCAGTGAATCCAACGCAATCATATCCTTCACACAAGGCTGCGAATTTATGGATATGTATGTCTAAATCAAGTTTAAAATCATCAAATTTATTTCTTATAAAACATTTAATATAAAAAGGAGAATCCATTTTCTTTATCCTTCTCAAATTATTAGAATTATAAAAAAAAAATTATATTTTACATTACAATTTTTTATAGATCGAGAAACGAGCTTTAAGTACGTGTAGTAATTAAGACGTATATTTGGTTTTTTTGCTAAATTTTTTTAATAAACTTCCAAATTGTGGAGCCACTTTTAGATTCCAAACATGCTATGAAAGTTTTGAAATATTGTTTTAAAGCTAAATTAAAAAAAAAAAAATAATAATAATAAATTAATAAATTTAAAATATCCTAAAAAATTGTTAAGAAAGGAGCTATTAAAAATATTTTTACTATACTTATTCGATTAATCGTCATCATTAGCTCGAACACACTTTTACTCGAATTTAATTTTTCTATTAATCGAGCAAACAATATTCGAGTGAATACCCTACTAGATGTAAACCTTGTGCACAAAGTACAGATCGCAATTTTGAAGATAATTCAATGAAATTTGGCACGTAGGCCTATTGAAATTGTTTGTGATCGTTCCATTATTTCACCTAGTCCCCATACAAATGTCCCTCCGGAATTCAAAAATGCCTTAAAAATAAGAATATTAATGAAATTCGGTGAAGAAGGTTTGTAGCAATCATTGTAACAAATTTTAAGAAAATTGGTCGATTAACCATATAAACCCCTGTTACGAAAATCACTTAAATTCGCGTAGTTTTATTCGTGAGAATCAAAATTACCAATCTGTAATTTTCGGAAGGAAAATTTGGAAGGACTTATCCTGTGACCTGTCCCAAGGGGCTAATTAGCCACCTCCAATGACAACTCCATGCAAAAGTGACAGGTTCTTCTCATATAAAGTTCCGGAACTGAGACCGGTCACTAGCCCTAAGAACCTGCCACGTGACTAGTTTTGAACCGGTTCTCTTTACTCTGGGGAAGCTACAAAAGTCCACTTAAAAAAATGCTATAATTATTACATGAAAATAATCCTTTTTTATTTAAAATAATCCTTCTTCTTTTTTCAAGTAAATTATATGAAAAATTATTTTTACAATACCATATTAAGTTGAAAAAAATATACATTTAAAATACCGAAACTCTAATACCGGTATATACCGGTACAGACCGAAACGGTATTTGGATACCGGTATTTTTAACAAAATAATAATTTCGGTAACGGTATCAGTTACGGTAACCAATTTTAAACGGTATTTAATCGGTATCGGTATTTATTACGGTATCGGTTTCCAACCTTGGTAAAAATCTTTTTAACTGTAAGAGATAACTTATGTGTGTAAGCTTATTTTTTCTTTATCGTGCCAAGCACCTTACAGAAATATAAATATCTTTAAAATCGGACTTCATTTGTATAAGTTACGAGTTTTTTAAACTTTTACAAACTCGAGGTAGTCAATTTTGACACCCTGTAGATTTTATTGTGTTATCACAGGGTGACTGCAAGATGATTTTTCTCAAAGCTTAGGTCCTCTTCTGTAACTCTTACATACATTTCAATTTAATCCAACCAGTTGTTTAGGAGATACAGATTTATTACCAAAAAAATTTTGCGTTTGACCCCACTGTGGAACGTTTTCAATACGCCGAAAAAAATACATGCCTTATATAAACCGGCCAGTCGACTTTGACCTTTGTCCTAAAACAATAACTAATATATTTATTAGTATATATTAATATATACTACTATATTTATTGCGCTATAACTCTTTAATTTAGCATTTTGCGAAATAAAACCCATATATATATATATATATATATATATATAGATTAGTTACTTTTAAGCCATGTTTTAAGATAGAGACCTAATTTTTGCACACATATTATTTTTTAGTCCCATCTACCAGAAACTGCAGGTGGAGTAAACAAAATCAAAAATTTTGTATTCATGGGTGGTCTAATATACAATATACGAAACAATTCGTGATTTTGGACAACGAAAGGATGGTGTAATATAAACGAATACTTACGAATATATTTCTTATTATTTACGAAATTATTATTTGTTTTACAACTTTGTATTTTTTACGAATATTTTTTTAATAAATACAAAAATAATTGTAACATATGTTTACAAACAATTTTCGTATTTTTAGTTTATAGTTTCATATTAATAGAATGTAATTTTTATTACTAAAAAAGTTTTTTATTACTAAAGAAGTTTTAGATTTAGAAAATGAATTCATATTTTTTTTAAATAAAAATTAAAGTAAAGGTAAAAAACTGAAATTTATTGTTCTTATTAAAAATAATTAATAAAAAATGTACTCAAGTTTTTGGACATGAGCAGCTCAAAAAGGTTTATAAGGACGTTTGGGGTGCAGAATTCGAATCTTCAAGCATTTTTTTAAATTAGCTTTCGACAACAAAAATATTTAACTCTGAAAGTCTACACTTATTTTTAGTACGTAAAGGCTACACGCTTTAAAAATTACTTATAAACCAAAGCGCTTAAAATTTTTTAAAATTGTTTATTATGATTTGTTTTAAATTAAATTAATTTATAAGGCATTTTTACAATTATGAACACAGAAATTAAAATTTTTTAACATGAACTTTTTTTGGTTGTAGAACTTACAAGAATGTAAAAATTAATTAAGTTACGATACTTTTAATACAGTTTTTTTTTTTTTTTTTTTTTTTTCTTAAAATTAACATAACAAGCTAGTAAAGTAACATATTTTGGCGCAAATTGATTTATATAAAGTACAAGAGGCACAAAGTTCAATTTTGTGCAACTGGCGCACTGTGTGGTGAGTGCGGCCAAAAATCAAAAAAAAAATATTTTCACAATTTTCAAAAATTTGTAATGAATTTCTATTAAGGACATTCTAAGCGATAATACTCAAAAGCAATTTTTGAAAAATATTTATTTTTACAAAAATAAAAGACCGTCAAAGTTGAAAGTTTTTGGTAATAATGTAAAATGCAATGAAAAACCCTTAAAAGTGCAAATAGAAAAATCTTCGGCAAAACTATTTAATTTTACATAAAATGCATAGTATGATATTACTAAAGTATGGTGACATTAATTTTTTCATGATTTATATGTTGTAGGTTTTTTATCATTGTAAACAAGAGAAATAAATAAATATTTTATATAACTTTTAACTTTAGAGAGAGATTAAAAAAAAAATTAAAAAATATAGGAGTCATTCCATTTAAAACCAACACGAAAAAAATCCAATTTTTGACTTTTCCTCTCCGAATTTAATGATATTTGGTACAATTATTAGTCTTGTCAAAACTAAGACTAATTCAAAATTTCAGATAATTTCATCAAGTGGTTCGCGAAATTTCGCGGTTTGAAAGTGCAAAATAGCTCAAAATATGTACAAAGTTGCATACACAAAATTGCAAATATCTTTCGAAGTATTTATTGTATAGCATTTATTGAGATGTCATATTCTTCTTCTTCTTTTCTCAGCATCAAAATGGTTCATATCTCGCGATTTTTCGTTCGCGGGTAAATATCTCGAAAAGTGGTCTTTTTAAAAATTTTAAAAAAATATATGTTAATGATGAAAATGTTTTCTATAATGGTGGAAAGTGGCATTCTGGGACTCGCCATATTTTGGAAGTTATTACAACAAATGTCATAATAAATACGAATTATTTATCTCAATTTGAGTTGTTTTGTTCGTAATAAAATAGAAAAATCGCCAATTTCTTCCAAAATTCATCCGACTATAACAAAATTCGGCAAGGATATTAATATTGACACTGGAAACGCAAATACCGAGTTTCAGTTTGATTACCGCGATAGTTCGCGAATTATAATATCGCAAAAATGAGGAAAATTGTCTTTTTAAAAATACAAATATCTTCCACAACATTTACGTTACAACGTTCATTAAGGCAAATATTTAAAGGTAATGAAATTACCTTTAAAATGATACCTGAAACATGTTTTTATGTTGAATTTTATTGGTAGATAATTCGCGAATTAAATTTCGCGGTCGCGTATTTCAAAAAGTGGTATTTTTAAATCCGTGAAAAATATATATGTAGAGGATGGAACCATTTTGAATGTTTTCTGTAAGTATCCTGAAGTTATTACAACAAATATCATAATAAATACGAAATATTTATCTCAATTTGAGTTGTTTTGTTCGTAATAAAATAGAAAAATCGCCAATTTCTTCCAAAATTCATCCGACTATAACAAAATTCGGCAAGAATATTTAGATTTTAAGATTTTATTTATTATTTAACTACAAAAAATTATTATGATTGTTCTCAAAAGAAGCTATACAAGTAACATACAGAGTTTTTAGAAAAATTCGTTTAAACTTTGTTCGTAAACATAGCTGTCTAGATATTAATAAAAACCTGATATAACATCTTAATTTTTGAATGACCCATACTAATCTATACAGAAAATAGTTAAATAATAGGAAGAATTATGGAAAAATATATTTTAACACTAAATAATATATTTTTCACAAATCGAGAAGATAATTTAATAAATATATCACAAAAAAAGTGTTTCTGAATAAGAATAACATAAAAATAACAATCCGCTTTATATAGGATCCAAATGTTAATTGTATTTCAGTAGTATATTTATGTACCTTTTTTCCATACAAAAACATGCTACACTGACTTTTCGCTTCCCGGTAAGCAGTTGAGAGAGACTCCTCCCACTTTCCTCATACAAAAAGATGCTACACTTACTTTCCTCTTCTAGGTAAGTGTTTAGGTAAGCGGTTGTGTAAAAGCTCCTCCTAATTTTTGGTGTTAACTAATTAAAATTAAGCGAGAAACAGAGAGTGGAAAAAGAGAGTAAAGAAAGGAAAAAGAGAGGGAAGAGTGTTAGTGTAATAGAATGAGAGACAGAAGAGAGATGGAGAAAGAGAATGGTAAAAGAGGGAAAAGAAGAAAAAAGAGAGAGAATAATGGAATTAAAAAGGTTAAAACGGAGAGAGAAGATATTATGTGAAAACAATGAGAGAGATTGAAATGACCCGCCTAGTATTGATGAATAAAAAATTGCTAATGAACAAATACAATTAAATTTGATTGTGCATGTTTGTTTAATAATGAAATATCTACGGCCGCCTTTCCAAATATTAAAATACTAGCTGTACGGTAAAAATGATTACTTATTATTCTTATCATGTTCATGACATTTCTTCAGATACCTTTTCATTTTTTTAGTTTGCTTATATCTTGATTGATTTACTTTCTTACACATATTTTATTGTATGAAATATTAATTTTCGTTTTACATTTTAGACGAGTTTTCGTATAGGTATCAATTATATCTTCTCATTATTTAGTTGTTTGATAAGAAAGGGGGGGATAGAGGAAATAGTTACATCTTTACTTTGTAAAATATCATACAGATACCTACTTTATAGTGTATATAGTTATATAGCTTATGTTTTATAAGTATAATCATCTGTTTAGATATTAAAGTGCTTTCAGTTCAGCAGTAAAAATGTGCAAACGTGCACTTTTAAAAGTTGATGCTAACATAAATTATTATTGATTTCATCCAAAATCATAATTATTGTTAATTGTTTGTGGTTTTATTTTAGTTATTATTATAATTTCAAAACAATATTTTTTCCATATCATCATTGCAATCATTGATTTTTTATTAAATGAGATTATATCTACAATTTATATGGTATATGAGTGTGAAAAAAGATAGTGAAGCAAGGAAAAAGAGAGGGAAAATAATGTAAAAAAGAGTGTAAAAGAATGAGATACGGAAGAAAGTTAGAGAAAGAGAATGATAAAAGTGGGAAAAGAAGAAAAGATAGTGAAAAGATAGTGAAGCAAGGAAAAAGAGAGGGAAAATAATGTAAAAAAGAGTGTAAAAGAATGAGAGACGGAAGAAAGTTAGAGAAAGAGAATGATAAAAGTGGGAAAAGAAGAAAAAAGAGAGAGAGAATAATGGAATTAAAAAGGTCAAAAGGGAGAGAGAAGATATTATGAGAAAACAATGAGAGAGATTGAAATGTCCCGTATAGTATTGATGAGCGAAAGAACTGTATAATGGAGAAATACAATTAATTTTTATTGAGCATATTTAATTAACACTCTATAATTTTTCCGGGAACATGAATATGAAATACTTTCATATTACAATTCCCGCCCACTGATCAACTCAATCGTCATATCAAAGAATAGAGAGAAAGGTGAATGCTCTACTATTATTAACTTAGTTCAAAAATATATTCATGATTATAATTCAATCACTATTTACTAATACTTTTTTTTTTTTTTGTCTAATATTATCAATTGATATTCAAACATGTATATTTTATAATATATTTCAAAATAACTACTTTTACTAATATAATGGTTTTAGAGTTTTTTTTTAATTGTTTTCAACAGTTTCTCTTTTTTAATTTAAATTTAATTCGCTTGTATCCAATATTTGATGAAAACTCTCTAATTTTTAATTAATTAATATATATAAACTCAGAGATCAGTGGCAAGCAATAAAGGAAACGATAGTGCTGTGAGCTTTGATGAGAGAGGTAATATGCATTAAATTTGTTAAATTATACATGTTAATTATGCTCATCACGTACATGCTGTTTCTGTTATTTAGATTTTATAGATTTTCATTTGGTTAATTGATAAAAAAAAAATTTATTATTTTCACGATTATAACTCTTTCACATATTTTTTATAATGTCATAACCTAATGGTATATAATAATATAACATAACTGTATTTAAATAAATAGCGGAAGTTCGATGCATATATGAACAAGATTGAAATTTAAAATAGATAAGTTTAAGTTTCGAAACTAAAACATAAAGTTTATTATATTTATTATATTACACGAATTCCACTTCTTTAATGAAATGCTCAACATGCGATTTAGAGTTTTGAAACCGCAAAGATCTTATAAAACATTATCATTTAATACATCATTCTAAAAAAATCAAACAGACTAACATATACTGCAATGACTGCATGAAGCATATTCCAAGATATATTTGGTCACTTCATTTAGTACAAACTCACACAAATCTAATTGCGTTGATCAAATTGATATAGACATAAAATGTATTAGTTCCGCTTTTAAGAACCATATTGCAACATAATAAAAATTATTAAATTCCTGAAAAAATTTCTGACTTCAATTCAAAGTAAAGTCATAGAAATTATAAAATATCTGCAGCAAATGTTAAATTTTCTTCGAACTATTTTGTAGTTATATGTTAGTGAAATAAGGTAATGAAACATGTACAATATAGATGTTTCTTAATGACTGAGTCTTGATTTATTTATATTAAGATATACAAAATTATTTCATTTAAATTGAAATCGGATAATGAATCTTTCATATATCCTAAAGAAACCAAAAATAATTCAATTATGATTTTCGATGATGTTGCATGAGAAAAACAAAACGATATACGAGCATACTTTTGTATGGACAGACATAGAAATGTTGATTGTTTCTATTTATGTCAAACTTAAGCAAGAATTCCAAAAAACTTAGTAAGAGATAATGATAATTTGATTATTGTATTTAAGCAAGATGAATTGAATTTGAGATATATATTTGGAGATCATGTTGGCAACGATATGAGTTATGAAAAGTTCTATGAAATGTGTTTAGAATGTTGGAAGTTCAAGTTTGGATTACCAGTTATAAGTAAATATAATGATTTAAAAATTGTTATCATATTATATTTAACGATCAGTTAGATATTAAATGTATTAGATCAGTATACACTTTATTCATGAAAATACCGAGCTGATATTAAAGATAATATCCAGTGTTGCCAAGACTTAAATTAGACTAAATTAGAGCTAAATTAGACTTTAAAAAAGGTCAGAAAAGGCTAAATGTCCTAAAAAATCAAACCAAGAAAAGCTAATATACTGTTTTATTTAAAAACGCATTTATTCGTTTGTTCTCATTAGTTTTTGATGTTTCATAAAAATATTTTAGTGATTAATTAATTAATTTCTATGAGTTATAAAGTTCGTTAAAAATTAGTTATAATATTCTTGTGGAATGAAGCGCAGACTGTGAAAATTTTCGTTAAATATAAAAATTTCGATATTTTTCTCGAATTAATACAAAAAAAGGCGATGTCGAAGATTCCGTAAAAATAAAATTAGCTAATTTTCAAAAAATTAAATTTGATTTTGTTAAAAATCAAAAAAAAAGGCTAACAAATGAAATCAGCTATCAGCTGATCAGATCTGATATCAGCTGATCAAATCTGAAATCAGCTATCACCTGATATCAGCTATCACATGATCAGACCTGATATCAGCTGATCAGATCTGATATGAGCTATCAGCTGATATCAGCTATCACCTGATCCGCTGATATCAGGTCTGATCAGCTGATATCAGATCTAATCAGCTGATATCAGATCTGATCAGCTGATATCAGATCTGATCAGCTGATATCAGATCTAATCAGCTGATATCAGGTCTGATCACCTGATAGCTGATATCAGGTCTAATCAGCTGATATCAGGTCTGATCACCTGATAGCTGATATCAGGTCTGATCACCTGATAGCTGATATCAGGTCTAATCAGCTGATATCAGGTCTAATCAGCTGATATCAGGTCTAATCAGCTGATAGCTGATATCAAGTCTGATCAGCTGATAGCTGATATCATTTGTTAGCCTTTTTTTTTTTTTTGATTTTTAACAAAATCAAATTTAATTTTTTAAAGATTAACTAATTTTATTTTTACGGAATCTTCGACATCGCCTTTTTGTGTATTAATTCGAGAAAAATATCGAAATTTTTATATTTAACGAAAATTTTCACAGTCTGCGCTTCATTCCACAAGAATATTATAACTAATTTTTAACGAACTTTATAACTCATAGAAATTATTAATTAATTAATCACTAAAATATTTTTATGAAACATCAAAAACTAATGAGAACAAACGAATAAATGCGTTTTTAAATTAAACAGTATATTAGCTTTTCCTGGCTTGATTTTTTTAGGACATTTAGCCTTTTCTGACCTTTTTTAAAGTCTAATTTAGCTCTAATTTAGTCTAATTTAAGTCTTGGCAACACTGGATATTATCTTTAATATCAGCTCGGTATTTTCATGAATAAAGTGTATACTGATCTAATACATTTAATATCTAACTGATCGTTAAATATAATATGATAACAATTTTTAAATCATTATATTTACTTATAACTGGTAATCCAAACTTGAACTTCAACATTCTAAACACATTTCATAGAACTTTTCATAACTCATATCGTTGCCAACATGATCTCCAAATATATATCTCAAATTCAATTCATCTTGCTTAAATACAATAATCAAATTATCATTATCTCTTACTAAGTTTTTTGGAATTCTTGCTTAAGTTTGACATAAATAGAAACAATCAACATTTCTATGTCTGTCCATACAAAAGTATGCTCGTATATCGTTTTGTTTTTCTCATGCAACATCATCGAAAATCATAATTGAATTGTTTTTGGTTTCTTTATGATATATGAAAGATTCATTATCCGATTTCAATTTAAATGAAATAATTTTGTATATCTTAATATAAATAAATCAAGACTTAGTCATTAAGAAACATCTATATTGTACATGTTTCATTACCTTATTTCACTAACATCAAAGAATATACAAGATATAGAAAGCGCATGTCAATGAAAACTGAAATATTTTTTAAAAGTATTACAAGATGCGGGAGGGAAAACAAAAGGAAAAGAAGCTTGTGTGTTTTTTACCTCTTTTGTTATGCTCTTGAAATTAATAAAAAACACACAAAAAAGTCAGTCTCGCGCGAGCATTCAAGCGAGAATGTTGTGTTACTGCTTGTTGCTTGAGATACACTCATGAAAAATATTAATATGATTTTTTGTCTCTTAATTAAACAACTATCTTTTTTTAATTAAGAAATAATAATTTAATACAATTAGTTTTCATTTTTTATTATAAAATACAAATTTGAAATAATCGTTCGTACTGAATTAAATTTAGTATTATTTGATATTTTTTAATAAGAAATTAAAATCCTAAATTATAAATATATCGTTATTTTTTTTAATCAAAGAGTAGAAAAAATATTAAATCGTAATTTTTATAATTACTATGGTAATCGTTGCGATCCCTGGTTATTATTATTCAAATTCTAAACTAGTAACGTGTATTTCCACTTACAAGTCTTGAATTGACGCAGAAACTTTCAAAATTAAATTACTATAAAAATGATGTTATTTTTTTTGGTGTATAATTTCATAATGGGACAGAAAAACTAAACATACACAAACGTAATTGTGAATGTATGAGTGTGAAGATCGCTGGTGTACAGTGTTGCCAAAACGGCGGTTTTCCCGCTAGATCTGGCGATATTTTGTTGTACATAGCGGGTACTTTTCATAAAAAACCGCTAAGTGGATTTTCTAGCTGCAACATTTTTCTAGCTGGCGGTTTCTAGCGACTTTTCTTTATTGTAAAAACATGGGTTTAAAATATAAATAAGAAAATTCAAAGATATTATTTGACTTCTATAACTAATTTATCTAAAATATGGAGTTACCAGAAACCCAGAAATTTTATATAAAATCAACTGTTTCTCTATAAAAAAGGTAATTTGATTAATTTTTTGGTTAAAATCATCACAACATTATAGTATGAAAATATCTTTCAAACCCTGCAGAATTATTGGTAATTCGATTTGAAAGAAAACCTTTTCGAAAATCGATGTATTTAAAATAGAATCGAAATATACAATAAGCCTCTCGGTTTGATGTTTTGCAGTATAAAGATACACAAGAAACCCAATTTTTTAGAGAATTTTAAACTGATTTTGCATGCAAATACTCTATATATCTGTGTCAGCCAAATTTAATAAAATCTAACCAAAAAATTTTTTACAAGTTTTCAAATTTGATTTGAAATGCATTCAGATACTCAAAATTAGGATTGTGAAGGATTATATATCAATTTTAAACATGATTAAAGAGAAGAAATAATTTAGCGGTAAAAAACAGCGATTTTATTTTAAGTGTAGGCGGTTTCTAGCGGTTTTTCAAATACAATCTGGTGGGTCATGACTTCAAATTTTTGGCAACACTGCTGGTGTAGTGCCTATAAAAAAGTAGAAACATGAAATTGGTTGTTTATTTACTAAAGGAGATCAAATACGATCGCGTATGTTAGTATAGGGCATAGCATATGTGTTTTGTTGTTTTAAAAGTAGAAATACTTTAATCAGCACCGAACTAGTTATACCTTTTTTAACGTCATATGAGCTTATAGGATATCAAATTTATATTTTAAAATTTGATTTGTGTAGTTTTGTTACGTATTCAAAGTAACAGATGTTAATGTTAAGTATATTAATTAAATAAATAAAAACAAAAATATAAAATTATATCCACTTGAAAAAAATATAATAAATATATTTTTATTTTTTTTTATTCATATCAAATTTGTCACCAAAAAAATTAGATTTTTATTTAATAATTTTGTTTTATTCTGTAAAGAAGGTGGAATTATATTGAAAAAAAGATCTTTTGTAAAAAATATTTAATTTGTATATACCTACTATATAAAAAAATTGTTATGACAAAAATAAATAAATTAATAAATAAAAACAACTTTAGTTTTAAAATTGAAAATATTAATATTATTTATTTCTATAAAAAATATATATTTTCAAATAATATAGAACTCAAAAACTTGGAAAAAATCACAAAATAATTTTTTTTCGAAAAAAAGGAAAAACTTATTTATTATTTACTTTATTTTTATTTTTCTTTCTCAAAAATCCAAAAAATGGAAAAAATATGTACTTTTAAAAATGAAAAAATTTTAATATTTTTTTAAATAATAATTTCTAAAATTAAAAATTCTCTATAAAAACATTTTTTTTAAATAATAATAAAAAAACACCAAAAACAAATTATATGCACATTTTATGAAATATATAAAAATATAATATATAAAAGTAAAATATAACAATTATTAGTTTATCAAAAATATAACTATAAAATATAAATTGACAACTTCGAAATCATACAAAAATTCGTCACGTCACTAAGAAAGGTATAAGCACGACGGTGCAGATCAGAGTATTTCTACTTGTAAAACAACAAAACATGTATGATATGCCCTACAGTAATATTAATGTTCATATCTTTTCCATTAGTAAATAAACAACTAAAATTTCTGTTGGCACTTTTTATTTCAAAATAAAAGAAACAAATATTATTTGTTTCTTTCAATTTGAAATAAAGATCTTTATACATGTACAAATATATATATGGCTGTGTGTTTTTATTTGCATTTCTTTATAAGGAATACACACATGAACAAACACATATATTAAACTCTTTCTCTCTCTCTGTTTTGGTGGTGGATTTTGTTTTCCCTTGTTACTTATCCCCCTCATCAACGCAAAATGTTGAGAGCGAGAATTACATGAGAGCAGGTTCTATGATTAGAACCCGCCATAAGAAATTTTGTTTCTACATGATGCGCCTTCTATATATGAATATTCTTTGCTAACATATAATTACAGCTGCAGATATTTTATAATTTCTATGACTTTACTTTGAATTGAAGTCAGAAATTTTTTCAGGAATTTAATAATTTTTATTATGTTGCAATATGGTTCTTAAAAGCGGAACTAATACATTTTATGTCTATATCAATTTGATCAACGCAATTAGATTTGTGTGAGTTTGTACTAAATGAAGTGACCAAATATATCTTGGAATATGCTTCATGCAGTCATTGCAGTATATGTTAGTCTGTTTGATTTTTTTAGTATGATCTATTAAATGATAATGTTTTATAAGATCTTTGCGGTTTCAAAACTCTAAATCGCATGTTGAGCATTTCATTAAAGAAGTGGAATTCGTGTAATATAATAAATATAATTAACTTTATGTTTTAGTTTCGAAACTTAAACTTATCTATTTTAAATTTCAATCTTGTTCATATATGCATCGAACTTCCGCTATTTATTTAAATACAGTTATGTTATATTATTATATACCATTAGGTTATGACATTATAAAAAATATGTGAAAGAGTTATAATCGTGAAAATAATACATGTTTTTTTTTTTTTTATCAATTAACCAAATGAAAATCTCTAAAATCTAAATAACAGAAACAGCATGTACGTGATGAGCATAATTAACATGTATAATTTAACAAATTTAATGCATATTACCTCTCTCATCAAAGCTCACAGCACTATCGTTTCCTTTATTGCTTGCCACTGATCTCTGAGTTTATATATATTAATTAATTAAAAATTAGAGAGTTTTCATCAAATATTGGATACAAGCGAATTAAATTTAAATTAAAAAAAGAGAAACTGTTGAAAACAATTAAAAAAAAACTCTAAAACCATTATATTAGTAAAAGTAGTTATTTTGAAATATATTATAAAATATACATGTTTGAATATCAATTGATAATATTAGACAAAAAAAATAAAAGTATTAGTAAATAGTGATTGAATTATAATCATGAATATATTTTTGAACTAAGTTAATAATAGTAGAGCATTCACCTTTCTCTCTATTCTTTGATATGACGATTGAGTTGATCAGTGGGCGGGAATTGTAATATGAAAGTATTTCATATTCATGTTCCCGGAAAAATTATAGAGTGTTAATTAAATATGCTCAATAAAAATTAATTGTATTTCTCCATTATACATTTCTTTCGCTCATCAATACTATACGGGACATTTCAATCTCTCTCATTGTTTTCTCATAATATCTTCTCTCTCCCTTTTGACCTTTTTAATTCCATTATTCTCTCTCTCTCTTTTTTCTTCTTTTCCCACTTTTATCATTCTCTTTCTCTAACTTTCTTCCGTCTCTCATTCTTTTACACTCTTTTTTACATTATTTTCCCTCTCTTTTTCCTTGCTTCACAATCTTTTCACTATCTTTTCTTCTTTTCCCACTTTTATCATTCTCTTTCTCTAACTTTCTTCCGTATCTCATTCTTTTACACTCTTTTTTACATTATTTTCCCTCTCTTTTTCCTTGCTTCACTATCTTTTTTCACACTCATATACCATATAAATTGTAGATATAATCTCATTTAATAAAAAATCAATGATTGCAATGATGATATGGAAAAAATATTGTTTTGAAATTATAATAACTAAAATAAAACCACAAACAATTAACAATAATTATGATTTTGGATGAAATCAATAATAATTTATGTTAGCATCAACTTTTAAAAGTGCACGTTTGCACATTTTTACTGCTGAACTGAAAGCACTTTAATATCTAAACAGATGATTATACTTATAAAACATAAGCTATATAACTATATACACTATAATGTAGGTATCTGTATGATCTTTTACAAAGTAAAGATGTAACTATTTCCTCTATCCCCCCCTTTCTTATCAAACAACTAAATAATGAGAAGATATAATTGATACCTATACGAAAACTCGTCTAAAATGTAAAACGAAAATTAATATTTCATACAATAAAATATGTGTAAGAAAGTAAATCAATCAAGATATAAGCAAACTAAAAAAATGAAAAGGTATCTGAAGAAATGTCATGAACATGATAAGAATAATAAGTAATCATTTTTACCGTACAGCTAGTATTTTAATATTTGGAAAGGCGGCCGTAGATATTTCATTATTAAACAAACATGTACAATCAAATTTAATTGTATTTGTTCATTAGCAATTTTTTATTCATCAATACTAGGCGGGTCATTTCAATCTCTCTCATTGTTTTCACATAATATCTTCTCTCTCCGTTTTAACCTTTTTAATTCCATTATTCTCTCTCTTTTTTCTTCTTTTCCCTCTTTTATCATTATCTTTCTCCATCTCTCTTCCGTCTCTCATTCTTTTACACTAACACTCTTCCCTTTCTTTTTCCTTTCTTTACTCTCTTTTTCCACTCTCTTTCTGTTTCTCGCTTAATTTTTATTGGTTAACACCAAAAATTAGAAGGATCCTTTACACAACCGCTTACCTAACCAATTACCTAGAAGAGGAAAAGTAAGTGTAGCATCTTTTTGTATGAGGAAAGTGGGAGGAGTCTCTCTCAACTGCTTACCGGGAAGCGAAAAGTCAGTGTAGCATGTTTTTGTATGGAAAAAGTGGTCCCGAAGGTACATACATGAATATACAACTGTTAATTTTTTTATAACTAAAATTTTGATCAGGGCTGTCAGATGTGGCGATTTTTCGCCAAACGTGGCGATTTTTAATTTCTCTTGGCGACTGAATTTTCCGTTTTTCATGGCGAATTTTTTGGCGATTTTTAACAAAGTGGCGATTTATTTGGTTGATTTTTGAAATTGTATTAAATAGATATTCGCATAGTAAAACTATTTCGTTTACTTACTAGCCAACGTCTATTTTTAGTATTTTTCTATCCAAAACGGCGGTTCTCAAATGGGGGTCCGGAGTAGTATGTTTATGTATGTTCGGGACCACTTTTTCCATACAAAAGTATGCTCAATGGGCGTGGCATAATTGCTACCTAGCAAAAGCGGAGGGGTTCCCGCCCAATTTTTTGTATTAGCCAATCAGAAGCTAGCTTTAGGTAAAGAAGGAAAGCGTGTGTTTCATATATAAATGCTACAATATTTATGTATACACGGAAAAATGCATTTTATGAAATTGGAAACCAATGAATTTATTTTTGTCAAAATTTGTTTATTAATATGTATGTAATTATGTTAAAGTATATACAAACAAGTTAATACGAAAAATTTTAATTTTTTTTTTTGTACTTTTAACACACAAGTATTAAATTTATAGCCTGTTTCTCTATGTCGAACGAAAATCTAAGCGAACGAAAGCAAGTCGAACGAATTCGAATCAATTTGGGTTTCTGTATTTCCTACGCTTTCGTTCGCATGGAGTCACGTCTTTTCGTATTGTTGTTGTTTTATTTCTCTTTAAGAGTAACATTTTTTCGTAAATATATTAAAAATACTACTAAATTGTTTAAACATAGATACAACTAAGCAAATAAACAAGAAAAAATAAAATAATTTAAAAAAATTAAAAAACAAAAATTTTCTTTGATATTTTTTAAAAATTGTTTTTTAGACACAAAATCGTAATTAATGGATACCAAATACATCAAAATGAAAATAAACATGATTAAGGAACATTTGCAATGTCCTTCTGAGAATTTTTCCTATTTTTTCTTTAAAAAATTCAACCAGTCGAAAGCAAAATAGCAAGTGACTGATTTTGACATTTTTGTTCTTATCGTTCGAAATACAGAAACCCAATTTTATATGAAAACACTTACGTTTTCTTTCGACTTGTCGTTCGACTCATTGTTCGCATAGAAGTGAGTTAGAGAAACCCAAATCAGTTTTCGTTCGCTTAGAAGGCGAAAGAAAGCTTTCGTTCGACATAGAGAAACAGGCTATTAATTATGAACTATTTTGTAACTACATGCTATTCAAAGAGGATGACACAGGTATTATCGAAATGAAATCACATCAAACTAAAATGGTGATAATAGATTCTACTGCTACAAACGAAGATCTAGCAGATTTTCATTCGAATAATAACAATATTCTAATAAAGAAAATTTGTGAATTTCAAGAACGAGATAGTGGATGAACTTTAACTGAAATATCTCATCTGGAATTAAATATAAACAAATATATGTGTATAAAAAAATCTCAATATATTTCTTTACCACCAACGATATTAAAAAAAGAAGCATGTTTTAACGTGCAAAATAAAGGTGAATACTGTTTTAAATGGGCTAATATATATATATATATATATATATATATATATATATATATATACATATATATATATATATATATAAATTTAATATACTTTCAATAAAATTAAAGAGATCTAATAAATTTTTTTAACTTTTTCTGTTTAATTTCAGATTGATTAACAGTCAATTAACAAAACACACAAGAAAAGTACATGCATGCAATGCATTTTTAATACATTTCCACAACGATCATAAAAAAACATAAAGGTGAATGCAACAAACTTGTAACAAAGATATCGACGAATATTCAGAATTCAACTAACGTCAAGTCGGTACAAAAACATATTCCAATCGCTTATAGTTACTATGTTAAGTGCTCATTTGACTCGCATTTAGATATTTAGAATATATGGTGGTGAAGATTCAGCAAAACATTTTTTTCAAACATTAGTTAAAGATACGGTAGATATTTATAATAATTTTTTAAGTATAACTAAACCAATGAATTTCTTAACACCATCTCAAAAGAAAAGACAAAACGAAGATATAATTTGAAACATTTGTAACAAATTTTTATCTTTTGAAGATAAGGTGGCTGATCATTGTCATTTAACGGGTGAATATAGAGGTCCCGCGCATAATAAATGCAATTTAGAATATCAAATTGCGAATTTTATTCCTATATTTTTTTAACATTTCAGCATATTTCGGCCATTTGTTTGTAAGAGAAATTTCATCTGTAAAGGGTGATATAAATATTATTCCATTAAATAAGGAGATAAATGATAATGATTCTATTGAACTTCGTTTCTTAGATTCATTTAGATTCATGCCATCAAGTTTAGAAAAACTAGCTGGCTATTTGTCCGATTCTGATTTAATAACAGTAAAATCAATTTATCAAAATAATAACGAATTCAATTTAATGAAACGTAAAGGTATATTTCCATACGATTATCTAGATTCACAAAATTGTCTAAATGAAACACAACTACCACTTCAATCTTTCTTCTTTAACAAATTGACTAATGAATCGTGTAGTGTGGATGATTATAAACATGCTGAACAAGTATGGAACACATTTAATTGTAGATCTATCTATGTATATTAGATGTATGTGAAGATAAATTCGAATTTGAAAAGCAAAGACACAAACCACATTTTTTAACAGAGGAAAAAATCAGGTTAACAGCGCACTGTTAACAGTTAACAGAGCTCTGTTAGCAATTTAAAATAAAATAAATAAATTAAATTGTAAAAGATACTGAATATTATTGCAGAATTTAAAAAAAAATAATTAAATATTTTGTTAAAACAATGTATAACAAATCTAAATAAATAGGAATATGCCATAAATGGCTTCTTGAAGACATAGAAAATTACTACAAAAATTTTGGTGTTTCTTTAGAGGATTAGTGGATATTTTGGAAAAACAAGAAATAGTACCACTATCTCACTATATAGGATTAATAGTCTACGAAACAGGTAATTAAATATTGGAAGTGGTATGTCTGAAATAATTTCAGAACAAGAAATATTTCAGAACAAAAATTGAATTTTCTAATTTTTGACCATTTCTCTAGAAGATGAGTGGATATTTTGGAAAAACAAGGAATAGTACCACTATCCCACTATATAGGATTAATAGTCTAAGAAACAGGTAATTGAATAGTGGAAGTGGTATGTCGGAAATAATTTCAGAACAAGAAATATTTCAGAACAAAAATTGAATTTTTTAATTTTCGGCCATTTCTCTAGAAGATGAGTGGATATTTTGGAAAAACAAGGAATAGCACCACTATCCCACTATAAAAGATTAATAGTCTAGGAAACAGGTAATTGAATAGTGGAAGTAGTATGTCTGAAATAATTTCAGAACAAGAAATATTTCAGAACAAAAATTTAGTTTTCTAATTTTTGACCATTTCTCTAGAAGATGAGTGGATATTTTGGAAAAACAAGGAATAGTACCACTTTCCCACTATATAGGATTAATAGTCTAAGAAACAGGTAATCGAATAGTGGAAGTGGTATATCTGAAATAATTTCAGAACAAGAAATATTTCAGAACAAAAATTGAATTTTTTTAATTTTTGACCATTTCTCTAGAAGATGAGTGGATATTTTGGAAAAACAAGGAATAGTACAACTATCCCACTACATAGGATTAATAGTCTAAGAAACAGGTAATTGAATAGTGGAAGTAGTATGTCTGAAATAATTTCAGAACAAGAAATATTTCAGAACAAAAATTTAGTTTTCTAATTTTTGACCATTTCTCTAGAAGATGAGTGGATATTTTGGAAAAACAAGGAATAGTACCACTTTCCCACTATATAGGATTAATAGTCTAAGAAACAGGTAATCGAATAGTGGAAATGGTATATCTGAAATAATTTCAGAACAAGAAATATTTCAGAACAAAAATTGAATTTTCTAATTTTTGACCATTTCTCTAGAAGATGAGTGGATATTTTGGAAAAACAAGGAATAGTACCACTATCCCACTATATAGTATTAATAGTCTAAGAAACAGGTAATTGAATAGTGGAAGTGGTATGTCGGAAATAATTTCAGAACAAGAAATATTTCAGAACAAAAATTGAATTTTTTAATTTTTGACCATTTCTCTAGAAGATGAGTGGATATTTTGGAAAAACAAGGAATAGTACCACTTTCCCACTATATAGGATTAATAGTCTAAGAAACAGGTAATCGAATAGTGGAAATGGTATATCTGAAATAATTTCAGAACAAGAAATATTTCAGAACAAAAATTGAATTTTCTAATTTTTGACCATTTCTCTAGAAGATGAGTGGATATTTTGGAAAAACAAGGAATAGTACCACTATCCCACTATATAGGATTAATAGTCTAAGAAACAGGTAATTGAATAGTGGAAGTAGTATGTCTGTAATAATTTCAGAACAAGAAATATTTCAGAACAAAAATTGAATTTTCTAATTTTTGACCATTTCTCTAGAAGATGAGTGGATATTTTGGAAAAACAAGGAATAGTACCACTATCCCACTATATAGGATTAATAGTATAAGAAACAGGTAATTGAATAGTGGAAGTGGTATGTCTGAAATAATTATTAATAATTTTTGTTCTGAAATATTTCTTGTTCTGAAATTATTTCAGACATACTACTTCCACTATTCAATTACCTGTTTCTTAGACTATTGATCCTATATAGTGGGATAGTGGTACTATTCCTCGTTTTTCCAAAATATCCACTCATCTTCTAGAGAAATGGTCAAAAATTAGAAAATTCAATGTTTTTTCTGAAATATTTCTTGTTCTGAAATTATTTTAGACATACCACTTCCACTATTCAATTACCTGTTTCTTAGACTATTAATCCTATATAGTGGGATAGTGTTTTTCCAAAATATCCACTCATCTTCTAGAGAAATGGTCAAAAAATAGAAAACTAAATTTTTGTTCTGAAATATTTCTTGTTCTGAAATTATTTCAGACATACCACTTCCACTATTCAATTACCTGTTTCCTAGACTGTTAATCCTATATAGTGGGATAGTGGTACTATTCCTTGTTTTTCCAAAATATCCACTCATCTTCTAGAGAAATGGTCAAAAAATAGAAAACTAAATTTTTGTTCTGAAATATTTCTTGTTCTGAAATTATTTCAGACATACCACTTCCACTATTCAATTACCTGTTTCCTAGACTATTAATCCTATATAGTGGGATAGTGGTACTATTCCTTGTTTTTCCAAAATATCCACTCATCTTCTAGAGAAATGGTCAAAAATTAGAAAATTCAATTTTTGTTCTGAAATATTTCTTGTTCTGAAATTATTTCAGACATACCACTTACACTATTCAATTACCTGTTTCTTAGACTATTAATCCTATATAGTGGGATAGTGGTACTATTCCCTGTTTTTCCAAAATATCCACTCATCTTCTAGAGAAATGGTCAAAAATTAGAAAATTCAATGTTTGTTTTGAAATATTTCTTGTTCTGAAATTATTTCAGACATACCACTTCCACTATTCAATTACCTGTTTCTTAGACTATTAATCCTATATAGTGGGATAGTGGTACTATTCCTTGTTTTTCCAAAATATCCACTCATCTTCTAAAGAAATGGCCAAAAATTAGAAATCTAAATTTTTGTTCTGAAATATTTCTTGTTCTGAAATTATTTCCGACATACCACTTCCACTATTCAATTACCTGTTTCTTAAACTATTAATATTAATATAGTGGGATAGTGGTACTATATATGTTTATGACCGCAGTCATTATATTTTATTATTTTATACTTTTATAATTCATAATATTGATTTTTTTTTCTACATTTTAACATACATATAAGTACAACATTGTAAAGATAATTTTTTGAAACTTTGGTAATACTGTAACGAACTAGGAGGAATGAATAAATAGGATAGATAAAAATAAAGTAGAGAAAAATAGTTGATACCAATAAGATTACTAAAAACTTTACACAACTTATTATAAATGAAAAGCCAGTGAAATAAATATTGTTTATGTTATAATTAAAATACAGAAACCGTGTTTAATTTATTATACAGTCCGCTAGAATAACAGACATAATTTTTGGTCCAATTCGACCCAGATACGGTTGTGTAAAGTCAAGTGTAGGACGAATTTATTAAAATTAGCATAATAACAAAAACAATACATACGCGTCGCGCAAACGTGGTAGTTTTTCTTATTATATAAATAAGTGTCTGAAAGTGTTTGTTGTAAAGTACATAAGGCAAAAGTTCCAACATACATGAATTTCTATGGAGCAAAGGAAAAGTGTTAACATACATGGTATATCAAAACAGTGTACATACATGAGATTTCGATTGGAAAAGTGTTAACGAGAAAAGTGCAGAATCAGTGGTCAAAAGATAAAAGACAAAAAGATCGTTTACATACATGAGTGAATTGGTATGAGAAGAACAAAACAATAAAAAAGAAAGATACATGTGTATTAGTAGAAAAGTGACAGTGTTGATATATTTGAAAAGGCAGTTGAGAGTTTATTTTGAATGTGGAAGCAGTGCATTTGTAACTATAATAAAATTAGATCACAGTTTGCAAAAGTTTAGAACAGTGCATTTATAACTATAAAAAAAATTAGATCACAGTTTGCAAAAGTTTGAATCAGTGCATTCAAAACTGGAGTGTTATATTGTTGTGAGATTTTCTAAATAGTACGTGGATTTTGTGTTTTTGATTTGGCTTAATATTTATATTGAATGTGAAGTGGCTGGACTACAAAATAGGGTGTACTTAAATAAAAGGTACTGTATGACATTGAATAACCGGAAATTGACATTTAAAACGAAAGTTATATTAAAGGACCATAATAAAGATAATTTTTCGGTAATTATAATACTCAAATTCGTTCAAAATGGAACAAATAAAGAGGAAACACACACAATTAAAAAAGTCGGTGATAAAACTGTATAATTTCATATCTGGCCACAACGTGAGTTACAACGATATAAAGGTACGTATGGAAGAATTTGAAAGGGTTTTTATGAAATATAAGGACATTCAAGATGAGATTGATGGCTTATGCGATAAAGATTCTGACATTCAAAAAGAAGATGAATACCGCAATGAAATTGAGGAAATGTATTTTATGGCAAAATCCATATACACGACTTATACTCAGGAAAATTTGGATAATACGGTAATTGAGGGAGCAGCTGCAAGTACTCCACAACTCAATAATGATTTGACGGCATTATTACAAACAATGTCAACAACATTGACATCTGTCGTTGACTTACAGTCATCTAGCATGAATAATTCTAACATTAATAACAAAAATTCGAATATACGTTTACCTCAAATTGAGATTCCAGATTTTGATGGCAATTTATCAAACTGGATTCGGTTCAGAGATTTATTCAACGCCATGGTTGATGCTAGAACAAGTTTATCGGACGTCGAGAAGCTAGAGTATCTTCAGACGAAACTGAAAGGCGAAGCATCGTCGATAATTAAGCATTTGACTCCTACGAACGGTAATTATAGAATAGCTTGGGACCTAGTGAAGAAAAAGTACGACAGACCAAATCAAATAAAGGAAACATATATTAGATTACTTTTGACTCAGCCTTCGGTCAAGAATGGTACTTTGTCGGAGATTAGAAAATTTTACAACAACACTATTGAGTGCTATAATGCTCTTTCTGTCTTATATGAATCCGTGGCTTCGTGGGATCCATTATTGCTATTCTTGATAAAGGAGAATTTAGATCGGGAAACAATTACGCTATGGTATCGTCAGCAGAGTGATATTGATAGGCAGTTATTTAAGAAGTTATTAGATTTTTTGGAAAGTCGTTTAATAGAGTTAGAAAGTTTGGAAATACCTGATCAGTCATCTAAGTTCAAGAAAACTAATAGATTTGTTACAATGACAGCGACGACTCAATCGTGTCCCGTTTGCAAGAAGGATAATTTTTTATTTGCATGCCAACAATTTAAGGATCTGAATATCGAAAGACGCAAGAACGTCGTTCTCAAAAGTGGTTTTTGTTTCAATTGTCTAAAGGAAAAACATTTTTCTAAGAATTGTAAGTCTAGTTCCTGCAGAACTTGTGGCTTGAAACACAACACATTGTTGCATAATAATAATAATCCATCAAGAGGTAACGCCGAACAGTCAGGTGACGATACTAATGGTTCTTCTTCGATTACGGTAAATTCAAGTCAGCAGACTACAACGAATCAAACTACACTTTGTAACGATCCTACCCGTAAGCCATATTCTCCAGGGGCCGTGCTACCTTTTATACCGGCCGTGCTCGTGGAAATTGGGGTGGATCTTGCCCCTATCGAATATGTATGGACGTCACATTCATTCAAAATTAGGTAGCAAATAACCAAAATCGACAAAAAAAAAAAAAAAAATCACTTAAACCAAAAAAAATTAAACAGATAAAGCCCGGTTGAAGAGGTATAGGTGTCAAAACCCCTTCGGAACTCATTACCCACCCATCCTTGCTATCCGTGGTAAAATTTTTAGATAGCCCTAATTCAACCTACATAAAGATAACCCTTAACTTTTCATGAAATTAAAACAAAACAAATTTAGCAAATCATATGGTATTTATGCCATATAAAATTATTTAATTTGTAATCAAATTTATAAACAATTACTAACATTATATAAAAAGTTAACATTTAAACAAAGAATTGATCATTTGAAATGAATGCTAAACTAAATTTTGTAACTCTAATTGAATAATAAAAATTATTTAAAGAAAAATTAATATTAATTTAATAAAAAAAATATATATATAATATTCGATTTTCAGTTTATTTCTTTAATTATATTTATTTAGCAAGAAACAAAAATTAGATATGTTAATACCAATAAAGTTATTTACATGAGTGAGGTGAATATAAAACTCTAATGTTATTAACATGAAATGTAGAAAGTTCAATTAAATTTTAATGTTATTAACATAAAATATCACACACCAATAACATGTGAAAACAAATGTTAGTAATAACATGAAACATTAATGTTAGCAACATAAAAATATTTAAATAAATATCATGAATAAATAAGTGAAAGCAATGATTATGAAATTCTCAATTTAACTTATTTCATTCAAACCAATTCTGTTAATAATACCAAATAGGAAACATGTTATTAACATAACTTTGATTTATTTGAAATATGTTTCTTTAATTTCTTTGAATAAATAATTGTTGGTGTAAGTTGGTGTAGTGAAAATTTAAAACTTTAACAAATAAAACAAACTCACCATTTTTAAATCCAGCGAAGTCTGCAGGCCTGTTGTCCCCGGAACTTTGAGTTTTCGTTTCTTTTGATGTTATAAATTATTCACTCAAAATGTTAGAATTGTGTAATGAGTATGTGTGTTAATTAGGTATGTTATATTTTTTTTTGTTTCAAAAAAGGTAAATATTGTCTCCGTTAAAATATAATGAAAATTATGAAAATCGAATTTACATTGAAGCGATAGCAAAAAAAAAATAAAAAAATAATTAAAAGGTAATGAAAAAAAAAAAAAAAAATTATATTTAAATGAATAATAATATTTAAATCAAATTAAGTCAAATCCGGGATTTATAACGTTTATAATGCCATGAAAACTTCACAATTCCAAACATAGTTTACAGTTCAATGTTGAATATTAAACTTTTAAATATGTAGATAGAGTTCAGTAAGTTTGGACGATGTGATAGTTCGAATTTATCAATGAAATGTGGTTTAATAACGATAAACTAGGTAAAATAAGTGCAGGGTATTGGTTAGTCTTTAAAAAAAATTATGATAACCAGATGAATATTTCAAAACAGGAAATGAACTGCAAGTAAATCTGAACTGAACTGTTACGATGAAATGTCCTTAGATGTCAATAAAATTTTATGATGATTAAAATCGCTCTCTCGCTCCCAGCTTCCAAATTTTAGAAGCCGGAGAATAATTGTACCCCGATTCTCACACAGACTTCTAAATACAAAAATTATAATGAGCCTCTTGCCACACAACAAAATTTCACACGTTTAAGGAATATCTACAGAAAGTACACATGAAATTAATCAAATTGTAACACAAATCCTTTTGCTAAATTCTTACCTAGTGATATATTCCCGAAACAATAAAAAAAACGTCTTGAAGTTTGTAAATTTCCAAATAAAAAAATTTTATGTGCACAAAAAAAATTAAATGTTCTTTTCAATTTCAGAAACAATTTTTGAAATAAATATCATAGAAAAATTTATTGAAAAAAAAATATTCTCAAAGCAAATGTGATTAATCTAATTATATTATGCAAAGTACAAACTTTTTTTAAAAAATTTTTCTTCGCTATGTACTAGCCCTCACAAAACAGGTACAGTTTTGAAATACCCATTTTCAAAACTGAAGCTGAAAAAGGCGAGGCAATTTCATAAGAAAATTTCCTAAGACCAAATATCTTTCGCATGATATGTGCCTTTGTTACCAGAATCAAGGTCTTCTAATTCGTAATACACCTGTCCAACCCTACGTAAAACTTTAGCTTTAACGCCAACAGGAGCAAGTTTCGAATTAAAATATTCGACTTTCGAACTTTGGTTAAAATTCCGTCTGTACACGTCCTGTCCCACTGTAAAGTCCTTCGTACGAGACCGTAAGTTGTATGTTCGAACGTTTTTGTCATATGCTTTGCACATACAGTCCTTAATTTTTTCTCTAATTAAATGAAATTCATCCTGTCTTTCTATAAAAGAGTCCGCGTCTGCTAAAATTTTAAGTTTACGTAAAATTTCATAGTCCTTGCCGTGAGTTAACATGTTTTGTCCAAAAACTATCTGATACGGTGTTCTGCCAACAGACTGGTGCATGCTATTACGCAATGAACAGTTAATACTTGGTATGTATAAGTCCCACACTCTTTGGTCGTCTCTTACATAGCTTCTCAAAGCCTCGTTGATTGAGCGGTTTACCCGTTCACTTGCGTTCGCTTGGGGACTATATACAGCTGTCAACACATGATCAATGCCATGCTTTTCCAAAAAATTTTCAAAATCCTTGCTTCTAAATTGTGATCCGTTGTCAGTAACAATCGTTTCAGGTACACCATAACATGGCAAAATGTCCGTCCGTAAATAGTCAATAATGTTTTTTGAAACAAACTTTTTCAATGGTTTCAAAAACGTAAATTTAGAAAAATGGTCCAGTATTATCAAAATGCCTACATGTCCTGATTTAGTCCTGGGTAAGGGTCCAATTAGGTCAATATATAAACGTTGAAAAGGTCTTTCCGTCGTTACCATCTTACCCAATGGTGGTCTCAATGTTGAAGTCGGTGTCTTAGAGGTCTTACACATATCACAATTTAATATATAAGTCTTTACGTCCGTCACTAGTCCAGGCCAAAAGAAGTAGCGTCTGATCTTTTCTAAAGTATTGGCAATACCGCTATGCGCAGAATTGGGTATATCATGAGCAGAGTAAATTACTTCACGACGTAGCTCATTAGGTACTAAAAGCCTCCATGCGTTCGACTCATCTAAATTCCCTGACGAAAAATCTACACGTTTGTAAATGAATTTGTCAATGACCTTGAAGTCTGGTAACTCAGATGTGGAAAATTCGTCCCGCATTTTACTATATTCCAAACTATTAAATGCTTCCGATTCTAAATTAATAGAAGGTAGTGTTTCTATTTCCAAAGAGTCAACAAAAACCTCGCCTTCATGAACACGTGACAGAGTATCCGGCACAATATTATCTTTGCCACTTCGGTGCTCTATAGTGAAATGAAAACCTTGTAATTTCAAAGACCACCTCGCTAGCCTACCAGATAGATCCCTCTGGCCCATAAGCCATTTTAAGCTCGCGTGATCGGTAATTACTTTGAATTCCTGTCCTTCTATATACGGCCTAAATTTCTTGATTGCCATAACTACAGCTAGACATTCAAGTTCCGTAATTGTGTAATTACGTTGAGCTTTGTTCAGCTTTTGGGACATATATGCAATGGGTCGTTCTGTCCCACTGTCGTCCGTCTGCGCCAATACTGCACCTATACCATATGTGCTTGCGTCACATTGTAGGATAAATGGTTTACTGTAATCCGGATGAACCAGTAATGGAGCAGTTGTCAGTTTAGTCTTTAATATTTCGAATGCAAATTGTGCACGTCTGTCCACTTGAAAGTCTTTTTCTTAGTCAGTAATTCAGTCAGTGGAAAAGTTAATGTGGAATAGTCCTGAATGAAACGTCGGTACCAACCTGTCATTCCCAGAAAACGTCGTAATTGTCTAATAGAATTTGGTACCGGAAAGTCCTGTATTGCCCTAACTTTATCGTCGTCCACTTGTAACGTCCCATTTCCTACAACATAACCAAGGTATTTCACCTTATTCAGAGCAAAGCTGCTCTTTTTGACATTAATCGTCAAACCTGCCTTCCTCAATTGTGTAGCCACCTCCATTAGATGCGTTAAATGTTCGTCGAAGTTTGCCGAAACAACTAGTAAATCGTCCAAGTACACAAAAACATGTGTTTTTAGTTCAAACGGAATAACAATGTCCATAAGTCGGCACAACGTTTGCGGTGCATTACACAGTCCAAATGGCATCCTTGTAAACTGGTACAAAGGGCGATTTGGTACTGTAAAAGCTGTCTTCGGTCTTGAGCTTTCCTCCAGTTTAATTTGCCAAAAGGCATCTTTTAAATCAATTTTTGAAATACAATAAACTGAAGGAAGTCTCGATAATAGTCCGTCAATGTTCGGTATGGGGTAGGCGTCCTTTATAGTCACTGAGTTAAGTTTTCTGCTGTCCACACACATCCTCACTTTACCCGGTTTAATAACTATTACAGTCGGTGATGACCACGGAGAACTGGGAGCTTCTTCTATGACGCCAAGTGAGAGCATTCGTTCTATTTCCGGTGTAAGTTGTTTCTCAACTGCAGGAGATATAGGGTAATACCTCTGTTTAATTGGTTTAGCGTCCCCTGTATCTATTTTATGCTCAATCAGAGTAGTACACCCTAAACCCTCAGTCTCTGAATTGGGAAAAGATGAAATAACCTTATCAAGTTTCTGTTTTTGTAATGGAGTTAGTACCAACTTGTCTGGATCAGGCTCATTAAGTTCAATTTCTGCAATTTCTGGAACAGAATTTTTTAAACCGAAAACAGTCCAAAAATCGTAACCACATACGATATCTTGTTGGATAGTTGGTACAACTAAAAAGTCAATAGTCTTCGTCTGCTTTTGAAAGGTCACAGTCAAAGTCACAGTACCTGTAATATGTTGTCTCTGTCCATCTGCTGTCCTTACGTTCCCATTGCATTTTCTAAAACCTTCATTGTCATGTATATCCGAAGCCAGAGTACCACCGATCACGCTCCTATTCGCTCCACTATCTAAAAGAGCTAAAATATATCTATTTTCAACTTTAAGCTGTACAAAAGGTCTACTATCATCATCCTGTGAGATGATAGTTGATATAACGATAGAGCGAAGTGATTTTAAATTTTTATAAAAATTGCGTATACGTAATGAAGAACGCTTTGGTTTCAAAGCTGTATTAGATGAACCAAAAATTCTATTACGAGCCTTTTGGTATTCCAATAACCGCACGTGATATGGTCTCATTAGAGGATGTTGGTATGTTTGTATTTGGTTATTGTTGTCAAAATTTGTAACTGTACTTGTAGTATTATCAGAGTTAACAGTCGTAATGTCAGAAGTATTCAAATCACAGTTTTTGGATGTCCGTGTTAGTTTCGACGGACATCCTTCTGTCCATTTCCCTGTGACTTTACGCCACATTTGGGACAAGAAGGTCTGTAGGTGTCTTTTGCGCCACACCCGTAGCAAAATATGCGCCGTACGTCCAAGCAGTCATAGTAATTGTGTCCAGTTTTCTCGCAGTTCCAACACTTAGTGTCACACCGAACTGCACAAACTTCTGTCATTGGACCAGCTGCTTCTATATCGGAGTCCGGAATACTAATTTCCGATAACTGTCCTTTGAATGTCTTACGTGAGTCATAAGTACGAATGTCCTTTACAAATTTCTCATGTCGTTTAACTTCACGACGAAGTTGAGCTACGGTCGTAATGTCCAGGTGAATTAATTCGTGTCTGATCTCATTTCTGAGATTACGAATCAGGATGGAACATAAATTCGCGTCAGATATTGGAGACTTAAGTTTGTCAGTCATGGCTGAAATGGTATCACAAAAGTCATCGAAATTTTCGTTAGTTCGTTGTTTGCGCCTGTGTATGTCTTCCATTACGTCATAGTCATTATAGTCCCCTTTGTATTGGTCTCGCAAAGCCCTCGTCAAAGCAAACCAATCCAGTTCGTTGTCATGTCGGTGGTATCGCCAATACCAGTCCAAGGCTTTGCCGTCAAATAGTCCATGTGCGTGTTTACACAATAAGTCGAAGTCCCCGTTCAAGTTGTTCGAAGTAAGTACGTTTATCCTATATATAAAATCGTCTACTGTCATATGGTCGTCAGATCCAGTAAATTTAATACGCCAGTTGCGTATAATATTGGAAACCTTTTCTCCAACAAAAGGTTCCTGAGTCATAGTTGGTCTTGAAGGATTTTCCGGAGTGTTGTCATTAGGAGTTACCACGTTGCGATTATTAGAATTTCTATTACTAGTGTTTCCACCGAGATTCATATCCTGAACTATGGCCCTTAGTTCATTTCTAATCAGATCTGTCATCTCACCGCGAAATTCTACCATCGAATCCGAAACAACCTGTCTAATATGATTCTGATCACCGAAATTATCATTAACCGTTTGGTTATTCATATTCTGAGTTGGTTTCCTTCTCGATCGTCCCCGAGAAGAAGCTTGAGTCGTATTGGAGTCATCAACAGGTACTGTAAAACTACAGTTTGCTGGTTCCTCCAAACTCAACAAATTTTCATGACTTCTAGTCAGTGGCATAATCAAAACAAATTTTTCTAACAAACAAAATCTATATTACGAAATTTCACTACTCAGTTAAGGCTATCTTGAATGTAGTAAAATAAAAATTAAAAAATATAATAAAACAAATATAACCTGAGCTTTACCCAAAACAAATAAATTAATCATAAAAAAACAGCAATATAAGGAATGAGTAAACTATAAACTACTTACTCCAGGTTTAAAGTAAAAATCTCTTTCCAAAATACTTAATTTAAAGTAAAGAAAAAAATGATACAATGAAACTTATGTAAGAGTATGAAATTGGTACTAAAACCAAAAGCAGAAATCTCATTACATGTTATCCCAAAGTGAAAATTTTGAAATAAAAAAATTAAAAATCGTGATAAATAAAGTCTAAATAATATTATGTCAGATTTTGTGAGTAGAATTCCGAAAATTAATCCAGAATTGAAAATCTCAAACAAAACCATTGGCATTTATAAGAAAATAAAAAAAAATCCAAAAATGAAATAAAAGAACAGAAAAACGGAACAAAAATGAATAAAAGATTAGTCGACAACACGGAAAACTAAGATTTTAATTTAGGAAAGCATCAGCATAAAGATGTCAATATGAGAAAATTTATTTCATCAACTTAAAAAAAATTAACGTTAAATGTATCTGCTGAGGCCCCACGTTGGGCGCCATTTAAATGTATGTAACGATCCTACCAGTAAGCCATATTCTCCAGGGGCCGTGCTACCTTTTATACCGGCCGTGCTCGTGGAAATTGGGGTGGATCTTGCCCCTATCGAATATGTATGGACGTCACATTCATTCAAAATTAGGTAGCAAATAACCAAAATCGACAACAAAAAAAAAAAAATCACTTAAACCAAAAAAAATTAAACAGATAAAGCCCGGTTGAAGAGGTATAGGTGTCAAAACCCCTTCGGAAATCATTACCCACCCATCCTTGCTATCCGTGGTAAAATTTTTAGATAGCCCTAATTCAACCTACATAAAGATAACCCTTAACTTTTCATGAAATTAAAACAAAACAAATTTAGCAAATCATATGGTATTTATGCCATATAAAATTATTTAATTTGTAATCAAATTTATAAACAATTACTAACATTATATAAAAAGTTAACATTTAAACAAAGAATTGATCATTTGAAATGAATGCTAAACTAAATTTTGTAACTCTAATTGAATAATAAAAATTATTTAAAGAAAAATTAATATTAATTTAATAAAAAAAATATATATATATAATATTCGATTTTCAGTTTATTTCTTTAATTATATTTATTTAGCAAGAAACAAAAATTAGATATGTTAATACCAATAAAGTTATTTACATGAGTGAGGTGAATATAAAACTCTAATGTTATTAACATGAAATGTAGAAAGTTCAATTAAATTTTAATGTTATTAACATAAAATATCACACACCAATAACATGTGAAAACAAATGTTAGTAATAACATGAAACATTAATGTTAGCAACATAAAAATATTTAAATAAATATCATGAATAAATAAGTGAAAGCAATGATTATGAAATTCTCAATTTAACTTATTTCATTCAAACCAATTCTGTTAATAATACCAAATAGGAAACATGTTATTAACATAACTTTGATTTATTTGAAATATGTTTCTTTAATTTCTTTGAATAAATAATTGTTGGTGTAAGTTGGTGTAGTGAAAATTTAAAACTTTAACAAATAAAACAAACTCACCATTTTTAAATCCAGCGAAGACTGCAGGCCTGTTGTCCCCGGAACTTTGAGTTTTCGTTTCTTTTGATGTTATAAATTATTCACTCAAAATGTTAGAATTGTGTAATGAGTATGTGTGTTAATTAGGTATGTTATATTTTTTTTTTTTTTTGTTTCAAAAAAGGTAAATATTGTCTCCGTTAAAATATAATGAAAATTATGAAAATCGAATTTACATTGAAGCGATAGCAAAAAAAAAAATAAAAAAATAATTAAAAGGTAATGAAAAAAAAAAAATATATATATATATTTAAATGAATAATAATATTTAAATCAAATTAAGTCAAATCCGGGATTTATAACGTTTATAATGCCATGAAAACTTCACAATTCCAAACATAGTTTACAGTTCAATGTTGAATATTAAACTTTTAAATATGTAGATAGAGTTCAGTAAGTTTGGACGATGTGATAGTTCGAATTTATCAATGAAATGTGGTTTAATAACGATAAACTAGGTAAAATAAGTGCAGGGTATTGGTTAGTCTTTAAAAAAAATTATGATAACCAGATGAATATTTCAAAACAGGAAATGAACTGCAAGTAAATCTGAACTGAACTGTTACGATGAAATGTCCTTAGATGTCAATAAAATTTTATGATGATTAAAATCGCTCTCTCGCTCCCAGCTTCCAAATTTTAGAAGCCGGAGAATAATTGTACGCCGATTCTCACACAGACTTCTAAATACAAAAATTATAATGAGCCTCTTGCCACACAACAAAATTTCACACGTTTAAGGAATATCTACAGAAAGTACACATGAAATTAATCAAATTGTAACACAAATCCTTTTGCTAAATTCTTACCTAGTGATATATTCCCGAAACAATAAAAAAAAACGTCTTGAAGTTTGTAAATTTCCAAATAAAAAAATTTTATGTGCACAAAAAAAATTAAATGTTCTTTTCAATTTCAGAAACAATTTTTGAAATAAATATCATAGAAAAATTTATTGAAAAAAAAATATTCTCAAAGCAAATGTGATTAATCTAATTATATTATGCAAAGTACAAACTTTTTTTAAAAAATTTTTCTTCGCTGTACTAGCCCTCACAATTTCTGCCAACAGCAGTAATTATGGTGCGTGATAGGAACAATAGCTTGCAACCATGCAGAGCTCTTGTAGATACCGGTGCCCAGTCAACGCTTATTTCGGAATCATGCGTTCAGCGACTTCAGTTGAATAGGTCGTATGATAAAACTGCTCTATGTGGAGTTGGTGGAAACACTACAAGTTACACCAGAGGAAAAGTACAATTGGAGATTTTTGCTAGGGATATCAACAGAACAATCATAGTTCAGACGTATTGCTTATCGAATCTGACACAATATATTCCGTCACATACAATAGTGAATCAGAGGCTCGAATATTTTCAAAATTTAAAGCTGGCCGATCCTGCTTACCATAAACCAAACCACATCGACATCATTTTAGGAGCTGACGTCTTTCCCCATTGTATTTTAGGTGAAAAGGTATCCCATCCATCAGGTTCCCCAACAGCACTTAGCACAATATTCGGTTGGGTGATTATGGGAAATGTCAACAGACAACCCGAAAAGTCCATTACAATTGCCCATCTACATACTGGCCTAGATGAACAACTTCAACGTTTTTGGGAGATAGAACAATGTGATGTTCAATCAAAGCATCTAAGTCCTGATAAGGAACATGCCGAACAACATTTCAGGGAAAATGTTCGGAAACAACCTGATGGACGATATATGGTGAAACTTCCGTTCAAAGCTAATTCTTTTCAACTTGGTGAATCGAAGACAGCGGCGATGCGAAGACTTGAATCTATGGAACGACAGTTTGGCAAGAATGGTTATCTCAAGGTCGAGTTCCACAAATTCATGAACGAATACATAGAGCTCAATCACATGGAAATTGCAACTAATGAAAAGGAACGACAAGTTTACTACATGCCACATCATGCAGTATTAAAACCATCAAGTACCACTACAAAATTACGCGTTGTTTTCGATGCATCCTGCAAAAGTTCAAACAACACATCGTTGAATGATCATCTCCTTGATGGACCTACAGTACAAAATGATTTGTATTCTATTCTGCTAAACTTTCGAAAACACAAGATAGGTTTTACCGCAGACATCGAGAAGATGTACAGACAGGTGCTCATACATCCAGACGATAGGTCATATCAAAGTATTTTATGGCGTGATTCTCCAAAGGATCCACCCATCACATATCAGCTCAAGACAGTTACATATGGAACTGCATTGGCTCCATTTCTAGCTACCCGTACGTTAATGCAAGTTGCTCTTGATAACTCACAGGAGCATCCAGAAGAGTCTAACGAAATCATCAACAATTTTTACGTAGACGACTACATGTCTTCCTCTCCAGACTTAGGATCGGCTATTTCACGTCATAGGACCCTATGCACAGTTTTATCAAAATCGGGTTTCAACCTTCGCAAATGGTCAACAAACTCAGGGGAATTGTTAGAGAAAATTGATCCTCAAGATCGAGCTTGTTCATCAGAGCTGATAATTGATCAGTCAGAAACGGTAAAAACTCTAGGACTACTTTGGAACACATCAACGGATTGTTTTCAATACAGCGTGTGTTTTGAAGAAATTACTGGAATAATCACGAAACGTCGCGTGCTATCGGATATTTCGAGAATTTACGATCCAATTGGCTGGTTATCTCCGGTGTTAATTAAAATGAAAATCTTCATGCAGAAACTTTGGATTAAAGGTGTCAATTGGGATGAAGATCTACCAAGTGATCTAAAAGCGGAATAGCTACAACTTCAACATCAAGTCGAGAACATACGAGATCTACAGATTCCCAGATGGTTTAATTTCAACGTTGAAGATCGTATTGAACTTCACGGATTTGCAGACTCATCGGAATTAGCGTATTCTACCGCTATTTATATTCGTGTTATAAAACCAGATGGATCAATAACAACTAGTCTAATAACATCGAAAACCAAAGTTACCCCGATTCGACAAATAACACTTCCACGCTTAGAGCTTTGTGCAGCTCACCTCATGGTGAAAGTTATGGTTAAAGTGAAACAAGCTTTAGAATTGCAGAATGTACCTACATACGGTTGCACTGATTCAACTGTCGTACTAGCAAGGTTGAGTGATCATCCACGGCGGTGGAAAACCTTCATTGCAAATAGAACATCTCATATTATCAACATAATTCCAGCAAGTCAATGGCGTCATATTACATCGAAACAGAATCCAGCCGATTTAGCTACGCGTGGCATCTCTTCATCGGAAATTAAGAACAACAGTCTATGGTGGCAAGGGCCACACGTTTTACAAAGTTTCACAATGGAAGCTTCAACAAGGTCAACCGCATCTATCTCACCAAACATTGATTTAGAGGAACGCAAGGTAATCGCAATAGCAACATCCATCAAGCAAACAGATTTGTTTCACCTATTCTCAAGTTATGACAAGCTACTCCGTGTAACTGCTCTAATTTTACGTTTTGTTGGTAATTGTAAATGCAAATCTCAACGTCAAACTGGTTTACTCACTACAATGGAGCTTCAAACCGCTCACAGAATGCTTGTAAGAAAGGCTCAACATGAAACATATGCAGCGGAAACTCGTACGTTAGCATCGAACAATCAAATTCCTTCTGGAAACAAGCTTGCCAGTCTATCTCCATTTCTCGACAACTTCGGAATCTTGCGTGTAGGTGTTCGCCTTGAAAATGCTTCTATCAGTTACGATCAAAAGCACCCATATATTCTGCATAAGAACAACATGTTGACACAACTCATCGTTCGACACTATCACACAAAGCATTTGCATGCAGGAAAACGTCAGTTACAGTACTTATTAGGTTTGAAGTATTGGATTCCTGAAGTATCACAAGTCATAAAAAGAACAATCTACCAATGCACGACATGTATGCGGTTCACACAAAAGCCGTTTCCTAGCTGTCGCTTGCAACCTGGATCAACATTTTTATATGTTGGCATAGATTTTGCTGGCCCAATGCTTGTACGATCGTGGAAGGGGCGTGGTTCCAAAACATACAAATGTTGGTTGGCAGTATTTGTTTGCTTAAATACTAAAGCAATCCATCTTGAAGCTGTAACGGACCTTTCTACACCAGC
The DNA here is from genome assembly GCA_951394005.1 of Protophormia terraenovae. NCBI lineage: Eukaryota > Metazoa > Arthropoda > Insecta > Diptera > Calliphoridae > Protophormia > Protophormia terraenovae. The sequence continues at coordinate 52,192,633 of OX596075.1, forward strand.
ATTTCTTGCTTCATTTCGCCGTTTCACACCCAGACGTGGGAAACCACTTCATGTTTACACAGACAACGGAACTAATTTCGTTGGTTGTAATCGCGAATTGAAGGAATTATATGATTTTCTTCACACGAATTATCCATATATTCAAACGGAAATGTCTAACGAACAAATACAATGTCATTTCACACCTCCGTCCGCACCAAACTTCGGTGGTATATGGGAGGCAGGTGTCAAATCTGTCAAATTCCATATGAAACGTGTACTAGGCAATTCATCTACAACGTATGAGGAGCTAAGTACTTTGCTGTGCCAAATTGAATGCTGCTTGAATTCTCGACCATTATGCCTGAAATTCGAAGGAGACATTGACCCTCTAACACCAGCACATTTTTTAATACTCCGCTCAATGAAGTCAATTCCAGACGAGAATTTAATTGATGTCAACGTTAATCGCCTAAGCAGATGGCAAGACATACAAAGCCTAGTTCAACAATTTTGGTCTAAGTGGTCTAACGAGTCTTCCCCCTACACAATGGCCCATCGGAAGAATAATATGTACTCATCCCGGTAAGGACAATATAGTCCGAGTAGTTTCTCTTAAGACGACAAAAGGTGTCCTCAAACGCCCAATCTCGAAGCTATGCCCACTTTTTATAGATGGCTGAAAGGGATCCTTTCAAGGTGGGCCGATATGTTTATGACCGCAGTCATTATATTTTATTATTTTATAATTTTATAATTCATAATATTGATTTTTTTTCTACATTTTAACATACATATAAATACAACATTGTAAAGATAATTTTTTGAATCTTTGGTAATACTGTAACGAACTAGGAGGAATGAATAAATAGGATAGATAAAAACAAAGTAGAGAAAAATAGTTGATACCAATAAGATTACTAAAAACTTTACACAACTTATTATAAATGAAAAGCCAATGAAATAAATATTGTTTATGTTATAATTAAAATACAGAAACCGTGTTTAATTTATTATACAGTCCGCTAGAATAACAGACAATATATATAAAGTAATAGTGTAATATATATTTATGTAATTTAGATATTTTTAATATATAAGTTATTTTAAAAAGATAATTATCAATAAAAGTACATACAAAATTTTGTAAATATAATTTTTGAAAAAAAAAAAAAAAAAAAAAACTGCCACAAATAATAAATAATTTAAATAATAATTTCAGTTCTGTAAAAGATATTAATTTAATTTCTGTATAACGAAGAATTATGTCGGCTATGCAATGTAATTTAGATGAAAAAAATCGAGTTTATACTTTTTCAGATTTTTTATATTAAAGTAAAATTTTTGTAAAAAAGTGTTTTTTGAGAAACTATAAATATTTCAACTGTAATAAAATCTTTGTTATTAAAGATATCTTAACGATTTTTGTTACGAAAAACTCATATAAAATGGGTCAAATTCGGGAGGGTTTGTACATTGACCACTTAAGTCATTGGGCTTGTTTTTATACCCACCATCAAAAAGATGGGGGTATATTGATTTTGTTATTCCGTGTGTAACATATCGAAGGAATCATCTAAGACCCCACAAAGTATATATTTTTTCGGGGTCCTGGTTAGATTCTGAGTCGATCTAGCTATGTCCGTAAGTCTGTCCGTCTGTTTATGTTTATCTTATTAAAGGTTTGTTTGGTATTGAAAATGGGCAAAATCGTTTAAGAAACAAAAAAGTTATGGGATAAAAACTAGAAACACCGTTTTATACTTTTCTGCTGATATTTCTTCAACAAAAGCATGTACGACAACGAAATTTTGTAGGTATAGTTCGGGGATCGATATAAACTCGGAAACCAAAAATGGGCGTGGGCCGCCCACTTTACCGCCCACCTCCCATATAAGGTGAAAATCAACGAAATTGAGTTCAAATAGTTAAAGGCCCAATGTAAACTCGGAAACAAAAAATGGGCGTGGTCCGCCCACTTTATCACCCCCTTCTATATAATGCAAAATTTTAAAAAGTTGATGGTGGGTATATAAATTCGGCCGGGCCGAATATAACATTCGCACTTGTTTATTTTAAAATCTTCTCTATGAAGATACCTTTCAGAAAAGTGTAAAATTGTTATATGTTTTTAAAGAAAATTTTATTTTAGAGAAAAAAGAGTGAAGATATTTTTTCGGCCAAAAAACACAAAAAGTCGTAATTTTTGAAATTTTCAATTTCAGAATCGCTTATTTTGAAGATATCGACTTCAAATTTTTTTTATTCAATAGATAATTTTGTTCTTTAATTAGCTAAAGAAAAAATAAATGAAATCGGTCGAAAACAATGGGATATATATGACTGGTAGTTTCCAAATGTTTTGGTGGAGCACAAGTTTCTAACTGGTCTGTGGGCAGGAGGAGAACCTCCGAAAGTGGTCAACTCTGTCCCAAGACCACCTAGAAACTTGTGCTCCTCCAAAACATTTGGAAACTACCTCAGTAATAACTATGTGAAATGTCATCAGTGTTGCCACCAAGAAACTTGTGCTCCTCCAAAACATTTGGAAACTACCTCAGTAATAACTATGTGAAATGTCATCAGTGTTGCCACCAAGAATGTTGCTAACTACACATAACCGATGTTCAAATTACACATATGAAGAAAAATTACATATGAAATTTTATTTTAACATAGACATGTCGAACTATGTATGTTCAAATATATCATTTAAAAAATTATTGATATTGCTTCGGAGTACATTTTATCTTTTTTCAAATTAAACAGAAAATGTAAAATTAAAATGAACTGAATTACTTTTTCTTAATTTGAAATAATTTTTCTCCCATTAAATGAAAACTTTTGACCAGTATACTTCTGGCTCTAAATTTATATTGAGATTGAATTTCTCATTATCTAAAAGTGCGTGCACTTTCTTTGGTTGAAAAGATTGGTCAATTTTGGGATTAACAATATCTACAAGAGTAAAAGTATAATCGGTAAACTTAAATTTAGATTTAATCTACTGTATTCCTAAGTAAAATTGCGTACAAGATTCAAGTACGATTGTTTGTTCTGAAGAAGTGTTCTATTTTATATATAAGTAAAATTGCGTACAAGATTCAAGTACGATTGTTTGTTCTGAAGAAGTGTTCTATTTTTCACGAGTGTTGTAAAAAAGAAAATTTGGCAAATTAAAGTAATGTTTAGGAAGGAAAAATAAACTTCATTACACTTAGACTTTAAATTACTAATATATTACACATGAAACTAATTACACATGGGCTACACATGTAAATAAAAACTACACACGATATGTGTAATTACACATGAAGTAGCAACACTGAATTTCATTGAAATATATTTATTCGTACAAAAGATACTCAAAGTTATTGAAAAATGAAAAAAGATTCGGCTGTGCGAATCTTTGATACCCTTCACCATCTTACAGAAAAATAATTAAATTTTCGCCTTTCATATTTATAAATCTACATTTTTTCAAACTACGAAAATTTGAATACGAAAATAAAATAATCATAGTAACTGTTTATGCCAAAACAATTTTCCTTTTACTGATATTTTTCTTATCATATACTATTGCTGAATTATATGAATTGCAGTATACATATTTGTCAGTTAGTACTAAAAACTGTCAAATTATTCAAATATGTCGTAGATTCTTATTTCCGCTTACCTTGCGAATCATCTACTTCTACTTTGGTAAGAATCCATTTTCCACAATTAAATAAATGATAGAAAACATTCCTTATTCCTTGTGTTTTATTTTTTTCTATTTCGTTTCATATTGTTTGTTTGATTGTTCTGAGTACAAAATCCTCATAGATTTTGTTTCGGCTCAGAGAGTTGAACATATTTTCCAATCTTCCCAGCGCCTTTCATCCACAAAGAGCTTTCTACCTAAACATTTGGTCCAATTCGAACCGGATTTATATTGGAAGATTCATTCTAGCTACTCTCGAAGATTTCACTCAGTTATTGTGGATATCCTACCAACAAATTGTTCCATCTATTCGTCAAATTATAAATACTAACAGGTTCGCCTGTTTTGCTTTTATTTTGCTTTTTAAATTTAGTTAAATTCATCCATAAAAGTGCATAAATAAAAATGTGAAGTAAACAAATTAATATTATCCAAAAATATATTATCAAAAGATCAATTCAAAAATACCAAAGAAATATATTCTAAAAATTCAAAATAAACATTAAAAATTATAGTTAAAATACAGAGCTACAAAGAATATTCCTAAAAATAATTGTTTGAAAATGCCGACGGCAATTAAATTTCATAAGTGCAAATAAAAATCCATCATATTAAAAGTAAGAGAAAGTTAATAATTCGTTCAAGTAGAAATTACTTCCCACCATTCAGCCATGCACATATTGCAGTAAAATAGTGAGTTTTTATAATATTAAATATACATATTTAATTTGAAATTCTCGGTTCTTTTTTTGCTATGTGAAGAATTATTTATAACTATTTATTCAAATTAATTCCATTTCAACTTTGTTCCAACTGATAAATTTTTATTTCAATTGATCTCTTATTTATGTTTTTAAATTTTTAATAACATTCCATACTTATATTTTCTCCGTTTAAATATATAAATATTGTAGTTTCATTTCTATAATTTACATTAAATAACATTTGTTTGTACGTTTGTTTATTCAATAACAAACATCACTATTACAACACTTGTTTGTAAGTGCATATTTTTTTGGTTTTCTTTGATTCTTTCATTCTCCACATTGTAATGATCGTTATTAACCCTTCCGCGACCAGTGGGTGCATAAATATTTATATTATTTTCGTTAAACTTTTTTTAATGAATTTATTTAATTTTGTGAAATTATTTGTAATTATTAATACAAATATTGAAATATTTAGAATTTATATATGAGAAAAACTGAATCCTTAATAAATTCATACCAAATTAGAAATATTATATTATAATATTTTTAATATTTTTCAATATTTTCTTGGAATATATTTTAAATTTTTAAATTTGTATTATATCCGCTCAAATAATTCATAAAATTTAATATTCAAATATAAGTATATTGGTTGTACAAACATTTTTTTCCTTGCGTTCCAACGGGTTAATCGATAATTTTTTGTACTCAAATTCCTTTTACATATTATTGTTATTGTTCCTTTTAGAACAATATTAGTAATATCGTCATCCAAAAACAATTAGCACGAGATAGGTTAATGAACCTTTGCAATTTTTAAATATTAAACAGCTGACTTTTACATACAGTTCCTTAAAAGAATAAATTGTTAAAAAAAATATACTTTCCTTAATTAGTAAATTTTACTATCTTTTTTAAGATAATTGCTTCATAAACAAATTTTTAAATATTTTTCTACATTTTGTTCCAATATTTTTTGAGACAAAAATCCTTGGTATATCTTTTTTCATCGATTTAATTTTCCCGTGTTTAGTAGTTTATTTGTATTTTCCAAATATGTCTCTTGATCATTTTATACGTCTTGCTGATAGCATTGTCGAGTTTGAAGCAGATTATAACACAAATCAATTTCCAGTTGATTCGATTCATACGCTTGAGGTCCACAAATTCGAACTGAAGTCGACATGGAATCGGCTTAAAGCAGCGTATGAGAAATTCTTGTTCGACAAAGACAATGAAGAGCCTTCCTACAATGATAAACCCGAAGATTTGGAGGCTTTCAAGGACAAATATAAGAGCTCCTACATTACTTATTGTAATTGTCTGACAAAATTGTCCGAATTGTCAGACAAGCTCCGTATTCTATCCAAAACCAAAAACGACTCACCTAGTTTTGATTTTCCACCAACTGTTACAAATTACATTCCAATTTCCAATCAACCTCATAGTTTCCACTTTCCTCCTTGCGAAATAGAAATTTTTGATGGCACTTATAAGTCATGGCTAACATTCCGAGATTTATTTACGGCCATGTATATTATAAACTCAGCATTAAGTCTAGTTGAAAAGTTATTCCATTTGGTTCAAAAAACTCGGGGCGAAGCTAGGAAAATAGTCCAGAAAAGTCCGTTGACAAATCAAGGATTTGAATTGGCTTGGAAAAATCTTACAGAGCGATTCGAGAATCGACGTGTCCAGGTTAACAGTCAACTAAAGCTTCTATTTAATCTTCCTAGCATTGTTTCTGCTAGGTCCATTCAGCTGTTGCAACGGGACATTATTTCCTGCATATCTATTTTACGACTCCATCAAATAGATGTAAATAGCTGGGATCCTATTTTTGTATTCCTATGTTCAAACAAACTTCCTGATTCGACATTTACTCTTTGGGAACAGGGCATAAAGGACAAAACTTCCATCCCAAAATGGTCTGATTTGAATTTATTCCTTACGAATCGTCATCGAACTTTAGAATCAGTGGCTGAAGTTCGTTCTTCGAATTGCAATACCTATGAATCTAAACCTAAAAAGTCGAATCCTTCTTCAAAAATTGATAATACGTTTTCGAATAACGGAAATGGTCTTAAATGCCAATTGTGTCCTAATGAAAATCATCCCATACGTTAGTGTCCTAGATTTTTACAAATGTGTCATTCTCAACGTTTCAATGAGATCAAAAAGCTTTGCTTGTGTCTCAATTGCTTCTCCAAAACTTATTCAGTAAAAAACTATAATAGTTCAAACAATTGTTTCCGATGTAACCAAAGACACAATACCTTGCTTCATAAGGATTCAGAGAATTTCACATTTGAACCTGAACCTAATATGAATTCTCATTCAAGCCTTAATCCAGATTCATCTCCCTTTGTAACACATTCCAATTCAATTACAATACAGTCCACTACTAGCAGTCCTGAATCTGGTATGGTTAATTCATGTTTTGCTCTTAGTTCTAAAGAGGTCTTACACGGAACGGCAATAGTTGAAATTTGTCATTTAGGTTCTATATATCAAGCCAGGGCGCTAGTTGATTCTGGTTCCGAGGGGTCTTTCATTTCGGAAGGTCTATTTAACCTCTTAAGACTTCCTTCCACACGTGCTCATGTCCAAGTCTCTGGCCTTAATAATACTGTATCTGCTAGTGTTCTTTCGTCGTCAGTGCTATTTCTAACCCTAAAATCCAGTTGTCCATAACGGCATTAGTTGTTCCTTATTTGTCTGGCGATCTTCCGTCAAAAACAATTGATCGTTCGTCATTTTCAAATCTTCCTCCTATCCCGTTAGCAGACCCACAGTTTCATAAAAGTTCAAAGATAGATATATTAATTGGTGGTGACTTCTTTCCCTCAATAATGCTGTCAGGTGTAAAACACAACGTTTGTAACTCATTAATGGCACAGCAAACTATATTTGGGTGGATTCTAACTGGTCCGTTGTACAATATCTCTACTCCCAGTTGTTCTTTAATTTCGAATTTCTGTCGAATCTCTCGTTTTGAGGATCTTCCAAGAACGAACATAAACTCGAACGAGGTTTGTAACGATGATAATACTACTCCAAAAATTAAAGATGGCCGGTTTGCAGTTCCTTTTCCATCACAAAATTGTTATCCCAACAATTTGGAAATAGCCCAGACTTTAAATAATGCCAGTTTTCGAAGTGGGATTCGACTATTGAATACTCCAGACTTGAAATTATTTTCCGATAATGTGTTGTATGAATACATTGATTTAAATCATGTGTTCAAAATGTGTCCTCCATATAACAGCTATTTCAAGCTTTAATTCTCCAAGTATGTCTTGGACACTTATATAGGAAAAATGTCTCCACGAATCCATGGCAATCTAAACAATACTTTCTTCCAAAGATTCCTAATCCAAATTAATCCAAATGTAATTGTCCATAATTACGATGATCCGTACCAAGCTATTCGGACTCTATACCAACACACCGATGATGCCAAGGCTATTTGTTCAAAAGCTAGCCACATTCTACGTTATTCTAACTAGAAGGCAAATGAATCCAAGTGCAGTTTGATCCTTGATCTAAAATCCGAAAAACATTCATTAAAAAATTGGATGACGTATTCAACAGAAATGCTTCCACACTTCCCACTAGATCATCTGCAGATAGAAGATTTCCCGAATTTTGATGTGGATTTACTACGAGTGCGAAAGAGTGTAAATGTTCGAATCTTGCGGCTTTATCCAAGGGTGATCCGATTTCCAATAAGGGTAGAGTATTTTCCAAACGCTAAAATCCAAATCCGTGGATTTTGCTATGCTCAAGAAAAGGCATACGCAGCCGCGGTTCAAATTCGAATAGCTAATGGTAAAAAATTATCCAATCACTTGATTTTTTCCAAAATTAAAGCAACTTCTGTGCAAACTTTGTCCATTCTCCATATTGAGATATTTAGCTATTATCCAAAAGGTATACGCTACAAAGTCAGAACAAACAGTTTCTTTATCCAAAATTTGATTGTCAATCTTTTCATAATTAAATATATGCACTTAAATAGTATAGTTCAAAAAGCAAAATAGTAAAACAAACGAACCAATTCATTAAACTACTTAAGTTAACATTTATGTAATTAAATATCCATATAATGTAGTTTTAAAACTTCCAGAATATTGAAGTACTAATTCTTATATTTATTTTCATTATTTCTTATGATACTTCTATTTATTTCTTCCTAGCAAAAATAAGAATTTACGATTTCTTAAATCTATGTATACTGCAAGTCGGGCAGTAATGTTTATGCCAAAACAATTTTCCTTTTACTCCTATTTTTCTTATCATATACTATTGCTGAATTATATGAATTGCAGTATACATATTTGTCAGTTAGTACTAAAAACTGTCAAATTATTCAAATATGTCGTAGATTCTTATTTCCGCTTAATCATATTATTATTAATTTCTACCTTGCGAATCATCTACTTCTACTTTGGTAAGAATCCATTTTCCACAATTAAATAAATGATAGAAAACATTCCTTATTCCTTGTGTTTTATTTTTTTCTATTTCGTTTCATATTGTTTGTTTGATTGTTCTGAGTACAAAATCCTCATAGATTTTGTTTCGGCTCAGAGAGTTGAACATATTTTCCAATCTTCCCAGCGCCTTTCATCCACAAAGAGCTTTCTACCCAAACAGTAACCTTTGTTTATAAAAAATAAACAACCACAACAATTCCATATTAATTTATTTATTTTTGTATGTGTGTATATACAACCTGACTGCATAACAAAGAACAACAACAACAACACTGTTATTCATTAAATTACTGCTGTCGCTAACTAAACTACTTGCCTATACAAAAAACAAAAACGTCACTAATAGTCATTACAATGCTTAATATACATGTTTGTGTGTGTATTTATATTCTTAACAGATTTGTTTTAGTTTTTTGGCCCATAACTGTTGATTATGAACGAATTTGGTTTATTAAAAAAAACGAAATTTTATAAAAATATTTATAACTGATCTGTATAAAAATAAAATATAGCTTAAACAAGGGCTTCAAAAAATCAAAAATGCGTTTTGCCCGATATCTCAGTTATTATGAACCGATTTATTTCATTTTTTTTAGCAAAAAAAAAAATCAGAAAAAAATGTCCAAGTCCCTAGTATATACAGAGGCTTCAGAAACTGGAAAACCGGTCCTAAAAACCGGTTTTTCAAGCATATCTCCGCAATTTATGAACCGATCTTTCTGAATTTCAATAGCAAAATTTTCGAAAGCATTTCCGATCGTTTGATATATATATATATATATATATATATATATATATATATATATATATATATATATATATATATATATATGTCGCTATTTCAACCGACACACGGACGGACGGACATGGTCCTATCATCATCGCTTCTTACAAGGATCCCGAAAATATAAACTTTTTTGCTCTCCGACGAAAATTGTGGAAATTACAAACGGAATGACACCTGTGGTGAAGGGTATAAAAACATGTTGAAACTGCTTTCAGTTAGTTTTTAAAAGATTGTGTAAAGTATTTATGCAAGTTTTTGGTATCGTTGGAAAGGTTATTACTTAAAAAATAATAATATATAAATAATAAAGTATTCGAAATAAATTTTTTTATTGAATTGATCAAAAAACGAAAAATTTTTGTTTTTAGTGTTATTTTTCAAAAAAAAAAAATTTTATATTTGAACTTAAATAATTGTAAGACTCAAATTGAGCCCACCAAGTTAAATAAACTAAAAAAAACATGGTCAAAAATGTGTCAAAATTTTACTTTGGTCCAAATATCTCTTAAAGTAACAGAGATAACCCACACATGTAAGCATATTTTTTGTAGAGAATTATAAGGACTATGTGCAAATTTTTTTTCAAACAAATCATAAATGAAATTTTGGCGATTTTTTAAAAAATTTGCATACCCGAGGTGACCAACTTTGGAGGTCCATTCTCCGTCCCCCAGACTTGCTAAGAACCGTCCTCCAAATCAATTGGCATACACATCAGGATTGGTCATGTGAAATTTCATTCAAATAAATCCAGCAGTTCTAAAGTTACAGAATTATTTCCAAAAAATTTCGTTTTGGAGCCAATGTGCGTTGCACAGTGTGGTCAAACGAAAATTTTTTGGTAATAAATCTGTATCTCCAAAACTACTGCTCGGATTAAATTGAAATGTATGGAAGAGTTGCAGAGGAAGACCTAAGCTTTTAGAAAAATCATATTGTCACCCTGTGATAACACAAGATCAGCTACAGAGTGACAAAATTGACTACCTCGAGTATGTAAAAGTTTAAAAAAATCGTAACTTCTACCGATTTTAAAGATTTTTATATTTATGTAAAGTGCTTGGCAAGATAAAGATAAAATGAGCATACTCACCTAAGTTATCTCTTACAGTTAAAAAGATATTTACACATGAATTTTTAATTTTTGATTTTTTGCCTCGACTTTCTTTCGTTTTTCGGGAAGTCCTGAGGTATATGAGGTAAAAATTATTTAAAAATATTTTGTAATTTGCTATATATTTCTAAATAATATGCTGAAAGAATTTTTGGATTTTTTTCCAAAAATATAGTACAATTCTTTCACTTTTTTCTCAAAGTTCCGTTAAAGAATAATTTTTTTTCTTTGTATATTTCAAAACACAAGGCTTTATAAATATTTAATAAGGAAACTTTGAATTGATTTATGTTTGCACCCTACATCAGGTGTTCACACCAGTGAACAAAATATCTCCATCCTTGATGAGATTTATTAACGCCCCAAGCTGCAGCCCGAACAAGCTATCAGTATATCCGTCGATCATCGAGCCAAGAGCCTATCGTGTATATCCCGAACAGTTTTGAAAGTTACTCTAACTCTAATAATGAATTATATATTTAAATAAAAACCCTTATACGTTTTATAAATCTCGCGTTTAATTTTATTTGGCATTAACCTGAGAAGTTTACCCTATAACCCGTCAAAACATGGTCCTATCGAGCTTTTAAGTTAAAATAAATCAGTGATTTCCACAAAAAAAAAAAAAAAAAAAAACTGTGTTTAATAAATAAAAAAAAATAAAAAATTCACACAAAATAAAAACAAATATTCAAAAAATAGTACAAGAAACAAAAATATTAAAAGTCAAAATAAAAATTGGAACGAAAAATAATACACAACGCATATATTAAACATTACAACAAATATAATACACACAAATTAAATATAAATAAAATCAAACATTGTGTTTAACTAAACAAACAAAAGATCATAAAACAAATTGATCAAAACTAAAGTTCAAATTAAAATTTAAATATTAAAACTCACCCTTACAATACAAAAAAAAATTATAATAATAATAATAATAAATAATAATAAACAAAAGGTCCACATACAAAAATTTACAAATAAAAGTTAAAAACAAATTTAAAAATATTAAAAGCGAGTAATTAAAAAATAAATACCACAGAAATAAAAACATAAAGAAACATCAAAACAAAAAACGCAGTGTTACACAAAAATTGCAAAAATAAAACATTAAACAGTGCAAAAATTATAATCAAAAAACTCCATAAATAAATATAAACACAAAACATACAGATAAATTTATTTACAAAAACAAATTACCCACAAAATATTTTTTGCAAAATAAAAAATCCAACACAAAATATTACAAAAACAAAATAACAATATATGTACAAGCAACAGAAAATAGAAGCTACACAACGTACATATATATACACAAAATACAAACATAAAACAACAACATCACTACCCATCAACTCAACACTGACCAAAGCGGGAAGACGACACAAAAAGGAAATAAGAAAAAAACAAGAGATATTTTTTTTGTCTCTTGTAAAGGTTTGTACCATACCCCCAGCAAACAAGGTAAGACTGTTTTTACAACTTGCGTATAATATAAATCTCCAACTAATTTTTTACAATTAATCTTAATAAATTAATATATTCAAATAATATTTTTCTACTCACCCACCCACCCTACTGAAATTTTACTAATAATATTCTTGTACTAAATTATATATTAGTGATAAAAAAATAATATTACGTACCCTATTGCGTAGCGTACACTTAAGCTAAAAGATACCCAGTTGGAAATCTTGTCTGCTGGTACACATTTTTTATATTTTGAATTCAAAGGTTTTTTTTTACCCAAACCCAAAAATTAAATTAATTTTTATTAATTTCTTTACATATTTTTTCAAATTTATATAATTTTTTAACCAAAATGTCTCATTTAAAATCTTTGGCCGCCGATTTAATTCATTACATCCAAATCGATTTATCGCGCTACCCCTCAGATTTCCCAATCCTTACCCGCATTGAAGTTCAAAAAACGCGAACTTGAAGATTTGTGGCAAAATATTTATTACAAATTTAAACAAATTAGGGAATCTATATACCCATTGGGCCTCTTTTAGAGACCTTTTACGGCTATTTATGTCAATAATACCCGTTTAAGTGAAGTTGAAAAACTTTTCTATCTTAAACAAAATACAAGCGGCGAAGCCAAAGAAATTGTTGAAAATGCACTCTTAACAAATAAAGGCTTTCTTATTGCATGGACCCAATTAGTGTCTCAATATGAGAACAAAAGAAAGCAAATTAATGCAGAACTAAAAACCCTATTTAATTTACACACTGTTAACACTAAGTGTAGTGTTTCAATAAGAAAGCTTCAGAGACAAATAAACTGCTGCATTTCGAATTTAAATTCGTTAGAAATAGATACGGATAATTGGGATCCTATTATTTTATATCTCTGTTCTACTAAATTACCCAGGGAAACCCCTAAGAGAATTTGAGAAAACCCTTCAGGATTGTGCTGAAATGCCTTCTTGGACAGACATGGATCTATTTTTAACCAACACATTTAAAGAATTTACTTCAGCTAATGATGTTTTAGATCCTTGTAGCGACACAAACTCAAATACCCACCCAAGAATCAAACATACCCATGAAAATAGAAATATTTTCATGGATATGTTTCACAATGCAACCCATTCTACAAATAATACCCACCCAAATGAACAAAATTTCTCTAAATTCACCCAAAATCTCTCAACCACTTATAATAAACCGGATGGGTCTGTTTGCATACTATGCGAAAATGATCACACTCTAAGAGAATGTTCTGGGTTTACTTCATTCGGTGTAAATGAGAGGATTGAATTTGTAGAAAATAATGGAATATGCTACAATTGTTTGGCCATTTGCCATACTGTTAGAGATTGTCACAGCACGTTTACGTGTAGATATTGTGGCGGAAGACATAATACCCTTTTACACAAACCCAATTCGAACTCAAACCCAAAAGAAAACGATGAACAACCATCAACATCAAGAAATGCAGTACAGTCATTTTCCACCCATACCCGATCAAGCAAACCAACCCTAGATAACAGAACAAAATTATAAGGAACAGTAGTTCTTAACGTTGAAGTTCAGGGAAACAACAAGAGCGCAAATTGACCCAGCTTCCGACTGTTCATTTATTTCAGATAAACTTACAAGAAAGTTGCGCTTACCCACTATACCGATTGCTGCTAAAATATCGGGGTTAAATGAAGTTATTTCAGCCCGTTCAAATAAACTTTGTGAAGTTTCATTGAGATCCAACACCCAAAACCCATTTAAATTGAATATCCAAGCAATTGTTGTGAAAACACTCATTACAAATTTGCCCACCCAAAATATACAACCCACGCTTGTAAAAGATTTGGATAATATTCAGTTAGCTGACCAGAAATTTTATGAAAGTAGACCCATAGATTTAATTATTGGCAAATTAATGCAGAACTAAAAATTTGATGTTACCGGTGTTAAGAAAGATTTACTTAACACATTAATAGCTCAGGAAACTGAGTTTGGTTGGATTTTAACGGGACCTGTTCAGCAAATACAAAGCACCCAACCCATAGTTTCGTACTTTAGTTCTGTCAAGATTGATAAATGCTTAACCCAGTTTACACAAATTGAAGATGTGCCCAAAAAACCCAATACCTCTGAAGAAAAATTTTCTTGTGAGGAAAATTGCACAACAAATATCCGTCGTTTACCCAACGGCCGTTATCAACTAAATTCACCATTTCGATACCCACCCGTAGAGTTACGAAACTTACGCCATATGGCATAATTTATACGAAATGACGAGAAATTTATGATAACCCGAACTCAAAAATTTAGTATGATAACTTGCTACAATAACATATTGGCTGAGGTCATATGAAACCCGTGAAATATAACCCAAACAGATCTTCAATTATCAGATTACACTAGTCCTACCCAACAACAAATTTTATTTATGCTAATCTTAAAATGACGCTTTTGTAAGATCATTTCTAATGCCGGTGTTATGGAAATGTACAAGCGGATCTTATTCAACACAACCCACCCATTGTTCAGCGAATAATATTTCGTAAAAGCGCTAATATAATATATAAAGGACTATAAATGTCAAACAGCCATGCTTGGTCATAATTGCGCACCCTATCCTGCAATTATTACTATATAATAGAACTGGCTTAAAGATTTGATGTTACCCATCAAATTGCATATTATATCACTTATTACCCACAACTCATTACACCCAGAACCAACATTAGATCTGTCTACCCAAGCCTTTTTGGCTTTTTACGCTCGATTTTTTTCGAGGCGGGGATGGCCTGTCGCTATTCTCTCTTACACCATCTCGGATTTAGAAGCTAACTAGCAGATGTACACAGAGGATTTCTGTAAGCAAAGTTCTTTTCAAAACTTGTTGTAGCGTAGCACCAAACATAGACGACTATAGGAAGCTTATCTTAAGAATTACAAAACCCACATTTGATGCACTTATCTTACAACCAAGGAATTGAATGATGTCCAAACTTGAAACCACACAACCCATCAAGTGAAAATTTGCAAAACTTAAATCCAATAAACCCAGGTTCACTAACCCCTGACAAACCCGATCTAAGCAATAAAAATATTATACTAGCCAATAGATGGCAGAACTTTACCCACTAGTTAGTCTAACACAACTAGTCTTGTACTAACTATATTCATTTATACATCCACATTAACCCACTGTTTGAAACTAACCTTTTATAACACATTACTCTAACCCAGTTTTGAAAAAATGAAACTAATTGTCTTTTCGTTCACAGGTTGCATGGCCCGGGAGGATGTTTACACCAGTGAACAAAATATCTCCATCCTTGATGAGATTTATTAACGCCCCAAACTGCAGCCAACTTCATCCCCGAACAAGCTGTCAGTATATCTGTCGATCATCGAGCCAAGAGCCTATCGTGTATATCCCAAACAGTTTTGAAAGTTACTCTAACTAATAATAAATTATATATTTAAATAAAATCTTATACGTTTTATAAATCTCACGTTTTATTTCAGGCATTGGTCGAAAATGGTGAATTTTGGAAAAAGTTAAATTTTTATAGATTAATAAAAAAAAATGTCACGCGAGCTTTCTTAAATTTATTGACGATATTTCATCAAAAAATAGATGTAGAACGATTTGACACTAAACTGCTTCCCGCCCGGCCAAAAACGAATGCTGGAGAGCAGATTTCATGAAAAAGTAAATTTTTTAAACGACTTTTTTTAACTGCACAAAAAAGCATATTGGTATAATATTTTCGCAATTATTTCTTATGTAATATATAAAATACATATCCATATTTCTCTCCTGCAAAAATTATTTAAAAAGCTTTACAAATAAATTTTTGGAAATTTTTCAAAAATAAACAATATTTAATAAATATAAGCGATTACTACGAAAATAAATTTGAATATTTTTCACGTCTAGACGCAATGAGATAATCCAAAAATTCTTTCAGCATATTATTTAGAAATATATAGCAAATTACAAAATATTTTTAAACAATTTTTACCTCATGTACCTCAGGACTTCCCGAAAAACGAAAGAAAGTCGAGGCAAAAAATTCAAAATTCATGTGTAAATAAATTTTTAACTGTAAGAGATAACTTAGGTGAGTAAGCTTATTTTATCTTTATCTCGCCAAGCACTTTACATATTACAATTTATTTACATATAGTGCTTACTTTTTTTGCTACACTTTCTCAAGGTTCAAAATAATTTTTAAGCTTCCCGTCAGTGAAATTAAATTCATGAAATTTCAAATAAATTTTTTGTCAGATTTTTTAAAAATATAAATATTTCTTTAAATGGATGCATCATAGTGAAATGAGTTTAACAAGGTGTATGCATAAAGGCTACAATTACAACAATGCAATAATAACAGTATTTTTTTTTTTTTTTCGTTGGTAATAAGGAGTGCGATTGAAAAATCTTAACATATATAATATTTAATAATTTGGAAACGATTTATCTTAAAGTTTCGATTGTTCTTTTATTTAATTGTCACTATACTACAGATCACAAAAAAAAAATATAACTTTTATACTTCTAGCCACTACTTATGAAGTCGTACACCTTTTTTGGTAACCCTTCCATTAGAGATTTTATAGTTGTTTCAGTCACTTTTTTGGAACAGTCTCCTTTTAAAATCTTCGATATTTTGGGACACCTCTTTTGCCCTCTTCGATTCTCTTTTCTCCGGACAATTTAGAAGATTGACCTCTATTGGTACAAAAACTATGTTATTGTTTTCTTACGTAGTAACATATTGCGAAATCGGGCCAAAAATATGTGGATACATTGTGCTCTCTTATGAAAGGAAGAAGATTTTTTTGCAAACATTCTTTAATATATTTTTCGGTATTTATAGAGTCCACAGTAACTTCTTTTGTCGCAACTGCATAAATCTTTCCAAACTAGGAATTCTTTAAGAAATTGCGTCAGCTTTTCGGTCCTATCTTATCTTCAACATATCCTCGAGCATCAGCAACATAAAAATTTTGACCCGGAAGCTGTGAAAAATCTGTCAGTACATACGTTTCGTCGTTCTTTTTGGCTTCTAAATTTTTAGCAGCATTCCAGTCTGGAACTTTTTGGACTTTATATGTTTTTAACTCCAACTTTTAGCACGAAATAGTCTGTCAATAGTCAAATTCCTATCAATAGTCAAATTCTCTTGATACTGTTTAATAAGCTTGAAAACAGTTTGACAGCAGACATTTACTTCTTTGGCCAATTTTTTGTAAGACAAATATGGATTTTTTTAAATTTTTTAATAATTTATAGCAGGTTCATCTTATTTGTCACTCATTTTGATCACACTCACAACAAATCAACATGGTTGTCATTAAAAATAATAACTGACATATTTTTCAAAGATAACTAGATCAAAACAAGCGCGAATGTTATATTCGGCTCGGCCGAATCTATATAACCACCATCACCTTTTTCAAATTTGGCGTTATATGGGAGGGGGTGGTAAAGTGGGCGGACTATGCCCATTTTTTGTTTCCGAGTTTACAGTGGTCCTTGAACTATTTTAACACAATTTCATCTTATATGGGAGGTGGGCGGTAAAGTAGGCAGACCACGCCCATTTTTGGTTTCCGAGTTTATATCGACCCTCGAACTATACGTAAAAAATTTCGTTGTCGTACATGATTTTATTGAAGAAATATCAGCAGAAAAGTATGAAACGGACACCCTGTGTTTCTAGTTTACAGCCCATAACTTTTTTGTTTATTAACCGATTTTGCCCATACCAAACAAACCTTGTATAAAAAATAAATATTTGTGCCAAATTTCGTCCCCCTACGTTGCTCCGTTCGAGCCCTATCCTGCTTTCAACAGACAGACAGACGGACGGACATAGCTAGATCGACTCAGAATCTAACCAGGACCCAGAAAATATATACTTTGTGGGGTCTTAGATGATTCCATCGACATGTTACACACGGAATGACAAAAACACCATCTTTTTGATGGTGGGTATAAAATGTAAATATTGCTTCGGAAAAAAGTTATAAGGCGAAACGTGTGTTAAGATTTTTTCGATCGCACTCCTTAAGACAAAAACAAAAGAAAAAAAAAAAAAAAAACGTGCAAATTGTAAACAATGATTGTTGAAATTAAAAAATTATAAGAGTGACTTGTATTTTTTTTTTTTTTTTTTTGACAATAAGATATTTTACATAACCACTGTGTACTAAGGTATCATTTCAAACTAACTATTCGCCTTAATGAATGTTGTATTGTAAATATTTTGGAAGATATTCGTATTTAAAAAAAAAACAATTTATCTTATTTTTGAGATACTATAAATCGCGAACCATCGCGGAAATCAAGCTAAAACTCGGTATTTGCGTAATCAGCGTCAATGTTAATATTTTACCGAATTTCATTACATTCGGATGATTTTTGGATGCAATTGGCGATGTTTCTATTTTATTAGAAACAAAGCAATACAAATTGAAATAAATATTTCGTATTTATTATGATATTTTTTGTAATAATTCATAAAATATTGCGAGTCCCAGAATGCAACATAACACGGTTATAGAAAACATTTTCACCATTAACATATATTTATTTGAAAAATTTTAAAAAGACCATTTTTCGAGATATTTACCCGCGAACTAAAAATCGCGTTGATTTTGATGTTGAGAAAAAATATTAAAGGTAATTTTGATACCTTTAATATGACATCTCAATAAATCTTATATCATAAATACTTTGAAAGATATTTGTGATTTTGTGTATACAACTTTGTAAATATTTTGAGCTTATTTGCACTTTCAAATCGTGATATTTCGCGAACCACTTGATGAAATTATCTGAAGTTTTGAATTAGTCTTATTTTATTAAATAAGACTAATCCAAATTATATATTATCAAATTCGAAAGAGGTTCGGAAATCATCTGATTGGTTTTAAATTAATGAATCAATTAGGAGATTTCAGTTAAACTTTAAGAAACAATCGTTAAAAACTGGAAACATGTAATGCGGTATAAAATAGAAATTCCGAATACGTTAAAAACTATAAAGTTCTAAAATCGTTATTTTAAACTTATAAAACTAATTTTCCGAACAATATATACAATTTGTGATAGTTTACCTGTGAATTCTGTGTTTTGTTTTAAATCCTCCAGTACTTCTGGCTTTAACTTGCTGTTTTGTTTTCCCATTTTCTGCACACATGCCGAGTAAAATCTTAAATTAGAACAAATAATACAAGCAATCAAATAAAATAAATACATATTTATTATAATTAATGTAGCTTTTTTGTAAAGATGTATCTTTTTCACTTTACATAAAAAGAAAATAATTGACATAAGAATATAAGAATATGTACATTAAGGTGGCCCCAAATTAAATGCGCCCCAAAGACCTTTCTTGCGATACCAAATTTTTATATTGTTCCTTTAGCAGAAATATGAAAAATATCCGAAATAAGGACCTATTTCCATTTTAATCCAGCGCAGGAAAATATAATGTCAGGACGAAAATTTTGAGAAATGATATCTTAGAATGTAGTAAATTTTTCATTTGAGCTTGGATCATCGATACCTTATTTTCTCTCCATATAAACGGGGGCACCCTAATGTACATATGTGACAGAAAAAAACTGGTACTGAAAATGGACAAAATCGGTTCATTAACGAAAAATGATGACGTAACTCAAGTTCTAACTTTTCCGCCGATATCTCTTAAACAAAAGCACCTACTGCAACTAAATTTTTTACAAATAGTTCGAAGAAACCAAAAATGGGCGTAATACCTACTTTACTGCCCACCTTCCATATAGCCAGATAAATTAGTGTGGCACAAAATATTGCAAACGGTGGGTGTAAAAGTTTCGGCGTCGTCATTCTTACTGGCTTTAATTAAATTTGTTTTCATTTGATATTGTTGTAGTTCCATTAATTTTAAAATATATTAAATTTTCAGATAACATCCCAACACAAGTGAACGGTATATAAGATTTTGCACAGCCGAATATGACACTCTAAAGAATTCTTTGCAGACCATAGTAATTTTTTAAATTACTACATGTACTCGGTATTTGAGCCAATGTTTCCATATGTAAATAATTATCTCATTTTTAAAGTTTTAAACCTTGAAAAGATTTGTCGATTTGATTTTATATTTATTTATTTATATTTTTGCTCGATTAATACTAGTTTCCTAAATAATTTTCAGTCTTTCTTTTCTCCCTATAAATATTTTTACGATTATCCAGCTTCTAACACCAATTACAACAATGCACAGTGGGGCAGAATCGAAAATTAATAAATAAATAAATCTATAACTTCTAATCAACTGGTTAGATTTAAATAAAATTGCATATAGTTATGTATCCGCACTTCAATAATTACTTGTTTATTTAAAATAGCCACTACAGCTTCATAATCGCGTTTGTTTATTTAATGTTGCTGCCGTATTATGTTGCATGATGATTGTTCATGCAAACTATGGGAATGTTTACTTTAGAACGTTCTCAAGATTGATGTTAGTGGCCACTGCAAGTTGCGTACTAATCATTTTTGTCCCTAATTTTAGGTATAAGTTAAGATTGATCAATAAAGATGACGATATTTGAAGCTTTAAGTTCAAATCGTTCATGTGTTTTATTCGAACCGCTTTGGCAAATAGAACTATATAGACGTAGCAGAGGAGTGTACAATTTAAGTTTGGAGCGGAGTAATGGGTCTCAAAAATGAAATCCTTATGCATTATATACACTGTTTTTTTCCAAAATTATTATTTTTCCTTATATTATATAAACATTTAAATAAAAAATGTTTAAAAATATTACTCAAAATGTATACTCAATTAACCGGGAAAATTGATTATCCAAAATGCTTTCGGTCCCGACCATTACGATAATCGAGGTCTCACTGTAGTTTGTGCCATTTATCTTTAATATTTTTCGAGTTATGTGCACTTGCAATTTTAACTTCCTCAATTTTTTAAGTTCTTGTCCCATTTTTTTACATATATCCCAGTATTTCTGACCGATTTATTTGTTTTTTCTTCAACTAATTAAAAACTAAAAAACCAATTAATTATCTATTGAAGTCGATGTCTTTACCGAGTCCAGAAACAAACGATTTTAAATTTGAAAATTGCAAAAATTTTGATTTTTTGTGTTTTTTGACCGAAAAACTGTATACTCTTTCTTTTCAAAAATGTATTTTTTTTTTTTTTTAACACAATAATTTCGTACTTTTCTGAAAGCTATCTTCACAAAAAATAACCCAAGCGATCTAGGTACACACTCCCGAATTAGATCAATTTTATATGAATGTTTGGACTTTAGGCTATATTTTCATGAATCTACTAACAGAATGCAGTTTAGGAATCTATAATATGTTTTTAAGAGTTTTCAATCAAAATCACCGGGAAATCAAGAAAAGCTGGATTTTATAGGCGAAAATATGAAAATGTTGGACTGTGTGATTCCTTTAACAAAAATCTTAAAGTTTTTTACACTTTCTCATTTTATACAATAAAATCAAAAATCTAAAATCTTTGAAAATTTCATTAATATGTATTTACTAATAAAGATTTTATTACAGATAAAATATTTATACTTTCTCCAAAAACTAATTAAAAATGAAATTGAAAAAAGATTCGGCTGTGCCGAATCTTTGATACCCTTCATCATATTATCATCTTACTATCTTATCGACATCATATTACCATATTACCGACAAATAATAAAATTTTCGCCTTAACGTATGCTTTCATATTTTCACATATATAAATCTAAATTTTTTTCAAACTACGAAAATTTGAATATATAAAAAAAAAAAAAAAACAATCATAGCAGGCTTTGCTTTTAAAAAATAAACAACAACAACAATTCCATATTTATATATTTTTTATGTGTGTATATACAAACTGGCTGCATATACAAAGAACAACAACAACACTGTTATTCATTATATTACTTCTGTTGCTAACTAAACTACTTGTCTTATAGGCAAAAACGTCACTAATAGTCATTACAATGCTTAATATACATGTTTATGTATTAATTTACGTATATTCTTAACAGATATGTTTTAGTTTTTAAAAATAAACAACTACAATTCCATATCTATTTATTTTTGTACAGACTGCATATACAAAGAACAACAACAACACTGTTATTCATTACATTACTGCTGTTTCTAACTAAACTACTTGTCTATACAAAAAACAAAAAACGTCACTAATAGTCATTACAATACTTAATATACATGTTTGTATGTGTATTTTTATTCTTAACAGATTTGTTTTCGGACCATAACTCTGTTGATTATAAACGAATTTGGTTTATTAAAAAAAACGAAATTTTATAAAAACATTTATGACTGATCTATATAAAAATAAAAATCTGTAGCTTGAACAAGGGCTTCAAAAATAAAAAAATTCGTTTTCCCCGATATCTCAGTTATTACTGAACCGATTTATTTAATTTTTTCAGAACAAAAATTCAGAAAATAATTTCCGAGCCCCTTTTGAAAATTCGAAGTCCCTGGTATATGCAGAGGCTTCAGAAACTGAAAAACCGGTTTCAAAAACCGGTTTTTAAAGCATATCTCCGCCATTTATAAACCGATCCTGCTGATTCAAAAAAACCGAAATTTTATAAAAATATTTGTGACCGATCTGAATAAAAATAAAAATCTGTAGCTTAAGCCAGGGCTTCAAAAAATAAAAAATGCGTTTTGTCCGATATCTCAGTTATTATTGAACCGATTTATTTCATTTTTTCAGAACAAAAATTCAGAAAAAAATGTCCGAGACTTCTTTGTAAAAACAAAGTCCCTAGTATATACAGAGGCTTCAGAAACTGGAAAAACGGTTCTAAAAACCGGTTTTTTTAACATATCTCCGCATTGTATAAACCGATCTTGCTGAATTCCAATAGCAAAATTCTCGAAAGCATTTCCGATCGTTTGATATATATATTATATATGTCAGTTATCGGTGGGCTTCATAAACGCCATTTCAACCGACACACGGACGGACGGACGGACATGGTCCTATCGTCATCATTTCTTACAAGGATCCCGAAAATGTAAACTTTTTTGCTCTCCGACGAAAATTGTGGGAATTACAAACGGAATGACAAACTTATATATACCCTTTACACCTGTGGTGAAGGGTATAAAAATCTTTAATTTAATTGCAAAAATAAAAAAAAGGTATTTTTTAGCTGACATAATTCTTCATTACATTGAAAAAGATTGAAATCAATATTTTTTACAAAACCGAATATACGGTACTTTCTAGTTTAATAAATCACGGAAAATTCCAAAAACATTGTACTATTGTGGATGTAAAAAAGCCATAACTACGGTTTGGAGTCCGGAAAATCCGAGATTTCCCGGAAAAATTCTCATCGGGAATTTTTATTCATTAATATATATTTACGAAAAAAGATTTTACTACAGATAAAATATTTATGGTTTCTCCATAAACCAATTTAAAAAAAAAAAAACTTTAGTTTAATTACAAAAATAAAAAAAGTATTTTTAAATTGCTTAGCTGACATAATTCTTCATTACATTGAAAAAGATTGAAATAAATATTTTTTACAGAACCGAATATACGGTACTTTTTAGTTTAATAAATCACGGAAAATTCCAAAAACACTGTAATATTGTGGATTTAAAAAAACCATTACTACGGTTTGGAGTCCGGAAATCCCAGGATTTCCCGGAAAAACTCTCGTCGGGAATTTAGTATTTACGTGGTTTTAAAATACTATTTGAAACCTCAATGAAGAATTTGCATTAATGTAAACACACTACTTACTAAAGGAATTTCTAGATGTTAATACTGAATATAAAGAATCCGATATTTTTAATTATTCAAAAACATTTCTTTTTTGCGCTGATGAAGTCTTATTTGACTACTTTTCACGAGAAAAATAAAGTTTAGTTTAGTCAATTCGCAACATTTCAATTATTTACATATTTCTATACTCTTTTACAAATTTAAATGATGATATATCATTTTAAATCTTCATTTAAATCCCATCTTGGATCTGCTAAATTTTTCATATTTTTTGGCAATATTTTTAGATTTTTGGGAATATTAAAGTTGATTTTGTATCACGAGATTTTATACTATCTTAAAGGCAAGATTTTGAACCACATTTGGCAATTTTAAATGTAAATAATTGATTTTTGAAGCTGTGTAAATAATTTTGAAATATAAAAAAATATGTAAATATTTGTGACGGACAAAAGTCATTTGCATTCGTTTTTGTCACACATATTTAAAAAAAAATTAATAAATGAATCTATCGTTTTGTTTCTATTATAATTATTACTTTAGTATTTTTTTTTTTTTTAGATTTGTGTAGAAAAACTGTAAACTACAAACGCCATCTATTGTAATAATAATTAGTAAACGATTATTTACGCTAAAATATCACTCTGTGTTATAGTACTAAGAATAGCAACCATATGTAAATAGTTGTAAGATAATTATGTTTGTACATACTAACAAACATGTGTATATTTACTAGGGTGATCGATTATTCGACTTTTTGGAGAAACCGGTTTTCGAATAGTTCGAAAAGTTGGTATTTTGAAAAAACCGGTTGCACTTTTTTAAATTCAGAAAAAAACGTTTTTTTTGTAGAAGTTAATATTTCTATCAAAAGACTACATTTCTTAAAGAAAAATCAACAAATCTTTTATTGTTCAAGTTAAAATTTATTAAACATAATTATTTTTGGAAATAACTATTAACCCATTAAGAACGAGAATGAAAGATATAGTCGGCCAAGCCCGACAATATCTACACCATTGTGTGCATCAAAATTCGGGGAGGAGTCTTTTTTTCTAGACCTGTGGGATTGTGGTTAATTATGGACCGATCTTCATGAAATTCCGAACATATATTTAAACTTATTTGGAACTTACATGTGCAAAAATTCTTGCTACATTTATGGGATTTATGATCGTTAAACCACCTTTTCCAGGAGGATATTTTTATGGAGGCTTGGTGAAATGATGGACTGATAACAACCAATTTCAACACAGTTCGTCCTTGGTCTATAAGAAAATTTCACTAATTTATGTTCAAAATTGCGACCTGTATTTTGATTTCAAGGTTTACATGGACGGACAGATGGTCAGGCCGACGTACATCGTTAAATCGACCTAAAGCCGATTGATTTAAACTAAGGTGGATCTTAGACCAATATTTTTACAAACATCAGCACAAACGCATAGTACCCTTCCAACCTATGGTGGTGTAGGGTATAAATGTTGTAAGAAAATAATCATCAAAACTGATAATTAGCTTTTACTTAGCATAAACATCCATGGGTTAATATGAAGAAGCCAGAATCAATTTTATTTAAAAAGATTCTGCATGTGAAACTTTTTGTAAAACAAAATCTTTGAATATATTTAAAAATATTTTTAAAACATTACAAATAACACTTTATGAATTAAAAAAAATCATAAATTTCGATTCAAATATCAGTATTTAGTACATGTTTTTTGAAATAAAAAGCCATTTTTAAAACCGGTTTTTTGTGTTTAAAAAAACCGGTCTATTCGACATTCGAAAAATTAACATTTTGAAAAAACCGACAGCACATTGACTAAAAAAACCGGTTGGAAAACCGAGTCGATCACCCTAATATTTACATGAGTTATCGACACTATAAAAGGAGTGTAATGAAGTTTATTTTTTGGTTCTGCCCAATCTCAAAGTACTTATACTATAACCAATATATTTTATTACAATTATATTTGTATGAGACTTGAAAACAACAATTGTGTTTTTATTTTTTTGTAACGAACCCTGGAAGCCGCGAGCTCAACCCCAGCATAAGGTGGAAAACACGTCGTTACATATTTAAATGTAAAAATGGATAAAAACTTTTATTTTAATATCAAAAATAAATATCGGTCTTTTTTCAAAAATTATTACAATATACACTACACATTTTAGCCATTGCAACAGCAAAACAATTATTTCAAAATATTTTATATCAACACCAATATTTTAATTCTCTTCATTCTTTACAGAAATAGTATGAATCATTTTTTATTGCTTTCAATACATAATAATTATAAAAAGTTATATACATTGTATGTATTTATTTCATTTGTATTTAAATTTTAAAAAATCTAGAAGGCTTGAAGAGAATAATATTATTTTTTCATTTATATTTTTATTTCATGTGAAAATGTTTGAAATTTTATTTAGGAAATTTTTAATTTTTTTTATGATTTTTAGCTCTGAAGAAATATTATTTTGGCCCTTATTTTTAAGAAGAATTAAATAAAGCAATTAAAGTAACGAAATCATTTCATGTTCTTGTACAAAAATGCTAATTAAAATCAAAACAAATTAAGTCATGTTAACAAAAGTTTTGGGAACAAATTTGTATGTAAAAATCATACAGTTTATGTAAAAATTCGTAAACTGTAAAAATGTTTTCTATGTATGCATTTTATTTATTTTTTTTTTTTTTAATATTAAGATGATTAAAAATGTCTTTCAAATGTTAAATGAAAACAAGTGTTTATCAGTTTTTTTTATACCATAGATTAGGGTTTATCTTTTTTTTTTTTTTTTTTAATTTCTAGCATGAAAATCTATTTAACCTTAGCTTAATTTCCTTTAATTTTAATTCTGAATTATTGGGTATTCAGTATACACTCTCGGTGTGGATAGACGTGTTTTTTTACATCGCTCTCATAAATAATTTATTTAGTGGTGTTGTGAAAAAAAAAAAAAAAAAAAATCAACAATAGTTAATTTAAGATAAGTAAAATAGCGAATGGGCGCTAAATAAATATTATTAAATATTAATTAATAAAAGCCCCCCGTGAAAAAAAAAAATACTTTATTTATATATTATATTTTTAATGCTACATTCAATTTAATAAAATAAACAACAAAAACAAATATTTAGTAGTGTTTGTGTTTATGAGTTGCTCTAACTCTTAAATAAGTGAGAGGAGACACAGTACTAATGGTAAAAATTCATACATTGTATTGAGCTCCCCAAACAACATATATGATCCACAAAGAAACAAAAACTACTTAACAGCAAAACCAACAAATGAGAGATCACCTCTCTCTACAGCTAGTGCGCCAATTTGTGTGGAATATAGCACAAAAGAAAATAAAAAAATTAAACAAACAACATTAACGGTTGATGAAAAAAGTAGTATGCAAGTCAGTGATAATATAAATAATAATATTAACACTGTTAATACCACTACCGTTAATAAAAGTGCTTCAATTAATAAAAGTACGTCAATAAATGTTAATAGTGAAGCAACTTCTCCGTCACGACAAATACTGAAGAACACTGGTGCCATACCAAAAAATTATAACTCAGTGAGCTCGGATATTAATAGGAAAGTTCTAACAGGGATGGACCGTTATATTACCATCACTTAACGTAAGTCCAGTCCTAGGACATTAAACATGGAACCAAATCCTAAGCAACAAACGGAAAATATGGTAAGTCAAAATCGTTTTGCAATTCTTGATAACCAAGATAATGAAATGAACCCACAAAGCCTGTTAAAGACTATAAGCCACCTCCACTCTACTTGCACGAGCCAACTACTAACGATCTTGTTAACAAATTGTCCCAACTTGTAGGCAAAGAAAAATTTTACGTAGTCTCTTTACAAAAAGGCAATGTTTCCGAAACAAAAATTCAGACATTCACGGAAAAATTTTTCAGAACTATAGTTGATAGCTTCGATAGTGAAAACAAAAATTACTATACTTATCAGTTAAAAAGCGCAAAGGGCTTAAAAGTAGTCATTAAAGGTATTGACAGTTCCGATCTAATTGATGAAATAAAAGATGCTCTTGAGTCCGAAGGCTATAAAGTCAAGACCGTCAACAATATAATAAATAAAAATAAAATACCTCAACCCCTTTTTAGGGTTGAAATTACATTTAACTCTTCCCAACTGAAGAAAAAAGATGATATTCATCCCATTTACGGTTTAAGATACCTTCTAAATCGTAGAATAACAGTGGAGGAACCTATCAAACGCAAAGGTCCTCCACAGTGCTTGAACTGTCAGGAATTTGGACATACGAAGTCCTTCTGCAAGTTACCACCGGTTTGTGTTAGATGTGGAGATATCCACAAAAGTTCGGAATGTCCATATTACAGTAATTGTGGCCAAAATCATACTGCAAACTACCGTGGTTGTCCTGTGTACATACAAATTAGGGACTCATCAAAAGCAAGGATTCATCATCAAAAGCAGAATTCTAATTTCCCAAGCTTGCCCACCTTTAGTGCACAACATGGAGGTGATGTGAATAAAAACTATCAACAACTATCGTATGCCCATACGGTAAAAAAAGATTCAACTAGCCAAAAGAAATCAAACAAAGAAAGTGATGCTCTATCATTTCAAAAAACATATAACAAGGGTTCAGCAACTCCCAAGCAAACACAAAGAATGGGTTCAGTTACCCAAACAAAATTCAGTAATGAAAATAATGTTCCATTATTTTCATATGCACACGCATTAAAAGAGGGTTCAGCAATTCCCAATACGAATTCTCAAAGCTCTATTGAGAATTTAATTCAAACCATAAATACCTTCATGACGAACATGCAAAATATGTTGCAACAATTAATGCAAAATCAAAGCATGCTCATGCAGATTCTGCTAACTAAAAAATGAATTCACTAAGAATATGTTACTGGATCGCTAACTACTTAACCCAACATAAAAATGAAGTACAACAATTTTTACAGATGCAAGAAATTGATGTGCTATTATTATCCGAAACTCACTTTACACAAAAGTATTGTTTCAGAGTAAATGGCTACTACACCTACGACACAAAAAATCCAAGTGGTAGGGCATGTGGTGGTACTGCAATTTTAAACCGTAATGATATAAAGCACTTCCCAATGCCGGAATACAAAACGGAACACATCCAAGCTACTTCAATAAATATACATGATAATAAAACAACAATTTCCTCAGTATATTGTCCTCGAAAATATAATATTAAAAAAGACCAGTTTCTTGATTATTTTTCCACCTTAGGCCCAAAATTTATAGCAGCGGGAGATTATAATGCTAAACACACATTTTGGGGCTCTCGCCTTATAACACCCAGGGGTAGGCAACTATTCGAGGCAATGTCGCTTAACAAACTAGATTCCATATCTAGTGGTCAACCCACTTACTGGCCTGCAGACATCAATAAGATTCCTGATCTTATTGACTTTGTCATAATCCAAAATATAAAACGCGATTGTATATCAGTGATTCCTTCACTAGATCTTTCGTCAGATCATTCACCAACGATTTTGACACTGATTAAAAGTCCAAGCCACTTTGAAACGCAAAGCTCTTGTTTCCCAAACAAGAAACAAACTGGTTAAAATACAAAATGTACATAAGCTCCCACTTACCACAAAATATTCCACTGAAAAGCGAAAACGAAATACAATCTGCAGTTATTATTTTCACAAATATCCTGACTAATGCAGCTATAGTATCCACACCTTCGCGTTTCACACGAAGGCCAAAATATATTAAATGTTGCTTAAATGTTGAATCTCTTATTAGGGAAAAAAGGCAACTAAGACGTCAATGGCAAGATTCTCGATCACCAGCCGTCAAAACTAAAGTTAATCAGAAGATTACGCTTCGCTCTGAAGAATCAAAAAGAATCCAAATTGAAAACATATCTGCAAAACTTAGACCCTACTAAGAAAACTGATTATAGTCTATAGAAGGCGGTGAAAAATATGCAATGCCCTATTGCATATGAGTCTCCCATACGCCTCCAAAATGGCCAATGGTCAAAAAGTTCTAATGAAAAAGTTGAAGCATTTGCTATTCATTTGGAACACGTTTTCACTCCAAATAATACAGGTTCAACTCTAAGACCTGTAGTAGTTAGCGACCATATTCCCATTTCATTAAAGTTCCGGCTCTCTGCCGTGAAATTAGCAGTAAAAGGTCTGAAGGCAGGAAAATCTCCTGGAACGGACAAAATTACCAGCACAATGATTTGTTTCTTGCCAAACTCGGCTCTAAAATTTATTTTATTCATTTTCAATGCCATTTTACGTACTGGCTACTTTCCAAGTACTTGGAAGTTGTCAGAGATAGTAATGATACCCAAACCCGGAAAAGACGTCACTCAAGTAACATCTTACTGTCCAATAAGCTTATTATCAATTTTTTCGAAATTGTTTGAGAAATTGCTCCTTCAGAGCCTATTATTACATCTTAATAATAATAACAGTACACCTAACCATCAGTTTGGTTTTAGAAAAAAACATGGTACTATTGAACAAGTGCATCGAATTACAACTCTCATCAGAAGAGGTTTCGAGAGCAAGCAGTATTGCTCTGCATTATTTATTGACATATCTCAAGCTTTCGATAAAGTCTGGCACGACGGACTAATACAAAAAATGACCACGTTACTTCCACAGAACGTTCATAAGTTACTAAAAAACTATATTCTGAATAGATCTTTTCAAATAAGATCGAAAGATGTGATTTCTTCACGCAGAAAAATTTCCGCAGGTGTACCTCAACGAAGTATTTTAGGGCCTCTTCTTTATATACTATATACGGCAGATATGCCCACGAGCCCTATGATCCATACATCAACATTTGCAGATGATACTGCTTTTGTAAGTATTAGGGTGATCGACGCGGTTTTTCAACCGGTTTTAAAACCGGTTTTTTCAGTCAATGTGCTGTCGGTTTTTTTAAAATGTTAATTTTTCGAATGTCGAATAGACCGGTTTTTTTAAACACAAAAAACCGGTTTTAAAATAGCATTTTATTTCAGAAAACGTACTAAATAGTGATAGTGATATTTGAAAATTTAGGAATAATTTTTTAAATATTCATAGAGACTGATTTCTTATGTTTTTAAAATATAGTTTAAGTCTAAATTGGAATTTATTCTGTAATATTAAACAAATAAATAATTATCCTGTATGACCCAATTTAATTTTTTTGATCCAATATTTCCTTTATTTTTTAAAGGTGTGTTAAAAAAGTTTCACCTGCAAAATCGTTTCAATTGAGCCAGGCTTCCATATTAAGCCATGGTTTCTGTTTATGCTAACTAAAATTTAGATGATTTTTTCTACAATTTTGAAACATAATTACCTTTTAGTCATCTAGATATATAATTTGCTTAGCATTTTTTCTCTTTCCAGAGCTTTCTGAAGCTACCAAACGACGTAGAAAATTAAAATTTGGCTTAATTATAAAACCTTTTGTCCAACAAATCCTAATGCAGCCATATTTGTCTTTTTCTAAGAATTTCTTCTCTTTCCAGAGCTTTGTAAAGCTCCCAGAAGACATAGAAAATTAAAATTCAGCTTAATTATAACCCTATTCGTCCTACAAATCCTAACGGAGCCAGATATTGAAATCTCTATCAGGGAGCGAAAGTACGTGGATCTATATATATGGATTTAAATATATCTTTCCTAAGCAATGTTTCCTTTCCAGAGCTTTCTTAAGCTCCCAGACGATGAAACTAAAAATCGGCATACTTATAAAACTATTCGTTCAACAAATTCTAACAGTGTGCCAGATGTTTCTATCAGGGACCAAAAAGTCTGTTTTGGTATTAAGAACTTTTAAGTTGCTATACTTATTGTTTGCTCTCCAAATCCTATAAAAATCTGATTCTGATTCGGCCAGGGAGCGCATTTACGACGATTTTTTTATTTTGAAAGGTTTAAGAATTTAAAACATTAATCAATATAATTCCAATAAATTTGAACGGCTTCAAATAATTGACTTCGATTAGGGAGAGGAAGGTGTCTAAATGTTGTTCATATTTTTTTCTTTTAATTTTCGAATTTGTTTGTGCATATTTTCATTATTATATTATTTTTCCTGACATTGTTAGGCTTTTACGCTTGTATTTAATAAATTTTAACTTAATTATAAGAATTGATTTTTTAAAAAAATGAAGTCTTTTGATATAAATATTAACTTCTGCAAAAAACCGGTTAACCGGATTTTTCTGAATTTCAAAAAGCGCAACCGGTTTTTTTAAAATACCAACTATTCGAACTATTCGAAAATCGGTTTCTCAAAAAAGTCGAATAATCGATCACCCTAGTAAGTATGCATACAAATCCTGTGATTGCATCCGAAAAACTCCAATCCCATATCACTGAGCTGGAAAAATGGATATATAAATGGAAGATCAATGTGAATGCTTCGAAATGTGTCCATATAACATTTACCTTACGCAGGGAAAGTTGTCCTCCCATTCGAATAAACAATGTCCAAATACCTGAACAGGACAAAGTAAGGTATCTTGGTATTCACCTAGACCGGCGTTTAACATGGACTCGTCATATAGAATCCAAAGTTACTCAAATAAAACTAAAAGCTGCCCAAATTCATTGGTTAATTGATCCAAAGTCAGGCCTAGACTTGGACTATAAAGTACTGTTATATAAAGCAGTAATAAAACCTATATGGTCTATAAAGTACTGTTATATAAAGCAGTAATAAAACCTATATGGTTATATGGCATACAGCTCTGGGGAACAGCCTCCTCATCAAACATTGAAAAATTACAGAGAAGACAGTCCAAACTCTTAATAATAACAGGTGCACCATGGTACGTCAGAAATAGCAACATCCACAAGGATCTCAATATTCCTACAATTCGTGAGGAGATAAAGAACAGTAGCATCAAATATATGAAAAACTATCTGAACACCCAAACCCTCTCGTAGGGACCTGCTAACTTTTTTAAAAATACACATTCACACACACAAACAAACTTTCGTATATGTGTATTTTTTTGAGAGTAAATCTTATAAGATAGTTGTGTAGAAAAATCTTATCACAACAGTCTCATAATATTTCTTATAACACTAACATTTTAGTCTACACGTGAGATAATTCTCTCAGAGCGCGGATTTGACACTCTCTGTTACATATTATGATATCAAAAAATCATGTGTAGACTAGGGATGTCAATTTCATAGCATAATTGGCTGAGTTCACACGTATTCTTACGCTCTATTTAATCGTTGCTGAAAGTGCAAAGAGTACAAAATGCACTGGAAAAAAATGAATGAATTGTTTGGTAAACAATTTCTTTGATATTAATGTTGTAAGACAAAATTGTAGGGATTGTAATAATATTTTTTATTGCAATATTAATAGGTTTAAGTGTAAAGAAAGCGAAAGTGCGTAAAAATAATAAATATTATATAATAACTCTCTAATGTATTTCGTTTACTAAAGAATTTATATTTCTCAACAATTGATACGATTTTGCGTGGGTGATCATAGGATAACCAAACAAAACAGGGTAAGGAGAATAACCAATTGAAGAATAAACGAGACTACGTAGGGCAACACATATGTGACTAACATGAGAATCCCAATTACGTTGATCTTGATTTAGGTATGAACGTATAGCTGCCAAAATAGATCTATTTAATCTTTCCGAAGAATTTGATTGTGGGCTATATACAGCGGTAAATATATGTTTCACGCCATACTTTCCCAAAAGATTTTCAAATAGGACAGATTTTAATTGGCTACCATTGTCTGCAACCACAAACTCTGGTACGCCAAACAAATGAAAAACATTGGACTCCACAAAATTACAAATTTCGGAGGTTGTAAACTTTTTAACTAGTTTTAATATTGGGTACTTTGAAAAATGATCAACTATAACCAAGATACCAACATATCCACTTTTGGATCTGGGGTAAGGACCTAAAAAGTCCATAAAGATCCTTTGAAAAGGTGTTTCTGAAATAATTCTATCGCCCATTAAAGGTCTTAAAATGGTATTCGAAGCTTTCGATTGTTTACATATGTCACACCTAGCAATAAAGTTTCTTACATCAAGGGACATTTTCGGCCAATACATATTTCGTCTTAAATTTTCAAGTGATTTTCCTACGCCATAGTGAGATGCATTAGGCAAACAATGTGCCATACGAATGACTTCACTTGTTATATCGGAAGGCACCCACAGCTTCCAAGAAGACGATTCATCATACGGATTTCCATTCGCAAATTCGTTTCTTTTGTACACAAACTTATCAAGAACTTTCAAATCAGGAAAAGCGTTATTATAAATTATAGATTGCCTAAGTTTGACGTAGTCTGAGCTCTCAAATGAAGGGGATTGAATGTCGATTTGTGGTTCAACTTCAATAGGAGCAATATCCTATAAGGAAAGTCAAGACAATACATCGGGAACAGTTTGAAGACTACGCTTCCGATGTTCGATGGAGAAATCAAAACCTTGGAGTCGAAATGACCATCTTGCTAGCCGTCCATTTAAGTCAGTTTATCGCATGAGCCATTGCAGGCTTGCATGGTCTGTGACGACTTTAAACGTGTGACCTTCGATATATTCACGAAACTTTTCGATACACTTTACAGCTGCTAAGCATTCAAGCTCGGTAATGGAGTAGTTTTTCTGCGCTTGATTCAGTTTGTATGAGTAGAAGGCAATCGGCCTCTCAACACCCTCAGTGTCTTCTTGCGCTAAAACTCCTCCAATACCTAGCTTGGATGCATCGCACTGTATTATAAAGGGCTTATCAAAATCTGGCGTAATCTGTACAGGTACATTTAAGCATAATTTTATCTTTTTAAATGCTATATCTGCCTCTTGCGTTCATATAAAGGTCTTGGTCTTCTTTGTCAAGTCTGAAATTGGTGCAGTCAGTTCGGAAAAATTATCAATGAAACGCCTGTACCAACTGGCGAGGCCAAAAAATTTTCTAACATCACGGACGGACTTCGGAGGTGGTAAATCCCTAATTGCTAAAATTTTGTCCGGATTAGTTTTGATAACTCCATTTCCAATGATATAACCGAGATATCTGACTTCTTTTAAACACCATTTACATTTTGAAATATTTAACGTAAGACCTGACTTTCTTGATATTGGCAACTTCTAACAGCAAATCTAAATGATCTTTGAAACTCTGAGATACTAAAAGCAAATCATCTAGATATATGAATACTTGACTTCGAAGAGTAGCCGGGATAATGATGTCCATGAGACGGCTCATGGTTTGTGGCGCATTTGTGAGCCCAAATGGCATGACTTTAAATCTATATAAAGGTCTGTTAGGAATAGTAAACGCCGTCATGTCACGTGAATTTGGAGCTAGACCAATCTGCCAAAAGGCATGTTTGAGATCCAAGGAAGTTATAAACTCTGCTTTTGGTAATCTTGAAAGAATGTTACTAATTTTTGGTTGGGGATATGCATCCCTGACTGTAACAGAATTTAACTTCCTTGAATCCAAACATAGCCTTGACTTCCCATTTTTCCTAACAAGCGTAACTGGGCTACTCCAGGGACAATTTGGTGGAGCTTCTTCAATAACGTCCATGGCTAACATATTATCAACTTCGGCGTAAATAAATTTTTCGATGGCTGGTGATACAGAAAAATACCTCTGTTTAATAGGTTTTACTTCCTTTTCCTTTTCTATTAAGGTCGTTTTTCCCAAGCCATCACGTTCTTAAGAAGGAAATAATTTATTAACGTTGTCTAACTTTTCACGCATTGAGGGGGTAAGCTCATGACAATTATCCGCGGCAGCAGAACAAACACTATTAATTTCTAATAAGTTTGAATCTATCAAACTAAATTTCCTAACAAAATCGATTCCTAAATATAAATCATTTTTCAGATCTGGTATAATGTATATTTTAATATTATTTTTCAGACCTCTAAATTCCACTTCAGTTTCAGTATAACCTAAGACATCATATTTTCTACCACCCGCTGTCGTTACACTTTCTTTCAAACGCCTAAAAGGAATATTCTTCCCTAGGAAAATTTTCGCTGCTGACCCTGAAATGCACGTAATGGAAGCGCCCGTTAAATCCATTTCAAAAAGCTTAATTCTTACAAAAAATCGTGTATCGTCCACAATTTGCTCAATCACGTTTAGAGAATGATTTAAGTGTTTTCTATTCGAAATAATATTTTCCAGAATTGTCGAAATCTTTTTTAAATCGATGGCCCTACTTTCTACAGTTCCAACACATTACATCCGATACTTTATCTATTTCCGAAATATCTGCCTTACATTCTTCTTCTAATTCCTCAAATTCAATTTCATTCACTTTCCTATTTGCCGATCTTACAATATTATATTTATCCATTTCTATACTTAAATGTTCACGTCTTAGCATTAGAAATCGTAAATGCGCTACACTATTAATGGTGATATAAAACATTTATTTACGAAGCTGTGGTCTTAGATTTCGTCTAAGGATTTCAACGAGTTCTAATTCAGAAAGTTTATATTGTAGCCTATCACAAAGTTTTACTATTGCAAAGTAATAATCCTCAAAGCTTTCATCTGATAATTGCTTTCGGTCTCGGATCATTTCTCTTATATCATTGTCAGAGAAA
The DNA here is from genome assembly GCA_951394005.1 of Protophormia terraenovae. Taxonomy (NCBI): domain Eukaryota; kingdom Metazoa; phylum Arthropoda; class Insecta; order Diptera; family Calliphoridae; genus Protophormia; species Protophormia terraenovae. Next base: position 52,229,341 of record OX596075.1, read on the forward strand.
TGATCTGCAAAGTACGACTTCATTGCCTTACAAAGTGATTCCCAAACTATTTTTGATACTGAGCTTCTATATTCCCAATACCAGTCCCTTGCACTTCCACCTAAATTATCATTAGCCAAAGCCGTAATCATATAGATGAATTTGCTTACAGGAAAATAAGTTGAATTTCCATCGAACTTAATGTTGCAACTGTTTATCAAATTTACAATTTTACTGCTGTTTGTCAAGGCTGCAGAAGAAATTGTACTCTGATTTCTAGAAAGGCTATGTTTATCATTATCCGCGTTATTATTACGATAATCTGGAATTTGTTCATCATTTGGAAGAGGATTTGATGCTATAGAGGCACGGTTTGTTGGAGGAAATAATTCCCTAGAAAAAGCTGGTTCGGTATTTCTATTCATCTCAAGTCTTTCTAGTTTATATTGTTAAGTTCTCAATAATTTTATATAGTTTTGCAATTTCACTTTGATTTGGATTTTCTAAAACAGTGCGGTTTTCTAAAAATCGTGATTTTCGGCAGCTTGAGCCATTCTAACTGAGGATCGAGTATTACGAGAAGTTGCTTGAGGCAAATTTTTCTTTTTCGGTATAGCACCCTGAGGAGTAGATGTGCCCGAAGGTAATAGGAATTTGGTAAGAGAAGAGCAGTTAACAGCATTCTTGCATGTTGGACAAAATGGTGTTTTCTCAATATTTTTAATTATACAATTCTGATGGAATGCATGATGACATTTAGTTGAAACTAGAGGTTCAGAATTATCCATAGGATTGGAACAAATTATACAATTTACTGGTTCCATTTTAATTGTAGTAAATATTAGAAACAAATTTCATAAAATTAAATGAAGCATAAGAGAAACCAAACGTAAGTAGTGAATATTTTAAGATGTGCAATTTGAATAAATGTTATTATTTTTTTTTTTTTTTTTTTCTTCGACAATTGTATTATTCTGAAAAATAAAATCTTAACTACTGGATTACAGATCAGTCAAAATAAAGGACAATAAAAGTAATAACTCCAAGTAGTCAAGATTTGAAACATACAAATATTTAAATTCGGTTAAGAAGCTATTGAATCTAATAAATTTTTTTTTGATATTTGGGAACAGTTTGAAAATAAGAATCTCCTGGCTCACTTTACAAAAACGTGTGTTTGACACAACTTAAAATGTTTGATGGAACCAAAAATGTTTGATAGTAAATAATGTATCGGTCTTCCACACAATGACATTAAACTCCAAATTTAAAATAATTTGTGTGAGAATTGTATTTAAAATTGGGCCATGCCAAGTAAACGTATACAATCATGGTATATGGATAATGTACTTTGATTTTTGTTATTCTTCCTCTTCTGCGACTACCCTGCGGATTTCAATCGAGAGCTGAGCGTGCAGTATCATCTTGGGGCTTCCTTAGGGTATGACCAATCCACAACCACTTACGACGTCAGATTTCTAAGTTCCTGATGCGTGGCCGACCATAAATGTGTGTTGGTGATGGTGTTCGGCCAAAAGATACGCATGTTCCTGTTCCGCCTTTGGCAGTAATGAGGCTGCCTAGATAGCAAAATGAGTCCACATTATCTATTGGACTGTCACCTACGGAAATTGTCCGGGCGTAATGTGTGTTAATGCGCATTACTTTAGTTTTAGGAATGTTTATTGACAATCTTGCCAGCGCAGCATAATGTTTGACATCTACCAGCATACCAGTTATATCTGTGTGCTTATGTCCGAGGAGGCAGATGTCATCGGCGTATGATAGGTCTCAAGATTACCTTGTAGTCCCCACGTAATTCCCCTGTTATCCTGAGATGCACGGATCATTACGGAGTCAAGTACGATGTTAAAAAGCAATGGAGATAAGACACATCCTTGACGCATACCCCTCTCCACTGGAATTTGGCCACTTAGTTGTTGTTCGTGACGTATACGGCAGGTGGCGTTTTCGTACAAGCTTTTGGTTAGTCGAATGATTTTGCTCGGAACTCCCTTGCATTCTAGTGATTTCAAGATTACATTGTGGTTCATTGTGTCGAAAGCTTTCTCGAAGTCAATAAAGCACAGGTATAGCGGTGTGCGCCATTCGACGGATTGCTCCACTATTATGCGCAATGTGTTGACAAGGTCGACGCAGGATCCATGTGCTCTAAATACAGCCTGATCGTTCCTCAGGCTAGGTGACACATGATCAGATATCCGCTTATTGATGATGTGTGCGACTATCTTGTTCATCATGCTCAGTAAAGTGATTCCTCTTCAATTCTTGCAGTCAGAGAGGTTCCCTTTCTTCGGCAGCAGAGTTATAATTCCCTTCGTGAGTTCAGATGGCAATATTTCGCTGTCCCAGAAGTCTGATATGAGCGGATGTAGTAGTTCAGCGCTCAGCATACAGTCTGCTTTAAGCAATTCTGGGGGTATGTTGTCAGGACCAGGAGCCTTGCCGGACTTCAGGGATGAGATCGCGAATGATATTTCGGAAATACTCGGGCATGCGCTGTCAAATTGATAGTCCTCCTGGTGTTGGAGGCAATGGCATATGCTTGCTGTCGATGCTTGAGGTGGTGCTGAGAGAAGTTTTGTGTAGTATTCCTCCCATATCTTGATTTGTTTCTCTTTCGACGTTGTCGTTTCACCGTTGCTATCCATTAAAGGTTTGGTGGTAGAAAATGTGGAGTTCATTAATTGACGCACTGAACGGAAGAGGTCTCGGCTGCCGAGAGTATCTGCTGCTGCTTGTGCTTTAGTTGAAATTTGTTTGCTCCATAACCGTTTATCCGCCCTTGCGCTTTTCTTCACCATCTTATTCAGTTTGGCGTATTCCAGTTGAGCTAGAGCTGTCGCAAACCTTATTTTGGCACTGTTATTTTTTTCCCTTGCTCGCTGGTTTATAAGATTCCACGTATTTTCCGTAATCCATGACTTCTTTGGCATGGTCCTGTAGCCTACGTGTTTTTCTGCTGCCTTGATTATGATATTTTTGATGTGGGCCCATCTATCACTCTCACTGTCTTGTTCTTCCCGGAAAGTTTCCCTGATGGCGCTGGTAAAACGACTTCTTATAACTGGATCTTCTAGTCTGTTGATATCAAATTTCTTCTGAAAACCCTTCTTTTCATTTGTTATGGCAGCAACTTTAAGCCGGACGTTGGCGATTAAGAGATGATGATCACTCGATATATCCGCACGACGTTTGTTGCGAACATCCAGCAGAGAGCCATGCCACTTTTTGCTTATGGCAATGTGGTCGATTTGATTTTCGGTTGCGCGATCAGGTGATACCCACGTCAAGACAATAACAAGACTGTGATTGAGGCAGAGGCCCGATAGAAGTTCGCCGTTCTCGGTCATGGATCCAGTTCCGTGGCGGCCCATTATAGATTCCATGTTATTGTCACCCAGTTGTGCATTAAAGTCACCAAGAAGAATGACAATGTCGCCTCTTCTAACATCATGAAGAACTTTGGTACTTTGGATTGCATAATACACAAAATAAATAAATGTATGAGCTATGAAATTATGTACTACGCACAGCGTCCCATTCAAAAAATGAAATGAAAATAAATCTGGAATTTCCAAATGGCCGATTTCAATGAAATTTCGCACAGTGATAGTAAAGGTGTAGGCGAGTTTAAGTTTTTAAAAACAATATTTATTCGTTATACTGTGCGTTTCATATTTATAACATCATTTTATTTATTAATATGTCTTTGTTAATATTCTTTAAATTGTTTATATTTTTTAATATTATGTTTCCATATGAAATTTTCTATTGATTGATATAATTTTGAAAATTATTGTTACTGTTGTTGTATGCTTATTAACAAATAATTAAAAACTCAGTGTTTCATAATTATAACGTCAGTTCACAAAATGGTGAATGTGTTCGGTATATAAAAAAAAAAAATTAACTTTAATTCAACTAATGATATTTGCAGAATCTGAATGAAGTATAAAATCAATTTTTTATTAATTTCGAAAGACAAATTTTTAACATTTTAAGGTAAAAATACGAATTTAGAAGAAATCACATAAAATCAGTCTGTTCAGTCACAATTTCATTTATTTATATTTATATGTATATAATTGTATTATAACATTTACATGAAGAATTCATTATTTTAATTATATTTATTAATTTAGTAAACAATTGGTTCCTTTAAATACCGTTAGCTACTCTGGAATTTGTCACTTTTACTATCTTTATTTCTTATAATTTGTAACTGTTCTTATTTACTTGCGAAAAACATTATCTTCATCTGTAAAAATATTTTTGTACAGCATCATTCTTATTTTGAACATTAAACATGAAAAACAAAAGCGCATTAAAGTTTTTTTATTTTTTCGTTTAAACATATGGCAACCATGACAGGACAGTTAAAATTAAGAAAGTTTTCGTAGTTTTGCTTATTAAATCGAAAGTTGGATTGAAATATTAAGAAATTAAATAAAAGAATAATAGTTAAACAACAACAAAAACGTCGCTTAAAATAAAAATAAAAAAAACGAAGGAAAACTAAAACTTCATTATCGTATTTAATAAATTCTGCAAAGGAAAGGCTAAGGCTACATATCAAAAGATCATAATCTCCATCAACATCCTTTGCTAGAAAATCATCATATTAAGTGAATAAGCTGCACTCTTTGCGTTGCTAGCCACCAAACTCTCCTCAAGAAAACAATTCCTCATTTAAGTAAGAGGAGTATTTACTCTTAATTTCACCGCTCATGGTTATTTTTGTTTCCAAATGAATTAAGCAATAACATATTACTTAGCTGTTTTATATACATATACATGCATATGCACATACAAGTTAATGGTGTTGGATTTTTTTTTAACAAGTTACCATTGTTGTCGTTCTGTTTTGGTACTTTTCGCAAACTAACGTCAATTGCTGTGTAATATTGAACGTGCTAATTTTAATTTTTGTTAGAATCATATTTTAAACATTTGAGTCACATTGAAACGCAAATTGAGCGCGTTAGTCCTTCTGACGAAAGGCCTACCGACTTAGAAGAACTTTTTATTTCGTGATCAATTTATTGAACAATAAACGACGCTCTAGTGATGTTGATCAGAGCCTTTTGAATACGTCAAACTTTTCACATCAAAGTCGACTTCCCAAATTAAAGCTGCCGATGTTCGATGGGAAATACTCGGAATATTCTCGATTTATTACTACGTTTAAGATTTTAGTTCATGATGAAACTTGCATTCCTACTATTGACAAATTTAATTATTTGTTGAATTGCCTTAAAGGCTCTAGATACCTTGAAAAACCGATATGATAATAAATCACTAATTTTTATCGATGTGAATTCTTTGTTCTCAATTCCGTCGATTAATAAACCAAACGCTACTGCTCTTCCTTCAATATTAGACAATGTTGCAGATCTTAGAAGTTCATTATTATATTTAGGCTCAGAATTAGATGTGATGAACGCAATAATAATTCATATTGTTCTATCAAAAATCGATCCTGAATCTAAGGCTGTTTGTGATGATAAACAATGTTACTCAATTCTAAGTCGTCGTTGTCAATTTCTCGAAAGCCGAATAACTGAAGCTGAATCATTCCATAGCCATGAAAAGAATTTCAAGCCTAAATTCAAACGTTTAGATTTATCGCTTGTTACATCAAACATTTTTTGTGAGTATTGCTAAAACAAGGAGCATTACACTGGAAATTGTGTATCATATCTCTCACTGCCTGTACCTCGTCATTTTGATTTTGTTAAATCCTCTAACTTGTATATCAACTGTCTTCTTAAGGACCATATGGTCTCAAAATGTCAATCCAAATCACGGTGCCGCACTTGTCGTGTGTCGCATCACTCGGTATTGCATAATCAAAGTTCACAATCAGCCACTGATAAACAGCAATCTTCCAATCCATCATTCTATCATCATTCAACTTTAAATTCATCGTCGTCTCATCGTATATCGTCGTCAAGACAACCTTCGTCTTCGCATCAGCCAAATTCAAACAATAGTGTTCATAAAGGACAAATTTGGAACCTACAAGCCTTGTAGAGCTCTTCTAGATTCGTGCTCTGAAGTAAACTTGATCACCCAAGAAGCTGCCAGTCGCCTTCGTTTCCCACAATTCAAATCTGTTCAGGAAATATCTGGTGTTTCAGACATTCGTACACATCTAAAATATAAAATCACTGCTACTGTGAAATCTCGCATTTCGGATTTTGAATTCACAACAATAACTTCGATTAATAAATCAATTTTTTTCATGCAACCATCGGAACGTATATATCCAAGCCACTGCCATATTCCGACTGATCTGCAACTAGCAGACTCGCAATTCGATTTACCACAGCGCATAGATTTGCTCCTTAGCTCTGAAATATTCTTCGAACTGTTGATGGCCGGTAAGATTTATCTTGATGAGAAACTACCTTGTTTAATAAATACTAAACTCGTATGGATAGTAGGAGGTAAGTTTGATTTAAATTCATCAAACAAAACTTTGTCGTGTAATATTATCACCGCTCAAGAATTAGATTCAATTTTAAAAGCCTTTTGGGAAATAGAAGAGTTTACTCAAAACAAATCAATTATGTCGGATGAAGAGAAACAGTGTGAACTACATTTCGTTGAAAACAAAATTTTTGAACCAAATGGCAGAATTAAAGTACGTTTACCATATAAAAGCTCCTTTGAAAAACTGAGTAATTCATTCGAGATGGCTCTTCGTCGCTTTATGTATCTTGAAAAACGTTTCCAAAGAGATGATATATTAAAAACTATGTACACCGAATTTATGAAGGAGTATATTGATCTAGGACATATGTCATTAGTTAGCTATGGAAATTTGAATAAGCCTCATTACGTCATACCCCATCACTAAATTTTGCACCCCAAAGTATATCAACCAAACTAAAAGTGGTTTTTGATGCGTCGGCTCGAACATCAACAAATATATCTCTAAATGAAATATTAATGGTCGGTCCATCTATTGAAAAGGAACTAATTATTATGATTCTTTTGTAAAATGTATAGACAATTTCTGGTAAATGAAGAAGATCGAAACTTCCAACTTATTCTCTGGAGAGACACATCAAATAGTCCAATAAATCTCTATCAGCTCAACACTATCACTTACGGCACCTCAGCTGCACGTTTCTTATACTTATAAAAACGAATTTCCTATTGGTTCTAAAGTTCTTAAACAAGATCTATACGTTGATGATCTACTCACAGGAGCATCTAGCATAGCTGAACTTTCAATAAAAAAAAAATTAGATTACAGCAATTTTGGAAAAAGCTGCCTGAAATTATCAAAATGGAATTCAAACTGTCCACAATTAACTAATTCATATGAGGAACTACGTTTTAAAAACAAAAGTGAAAATATAACGAAAGCCCTTGGAATGTCTTGGAAGCCCAATAGTGACATCTTTTTTTTCGTTATCAATTTTCAAAAATTGTTACTCCCAACAAAACGATCTGTTGTAACAGTAATTGCTAGAATTTTCGATATTCTTGGATTGTTAAGCCCCATAGTAACTTCGTGTAAAATCCTAATTCAAGAGATGTGGAAACAGCAGCTAGATTTGGATAGTCCACTAAATGAACAATTGAAAATCGTTGGTTTCAAATTCAAGAAAAATTGCCTTATATCAACGAAATAGAAATTCCAAGGTAAGGAATAAATCCAGATGAAACTTTTAATATCCACGGCTTTTCGGATGCATCACAGGTGGCCTATGGTTGTTGCATATACATTCGTGTGGCTAAAACAAACGGATTTCACGTAAGTTTACTCATAGCAAAATCAAGGGTAGCACCTGTGATTCAACAATCACTGCCCAGATTAGAGTTATGTGCCGCTTTATTATTGAGTCGGACGGGGACTAAAATTAGGGATCAGTTTCAAAACTGCTATAATTATCGTATATTTTTCTGGACAGATTCCAAAATCATTTTAAATTGGGTCAAAATGCTTTTTTCATCGTATGTGTGTTTCGTCGCTAATCGTATTTCAGAAATTCAAGCCACTACTAACAATATACCTTGGCACCATACACCTTCCAAAGAAAACCCTGCAGATGTAGTATCGAGGGATTGCCTCGCTAATGAATTAATTTTCACAATCTGGTTCAGTGGTTCAGATTTTCTCACGAAAGATGAGAAATTTTGGCCTCAAAACTCAGTCTCTAGTACAAAACTTCTTCAGCAGAATTAAGAAAGTCTTCGTTTAAAATAGCAATCGTCAAAAATTCAATAATTACTCAAATTGTCACTAAACACTCATAAATTCTTCGAATTTTTCTACATATGCAAAATTTCTTTTCTGTCATATCATTAATTAATTTTTGGCGATTTTTAAAAAAAATGACATACCCGAGATGAGCAACTTTGGAGGGCCACCTACTTTCCCCTGACCCGCTAGGGCCTGTACTCCTCCAAATCAACTCGAAAACACCTCTGACCATGAGAAATTTTATTGAGATACCTCTAACAGTAAGACTGTATAGTTCTGTACAGTTTATTTACAAAGTTGTTTGGTTTTTGTTTTTACATTTAAGAAAGAAAATGAAGTGTTATTATTTTAAATGAAAACAAATAGAAATCGGTGCAATAAAATACTATGATTTATTTATTTTTTTTTTTTTTAAGATATTTGTATGTATGTAGATTTGTTTATTTTAAATAAAATGAACGTTTTTCATTTAAGAAATATATTTATTTTCAATTTATTAAAAAAATTCATATACATTTTATAAAAAATATTAGATAGTATTTTATATTAATAGATGGTAAATTAATATTAACAAAATATTAAATGTTGTTTAAATTAAAGAAAAAATTTTTGTTCTTTTGAATAGAAAGAAAATTATTATATTTGGTTATTTTGTATAATTTGCTTTGTTTTGATACATTACAGAAATTTGCAATTAGGCTTAACTTTTGTACTTAAACAATAAAAACAATGTTTAATACAATTTAAAGCGTTAAATTGTTCCCTTTTTAAAATAAATGGCAGTCCGAAGAGCTTTTTTATTATTTTCAAAATGCAATAACTCAAAAACTAAAAATATATTTTCATAACCTAACTTATATAAGTCCGAATAATATGTGTATAAAAAATTATATTGGTAGGAATCGTACTAAATTATAACAAAAATAATAAGAAAGGAAAACTATTTTTTGGACACTTGCGGTAAAAATTTTACTTACTATGTAAACTAAAACTAAAAATTTTATGAGAGTAAACACCGTCAAGTACTTAATTTATGTGGCTATGTTAACTGACGTGTTATTCTAGTATATATGTTATTCGTTCAATTAGTGTAGTTTTGATACCAAAAATTTTAAGATATGTTTTCGCTATAACTAAACCATTTAAAACATTTTATTCTCCAAATAAATGTGGGTTTAGTAGATATCCGACACTTAAAAATATCGACATTAATTTTGAATTTAACTGAAAACCTCTGTGTAGCACATAGATTAGTATCTTTCCAAAATGAAGAGTAAGGTTTTGATATAAAATCGCTAATTATTAAAAAAAAACGTTATTTGGATCAAGAGTACAATCACCTTTAATTGGGTATCATTAGTTTTCCAAAATACAAAAACTAGTCGTTTTATATCATTAAAAAAAAAATACTAAAAGCACCTGAGAATTTCACTATAACGAGCAATAGTCTTCGTTCATCCGCTCGGTCAGAATTAGATTATAATTTGTAATTGTATTATAATTATTCAATAAATTAAAATAAAATAGTGAGATTTTGTTCTTATATAATTTTTTGAATTATTTTTGCACATTGGTTGTACTTTTCATTGTTGTACGATTTTTATGTCTCCAGAAATTCGCAACAATTGGGGTCTTTCTATATTTCTTTAACGCAGTTTCTTAAGTTGCCTTGGTTACACCAGTACTTTTACGATATGTTTTAAAATTATACTTGGGTGCACTTTCAAATAAGGAACTTTTTTTAAACAAGTATTTTATTTTAAAATTTAAGTTAATTGATATAATTTGGAAAGACAAAATAAATTGTAAATTTCTTCTATTATATACATAGAAAATCAAACGTTTTATATAAGGAAACGTATTAAAAGGAAACAAATTAAAATTACCAAATTAAAAAGTATATATTTTTAATTTCTCATGAACTTGTTTTAACAACATTATTTCTTTAGTTTCTTTCTTTCTTAGTTTTAAAATTTTTAAGTATAATAATTTTGCAACAAAATTTTAAGTATTTTTAGTAAAAATTGTATATAATTTTTATATTTGGTTAAAAAAATAAAAATTTAAATTTTAGAGTAGATCCGTCTGAGTGGTTATCCATGTAAACCTTGTGAAAAATTACTTTATGAAATTTAAAAACTCTTGATTACATTTATATGATATTCAACTCTAAATTTTTTAAAAATTCTAAGAATATAGACATTCTATGTTAACATTTAGTAGACTTTTACCTATCGATTTTAATAATTTTTTTTTTTTGTAACATTAACTGTTTTATCATAAAGGAAAATATAATTTTTTGAAGTTTTAAATTTTGTATGATTTTTCTAAATCAGTTTTTTTTTTATTAAAAAAATATGTCACTTTTTTTTAAATGTTATGGAGTCATAACATGCAGACAATTTAATAGTGTCCTTTGACATTTTAAAGATTAAAAGCAGAAAACTCGTTTTCGTGATATGCCAAACTACACAGTGGGGCAGAATCGAAATTTTTTGGAAATAAATCTGTATCTTCTGATCGGCAGATTGGATTTGCATGACATTTGGTATAGGCGTAGCAGAGGAGTGTACCCCTCAGGAGCGGAGCTAAAGAGGCTCAAAGTTGAGTATCTCTGATTTACAAATTTTTTAATCGCTTGCCAAATTTTTGTTTCTCGTCCAATTTCAAATATTTTTACACATTATTGTAGGTACTGATAAGAATTACAAAAAACATGCTTGCATGCCCTATTTATCTCTTGTAGTTTTTGAGTTATTTGCATTTGAATATTTAAGTACCTCAATTTTGCATATTCTCGGTCCAGTTTTTTTCATATATATCATAGTATTTTCAAATGATTTTATTTGATTTTTCTTTAGCTAATTAAAAAACAAAATTATCTATTGAATAAAAAAAATTGAAGTCGATATCTTTAAAAATAAAATCTTTGTTATTAAAGATATCTTAACGAAATTTTCGGTGGATGTACACTTTATCGTTTAAAATTAAAAAGTGAAAAAAATTTTAAGATTTTTGTAAAAGGAATCCCACAATTCCCAAAAAAATTCCGAAAATCCCAAAAATGGGTTTTTTCACATTTTCGGCTATTAAATCCACATTTTTCCGGTTAGATTGAAAACTTTTAACAACATATTACAGATTCTTAAAATGCATTCCGTTTGCTGATTCGTGCTTTGGGATTTGAGAAAATATAGACTAAAGTCAAAACTTTCATATAAAATGGGTCAAATTAGGAAGGGTGTGTACCATGACTGCTTGAGTTATTGGACTTTTTCTTTTAAAATCTTCTATGTGAAGATATCTTTCAGAGATATATAAAATTATTATATGTTGTTAAATAAAATTTTATTTTAGAGAAAAAAGAGTGTATATACTTTTTCGGCCAAAAAAACATAAAAAGTCGTAATTTTAGCAATTTTTAAATTCAAAATAATTTATTTTTGGACTCGGTAAAGATATCGACTTAAAATTTTTTTTTATTCAATAGATAATTTTGTTTTTTAGTTAGCTAAAGAAAAATCAAATGAAATCGGTCGAAAATACTATGATATATATGAAAAATAAGTAGGACATGTAAGCATCTTTTCATATCTTTTAAATACCTCAATTTTGCATGTTCTTGGTCCAGTTTTTTTCATATATATCCTAGTGTTTCCGACCGATTTCATTCCTTTTTTCTTTAGCTAATTAAAGAACAAAATTGCCTATTGAATAAAAAAAAATTTAAATCGATATTTTTACTGAGTTCAAAAATAAACGATTTTGAATTTGAAAATTGCAAAAATTACGTCTTTTTGTGCTTTTTTGATCGAAAAAGTATTTACACTCTTTTTTCTCTAAAGTAAAATTTTCTTTAACAATATATAATAATTTTATATTTTTCTGAAAGGTATCTTTACAGAGAAGACTTTAGAATAAAAAGTAAGACCATTAATTCAAATAGTCAAAGTACACACCCTCCCGAATTCGACCCATTTTATATGAAAGTTTTGACTTTAGTCTATATTTTCTCAAATCCCAAAGAACGAATCGGCAAACGGAATACAGTTTAGGAATCTGTAATGTGTTGTTAAAAGTTCTCAATAAAAATCTACGCGACTTTGGAAAAATGTGGATTTTATAGCCGAAGATATGAAAAAAACCCATTTTTGGGATTTTTGGCCTTTTTTTGGGAATTGTGGAATTCCTTTTACAAAAATCTTAAAGTTTTTTCCACTATCTCATTTCACGTGTTAAAGTCTACATCCACCGAAAATTCCGTTATGATATCTTTAATAGCAAAGATTTTATTAAGTTTATTAAGTCACGGAAAATTCCATTTGTTGTGTATTTTTGCCCAAACACACATTCGAACATTGGCTATGGGAACAAATTATTTATGTTGTTATGGCTTTTTCACATCCACAATTGTACAATGTTTTTGGAATTTTCCGTGACTTATAAAATTTAAAATGGCATAGTTTCAGTTCTATAACAGATATTGATTTAAATCTTTTTCTATATAACGAAAAATTGTGTCAGCTAAGCAATGTAATTTAGATGATGAAAAAATCGAGTTTATACTTTTTCTGATTTTTGAAATTAAAGTAAAATTTTTGGAAAAAAAGAGTTTTTTTTTGAGAAACTATAAATATTCTATCTATAACAGTGTTCCCCAAAACCAACGCACGCGTGCGTTTTGTCTCTTGTGTTATTCTCTTGATATGAATAAAAACACTCATATCAATTCAGTCTAGCACTAGCATTCAACGAAGTAGGTTGTGTTATCGCTTGTTGCTTGATATACACTCATAAAAAATGTTTAATGTTATGTGGTAGTGAGGTACATAAAAATGAAAATATGAATATTTTTAATTTTTACTAAAAATAATATCATTTATTAATCAAAATTTTATGGTTTTATTTTTTATACAAAAAACAAGATCTTTTATTTTCATTTCCATTTTATTATAAATAATTTTACTATAAAAAGGAAGATATTTTTTTGGTGTATAATTTCAGAGCGGGAGAGTTATACAGAACACACATTAACAAAATGTGAATGTATAAGTGTGGGGATCACTGATCTATAATAAAATCTTTGCTATTAAAGATATCTTAACGAAATTTTCGGTGGATGTAGACTTTAACGCGTGAAATGAGATAATGACTAAAAATTTTGTTGTGTTTGTGAGAGTGAAAAATATGCACTTAAAGAAAAGCTGGATTTAATAAATATAATACGTCAGGTATACATGGTTCTTTATTGTTACATAAAATTTATTTTTATGCACTTTCGCATTCCTTACACTGAAATTTATTAACATTGAAGTAAAAAATATAATTATCATTCCTCCAACTTTATCTTAAAATGTTATTATTAAATAGATTACCAAACAATTAATTCCAATAATTTTTTCCAGTGCATTTTGTACTCTTTGCACTCTCAGCAACGATTATATGAAAGAGCGTAAGAATACGTGAACTCAGCCAGCACAATTGTGCAAAGAAATTGACATCCCTATATTGAAGATATCTTAACGAGATTTGCGGTGGGTGTAGACTTTAACGCGTGAAATGAGATAGTGGAAAAAACAAAAAGATTTTTGTAAAAGGAATTCCACAATTCCCAAAAAAACGCCAAAAATCCCAAAATGGATTTTTTTCACATTTTCAGCTATAAAATCCACATTTTTCCGAAGTACCGTAGATTTTGATTGAAAACTTTTAACAACACATTACAGATTCCTAAACTGTATTCCGTTTGCCGATTTGTGTTTTGGGATTTGAGAAATACTTTATACTTTCGTATAAAATGGGTCAAATTCGGGAGGGTGTGTACTTTGACTATTTGATGTAATGGTCTTACTTTTTATTCTAAAGTCTTCTCTGTGAAGATACCTTTCAGAAAAATATAAAATTATTATATATTGTTAAAAAAATTTATTTTAGACAAAAAAGAGTGTTAATACTTTTTCGGTAAAAAAACACAAAAAGACGTCATTTTTGTAATTTTCAAATTCAAAATCGTTTATTTTTAGACTCGTAAAGATATCGACTTCAAATTTTTTTTATTCAATAGGCAATTTTCTTATTTAATTAGCTAAAGAAAAAAGGAATGAAATCGTTCGGAAACACTAGGATATATATGAAAAAAACTGGACCAAGAACATGAAAAATTGAGGTGCTTAAAAATTCAAAGGCAAATAACTCAAAAACTATAAGAGATAAGTAGGACATGTAAGCATGTTTTCTATAGGTCTTATCAGTGCCTACAATAATGTATAAAAATAAATAGAATAAAAAATTTGTATGAATAAAAAATTTGTATGTCAGAGATACCCCAATTTCAGCTCCTTTAGCTCCGCCCCTGAGAGGTCTTATTTTGGTTAAAATGTGGCTACAAAATTACAGATACTCTCTCCGATAATATACACAAAAAAAATATATTTCAAATTATTTTTTAATAAAAAAAAATTTTATATTGGAATTTAATTATATCATTTATTAATATAATTAACTTTCTAATTGGTTTACATTTTTTAATAAATTGACAGCTCTTAAAAAAATTAATTTAAGTCAATTTCTAACAATTTTAGCTCATTAAAAAAATATTATTTTAGTTAATTAGTATTATCATAATAATATGGTATTATCGTAATTGAAGTCCATTTTTACTTTTTTCTGTATATGTTTACTAAACAATGGAAATGTTATGGTAATATCCGAATTTTTCAGTAATAAATTAAGTAATTTCAAATGTAATAACATTTATTTAACATGAAGTGTTTATATAAAACATCAGTTTTTTTGATTATCCACAACCATTCAATGAAATGGTATTATACGTCGTTAAAGATTTAGAAAAGCAATTAAAATATGTTAGAAATCTTACTAAATGAAAGAATTAAGTATTCGACATACCATTTCATATAATTTCGTTATAATTTATATACTTATTGAATTATTTCGAGTAAAATAACAAATATTTATTTGAAATATGTATTTCCTTCTATGTTTTACTTTTTAGGTTTTTACTTTTAGAGGAAATAATTAAAAATTTATGGAAAGTTTTATTTAATTATTAAGGATAAAATCGAATAATTATACAGATTTTGCTTAATTTGAAAATACAAAATTCAATAAAAATGCCTTTAAAGTTATTGCATCGTTTCATATGCCTTAAAAGAATAATTTGTATTAAATCGCAGTTAAACTCGAAAAATTGTGTAAACATTTTATTTTTTTAGATGTTGCTTAAAAATTGATTTTAACATTTGACGAAAACATAAAAATTCCACCATTTGGATTTTTTATGTTTTCGTCAAATGTTTCTTTCCAAAGAAATTTAAAACACAAACAAGTGCGAATGTTATATTCGGCTCGGCCGAATCTAAATACCCACCATCAACTTTTTCAAATTTTACGTTATATGAAAGTAAAGTCGGCGGACCACCCCCATTTTTTGTTTCCGATTTTACATTGGTCCTTGAACTATTTGAACACAATTTCGTTGATGTTTCACCTTATATGGGAGGTGGGCGGTAAAGTGGCCGGACCACGCCCATTTTTGGTTTCCAAGTTTATATAGACCCTCAAACTATTTATTCAAAATTTCGTTATCGTACATGCTTTTGTTTAAGAAATATAAGCAGAAAAGTGTGAAATGGACACCCTGTGTTTCTAGTTTTTAGCCCATAACTTTTTTGTTTATTAACCGATTTTGCCCATTTTATATAAGACAAATATTTGTGCCAAATTTCGTCTGCTTTCAACAGACGGACGGACATAGCTAGATCGACTCAGAATCTAACCAGGACCCATAAAATATATACTTGGGGTCTTAAATGATTACTTCGACATGTTACACACGGAATGACAAAATCAATAAAAAGACAAATATGTGCATATATTATTACAATATCAAATACCCCAATACTTTTTGAATTAAATCATCAAAATCAAACAATATATTTTTTATTATTTAAGTCAAAACAAAAAACAAATCTCATTATCATTAGCGGTGTTGCATGTAGATTTAAGTGAGAAAATGCTATGTCGTCCAAAATAACAAATTGTTTGTAAAATTGAGTTCAAATGACAACTTATAAGCAATATTTCTTCAGAATTATTTTTAATGTTGGAAATTACAGTAAATATAGTGCTAATATTCTAAAAATTACAACTAAAATCTATGGAATTCTTTAAAATCGCAATTTTATTATATTATGAATTACTGTAAAAATGTGCTGAAACGATTTTAGAATCTTTAGGAAATTTCAATTAATTTTAACCTTTTCATATGTTAAATCTACCACTGAAAGTTCGAAAATGACAACACTATACGTATATACAAAAAATATGATCTTATTGCCAGGGTAAACTCAAATACACAAAAAAAAATTTACAATTCTTTTTGTAGATAGGCGTATAGCAAATAAATTCTAAGAAAACTTGTCTAAGAAACTATGGGTCTAAATTCAAAACTTAGCTCCCGCCGAAAGACATGAAAATTGGGGTAAATCGTTCAATTTCTTGATATAATTGCTGCTATCTTAAAAACTACTCAAGATACAGATCCGAATTAGGTTTCAAATAATAGGTAATGGGAGCACCCTGGCATTTCACATTTTATTATAAATAAAGGTTAAAGGTCATTGGTCATACCTTAAGTCTTGGAAAGCTATATCACGAACGCTATTTTCAAAATTTTACAAAAATCCATATGTTAATACAGATTTCCTATACCACTTAAGATTTTAGAAGAGAGAGTTGCTTGGTTGTTGAGATATTTGAAAACATAGTTACAAGTAAATAAAACATTGTATTTATTTTATTTTTTCTTTAATAATATTTATTTTTTCTTTAAGACTTTTTTACCAATATACACTTTTCTAAATGTTTTTTGCTGAATTGAATTGACCCACCATAATTATGTTTGGATTTAGTGATAACATGTTATTTTCCATTAAATCTATGAAATTTTTTTGAAAAATCTTAAAATAAAATCTTTATGTCTCTCGGCGGAAGCCAGGTTTTCATTTTAGACCCATACTTTCTTTGGGTAATTTCCTTAGAATTTTATGTAGATTTCGATTTTGCTATACGCCTGTTACGTTTTTTCTCACTCGAACAAATTGACCCACCATTAGGGTGTTACATGTTTAAAAAAGTGCGAAAAATAGGATATATTTTTTTTTTTTAGAAAAAAGTCCGATTTAGATGTAGGGAAAATTTATACAGATTTGTAATGTAGACACTTTAGATTTTATATATAAACTTGTATATTAATAGTAAGAGGTCAAAGTCAAAACATAGGGTATATAATTGAATATAATTGAAAAATACATAAAAAGTGTTCTAAATGGTCTCAGGTTATATATAAATATATAAATAAAATAAAAAATCATGATATTATAAGGCTACTTAATATGTAAAAAATATGACTTTTCTCTAAAAAATTAATTTTCAAAACCTAGTGCCAAAGGATATTTTTATAGTAAAGACCTATGAGTTCTTTTCCACATACGTTCAAAAATTCGTAGGCTATAACCCTTTAACAAACAACCTTTCGAAACTTATTAATATACTGTAAAATAATTGTAATATTTTCCTGATAAAAATTAAGAAAAAAAGAAAATAATTGTTAAAATATTGTTTTTCATTAAAGGTATTTACACAAAATTTATAAAAAAATTCATACTAACCAGTATTAACATAAGGAAAATTAAAAAAGTGCTAAAAATTATTTAAAATAAATTCATTTTAAATTAAATATACCAATACTATTCAAATTAACCATGACTGTGCCCACAATTATATATTAAAAATTCTATAAACAACTAAAATTTATTATGTAATAATGCACATAAATTACAACTCCAACAAAATTGTAGACAAAAATATCAAATTTCATTTGAAATTTTTTCGCTGACACAGCATTCGATATTGTCCGTTTCTGAAGTATTTTTGAAATTAATTTCAATATTTTCATGAATGTTTATTAATGAATATTATCATATCCCAAATTATAAACGTATATTCATCTAATCATGTTGAATATAACATAAAAGAAAAACATTTTTTTATTTTTGGTATAGCTTTTATTACTTTTTTTTTTTTTTTTTTTTAATTTGCTAAAAAAATTTATAACTATACATGTTTTATTTTACTATTTTCCCAACTGAATAATGATTGAGAATTTGGAATGCAAAACTCTCTCACTTCGGTGCAGAATTATCACTGGCTGCCTCTTCCAATTCCAAAACATGTAAGCCATTTTCAAATTTCTTCTTAATAAAAATTGTTCATTGTAAACAACTTCTATTATATTATCTTCCAAATTATTATATCGTTTGGGAAGATATAACATTCCCTCCTCAAGCTCTGCAATTACCACATTTCCATATTTGTTCTTACGACGGAACATAATTAAAACCTTATATGGCTTTGATGGAAGTAAATCCTTTGTTGCTAGATATGGCTTTTTTAATTTATTGAAAGCCGCAACAATATCGGCATTTGTAATATTATTCGAATTCATTTTTTGTTCCTCCTTTTAATAAATTTAATAACTGATTAAAAAAATTTACTTCAGAGATTTATATTTATAATTATTCCACTTTACTTGTTTATTAAAAATAACTATTTTTTTTACTCCAAAAAGTTTTTATATAAATTGAGTGTTTTTTTTTTTATATGTACTTTAGTACATTTATATTAAATGTATTTTACTGCATGAAATTGTAGTTCATTTAACAATTTTTATTATAATTTAGTTGAAATATTGCAAGGCCGTTTGATGACTGCCGACCCTTGTACACAATTGTCCAATTTCGAACATTAATCTTAGTCAAGTATGGATCTTCCCTATTTAAAAATTGTGTGAATCTCTGTGGAAGATAAAACCATTTATTATTATCTAAATATGCCATAACTTTTGATCCATGTTGCTTTCCTTTGAGTGTTTTTTATATAATTAAATTTTACTCTCATTTTGAAATCATATTAACATAAATTTCACAATTCTCTTAACATAAATTTCATAATTCTCTTAACATGAATTTCACAATAATTTCCTAATATAACATTAAAACAAATTATACATAACCTTACCCAACAAAATCAAACATATTTTTTCTTTAAAGTCAAAAACCTTTTTATATTTAAATGCATATGAAAAAACAAAAACAATTTTCAAGTTTAGTTTTATATCCAAGTCATCAGTTTTTAATTTCGTCACAATTAAAAGCACAAAAATTACTCCCTACTATTTTATTTGAATGTACTTTAACAAAATTACAAACATATTATTTATTAAACAATTATACAAAATAAATATATTGATTTCCAATTTCAAAAAATGCATTTGGCCGTGTTACAAAAATATTGTATTATTTAATAGCACACAAGTGGGGACACTTTATGTATCTGTCATCAAATGTAAACAAATCATGAAATTTATAACCCAGCAAAAATTGGTGCATACCTAGAAGCAGGTTTGTAAGGGAGAGATTAAAGAACTCTCCCTTACCAACTTGCTTCAAGAAGGCATGATTTTGTTCTTGATGTCCCACTTGGTAGGGCTCTTTGCTGCGCTACGTATTTGGTTCATACATGTCTCTATTATGCACATTATTAAAGTATCATAGATGTGATGAAATCATGCCTCTTTTATGTGAATCTTTAAGAGATCCTAGAAGCTATGAAATCATGCTTTTGAATTAAAATAACGCATTTATAATTTTTTTATTTATTTGTTTTTTTTTTTATAATAAAATGTTTGAAAAACAAAAATCAGAAATTTATTAAATCTGTTCAAATATATTGAATCAAAGCCTTTTTTATTGGGATATTCCTTAATTGTTGAATCTGCAAAAAATAAATAATTAAAAATTAAAAAAAAAAATAATCACAAAAATTCTCAAAAAAAATCAAACTGAGAATTAAAAAAAATAAAACACAAAATACGTTACAAAACATGTCATTTCATGCATATTATAAAGAAAACGATAAACAATATATTTCAAGCTTTAATAATTTAATAAATAATTTTATTTTGTTATTATAAAATAATTATTAAAAAAAAAAATTAAATTTACTTACAATTTTAATAGGTTTTTAAATATATTATTTTTCCGACTTTCACAAACTTACTTCTTAATACTTTGAACACACGATTACAACTAATCAACGCAGTTGAAAATATTGTTTCATACAACTAAGCAGAACTTTTTTCAAAACGTAAATAAAAATTAGGAGAAGAAAAATCAATCGCTTACTATACTGCATCCGCGTAAGCGAGAGACGATGCAGGTTATAATTCGTTAAAAAAAATATGAGCCTAATGTAAATTTCTCGCTTCTTTTTATATCATATTACAAAGCGCATCAAAGATGCGCTATCGGCAGACATGAATAATTTTGTACTGCTTACTAGTACCTAAAAAAATTTTGCTGGGAATATACTCTTAAAGAATAGAATTATAAATTTTTCCTACACATCTTATACATATAAACGCCTTAAGATAGGCAATTAAATGTAACATGAATTAAAAAGTTTGGTTGAAATCATTAACAAATTATGGGAATTATAAATTTTTCCTACATTTCTTATACATATAAACGCCTTAAACTTGGCAATGAAATATAACATGAATTCAAACATTCGATTTTTGTACTTCTTTTTAAAATATTTTTAAAAATTTTGGTTTTCAACTTCATAAAAATATAAAAATATTCCACTGAACATTTGCTTTCAAAAAGTTAATTAAACAATTAATTCTTTCAAACCCAAATGTCTATAACACTTTCCTCTAATATAACATTAAGAACAAATTATGCGTGCGAACAAAAATCAAACATATTTTTTCATTAAAGTCAAAAATCTTAAGGTTATTTTATGCATATGAAAAAACAAAAACAATTCTCAAGTTAAATTTTCCACTTTACAAAAACAAAAATAATCATATAAATATAGATGAATAAACCAAAAATACTCAAACACTATTTATCCAAGTCATCAGTTTTTAATTTAATCACAATTTAAAGTGTAAAAAAAAAAAAAAAAAAAAATTGTCTCCATATTATTTCGTTTGTATGTACTTTAACATAATTACATAAATATTATTATACAAAAATAAAAATAAATAAAAAAAAATACAAAAATACACAAATAAATTCATTGGTTTCCAATTTCATAAAATACATTTGGTCGTTTACACAAACAAATATTGTAGCATTTATTAAAAAAGCACACAATAAACAAACGTATATATATATATCATTACAATATATGAAACTCTATTCCAGGAGGACATTTGTATGGGGGCTAGGTGAAATAATGGGCCGATCATAACCAAATTCAATTCGTCCTTGTATTGAAAAAAGCATATGTACCAAATTTCATTAAATTATCTTCAAAATTGCGACCTGTACTTTGCGCACAAGCTTTACATGGACAGCCAGCCGTCTAGCCAGCCGACCGCTCAAAAAGTGATTCTGAGTCGGACGGTATACTTTAAGGTAGGGGTCCGAAGATTTTTTCTCTGCGTTACAACTTCTGCACAAACACATAATACCCCAACCACCTATGGTGGTGTAGGGTATAAATATTTCAGTTTTCATTGACATGCGCTTTCTATATATTGTATATTCTTTGGTTTTAGACATACTAACACCCTTATTCGATTTGTAAAATCAGTTATTTTAGCCAAAATCTACTACAGATTGGTCATCTAACAAAAAACAGCAAAATCTAATTTACAAAAAGTAGACAGCATTCTAAACGCAAGTTTAAGAGCCTTCAGAACAAACCTACATGCAGAAGCTGGTATCGATAATTTACACGTTCGTGCTAAGAAAAATAAATTCCGTTTACTACACAAAATATTTCGATATTAAAGAAAAAAGCATAGAATAAATATTTCCATTTAATTTATCAAAATACTATTAAGTGCTGTGGTTCATAAAATTTTGCATTCGAATAATCGATTTTTTTTTTGAAAGATTCGAAAAGTCGAAATCGACTTTTTGGTTTGAAAATTTTCGAGAAATCGACTTGTTGCCAGATTTTATATTTTTTAAGTTTTTATAAGACAAATAACAAAAAATAGTCAAAAGTGCAAAAAAATCTTCAAAATATTGTTTAAAAAATTTTTGAAGTCGACTTTCGAATTATAATAAATTTAAAATTTAAAGGCACTATCACCTTATGGATATATAAAAAGAAAAGTTAAGTAAATGTTAGTTGGAACAGTTTACAATACAATGAGATTTTAAGTTTGTTCGTTTGAAATTCTAGCAAAACTAGTAAAAAAAGCAAAATTTAAAAATAATGCTCAAAAATAAAATTTTACTTGAAAAGATAAGAAAACGGAAAATAGTAAAATAAATTTTAGTGTCAATAAAAAATAAAATTTTTATATAATTTTTTATTTTTGTTAAATAGAAACTTGGAAACATCTCAAAAATACTGGCTTATGTTCCTTTGCTGGTAATTTTTCAGATATTTTCTTATAGAATTTCTTTTATCTAATGACATGAATGATTTTAGCCTTGTTGAATATCATCAATATTACATGTCCGCCCATGTAAACTACAAGTAGATTTGGAAGATAACTTAATGCAATTTGGTACATTAAAATCCAGGGACGAAGCCTATTGTTCAAAACGTGTCCATTATTTCACATAGCTTCCAAATGACGTCTGTCTAGAATTGAGTTTGACCCCTATAAATCTCTTAAATATAGTAAAATACAACACAAATAAAATAGTCTGTAACCTTAAACCATAACATCAAATTTTTTATAATTGGACTTTAATTGACCATAAGCTTCATACCTTCCCTATATTACTTAAACATGATATATACATCAAAAATGTCAATATGTACACGAATTCGAACATTTTATTTAAATACATATCAATGTACCAAATTTTAAAAGGATCATACTTGACCACAACCTTTTCCGAAAACCCCTTAAATGTGCATAAATTAGTATCACAATACAATTTTGTTCACGTAAGCTTTAAAAAATTATTGATCGTAAATTCAAAATTTGCAATATTTCATTCAAAATTGACCGCAGGTTTCAACAAAAAACATTTAAAAAATTAAACATGTTTTCTAATTGTTCTGTTTTAAAATAGAATCAACGGCAATTTGAAAATAAAAATTTCTTACTACTTTTGCTAGTAAAAAATATTCAAGTAAAATATAGCAAAAGAGAAAAATATTTTCTCTTGAAATGTTTACTATTTTTATGTGCACAGAAACGCTTTTCGAGTAAAATACTTGCAAAAATAGTAAAACTAGTTAAAAAAAAATAGTATGCAAACGAACAGACCTTTAATTTATATTAGATTTTATGAACGCTATAATATTTGAAGCGGAAGCCATTGCCATTATTGAAGCTCTCAAACTACAAAAAAGCTCCAACCAGAAAACCATTCTATGCACAGATAGTCGGTCTTTTTCGAAGATATTTAAAATGTTAAAAATAAAAACGAAATTATTATTTCAATTTAACAACTTTTAATTCAAATGACGAAAAAAGTATAACTTCTTTGAATACCCAGTCACGTCGTAATTAATGTCAATGAAACTGCTGACTATGCAGCTAAGAAAACAGAAAAGCTTTATATAATAACTTTTCATTACCAATCGAAATGTTATATAACAAGACTCTCACTAAATAATCTGGATCTTTCCCAAAAAGTTGTCTCCAAAACAAAAGTTTTACCCGTCTTCGTTTAACGCACACTAGATTTACCCATAGCTACCTTATATCTAAGGATCCACAACCAAAATGTCCCTTTTTCAACAATTTACCTCTAACCAACAATACATAGCTTGGCTCAATGCCATTCCCTACATAATTTGTAACACAAATAATATAATACATTTGCTGTACAGAACATTTTAATAACCAACAATTTTCTCATATTATTGCAAACTATTCCAACTAACATTTACTTAACTTTTCTTTTTGTATATCCATAAGCCGATAGTGCTTTTATTTTTAAAATTTATTATAATTTTGATTGTAATAATATTTGAATAATTAAAAAAGTCGTCTATTTTCGATTTTAAACAATATTTTCGAGATTTTTTACTCTTTCGACTATTTTTGTTATTTGTCTTATAAAAATTTAAAAAACATAAAATCTGGCAACAAGTCGATTTCTCGAAAATTTTTAAACCAAAAAGTCGATTTCGACTTTTCGAATCTTTCAAGAAAAATCGATTATTAGAATGTCGATTTGATGAACCACAGCACTTAATAGTATTTTAAAAAAATTGCAAATGTAATTGATTTAAAAGTAAATACTTTAATTTGAAAGAAAAATAAATTTTAACATACATACATTTCTCAATTTATAGTAAAATAATTAAAATCAAATTAACCAAGAAAGAAACTTATTAAAAAGACTGGTTTTAAGTAGATAAGTTTATTGTGCATAGCTTATTATAAAGTATAATTTTAAAAGAAATGTTTACATAAATGGTATGAATTGTTTAGGGCGCCAACATTTTCGACAATTCTTCATCTTGTAGACACCCTTTTAAAAACTCGTCCTGCGTTAATTGACCATCATTATTTTCATCCATTTTGGAAAATATATTTTTCGCTCGTTCTTCAGCAGAATCAGCTGGTCGATTTGAAGAGCATGCTCCAAGCATGTCATAAATAGCCTAAAAGTATATATTAAAAAAATTTAGTTTATTAATTTTTGGTTACATAATAATACGGTATAGACATAGATATGAATCAACATATTTTAATTCAACGATATGCTTTTGTTGACTACATTAAAAAATCATCAACAAATAAATGGGAGGATAAGTTCTTCGTACACTGCATATGTATATTGCTTGCTGCCGTATGCAATACAATATCCTATTTTAGCTTTAAAGTACATCAAATATTTTTTGATTAACAATACGGTAAACTTCATTTGTCTCTAGGAGTTGCTATTTCCCGGAAAATCAAGTCAAACCATTTTTTGGACATCCAGGGATGACGTAGTAGAGTTGAATGTGGTATTATTATACAAATAAATTTAATTTGTTTCTATAATATAAAGCACTACATAATACAATTTATAAATTGTTTTCATTTGCTAATTGATCAAATTCCAAGGGTATATTGTATATGGCGTAAAAAAGTTGTGTAGATATCGAACAATATTAATCAATCACCCTTATTCCAATTGTCATCGTCGACGTCAATGTCGTTTTTGAGTCAAGATCACTTCGTGTCGACATCAACATCACTTCGTCGCTTATTTGGTATTCTCTAACATAATTGAGATGACGTCGACTGTTTATCGATTATTTTAACAAATAAAACACACATCACTAATTTTTGAGTTAGCTGATTTATTTTGTCGAAAATTTAAAAATAAATTTTCTAGTCAAATATTAAATTTAAATTAAAAATACTTTTTATTTAAGATTAAGTGAATAAAAACTACAAAATCTAATATGGCAAAAAGTTTCCGATACAATTCTAATACCAGAGCACAAATAAGTTTCAAACACGTACTGCTAATTTAAAAATCGAATAGTATCAGCCTAATGTTAAAAAAGAGCTCTTTTAAAAGATCTTTAAAACATATTTGTAGTAACATTAAGTCTTTTAGATCAAGAGATTGCAGCAGTAAGTGATATCCAAAATTTGTCTTGGGCTCCGAAGGCATTGAAAGTGACAGTTTGTTTCCAATGGATAAAGTTTGCATTCTACAATCATACTGAGAATTAACCAGTCTTGTGATTTAGAGGATTTTCTATTCTTATGATTCATATTCATTGGTTTTAAATTGTTTTCTTGTTATTTTTAGAAAGTGAATTTTATAATTTACATACATATATTTTTCGTTTTAATTAAATTTTATTAACTTTTTACTTTTCTAGTAATAATTATAAATATTTCCAATAAATATTTCAAATATCAATTTGAAATATTTCATTTATCAATTTTTTTAATTTTTTATACTTTATTCTCTAAAAATCTTCTAGTCGTCACCAAATTTGACGACGACAAATTAAGAGTCGTTTCAATACAATATCGACGTAGTCATTTCTTAGAGAATACCAAAAATTATACAACTATCATCGAAAGATGTCGATAACGACAACGAGAATACCAATTTGCTACAGACGATACAAGACGTCGTCGTTTTGTGTCGACAACGACAATTAAAGTAAGGCTGAATATTCTTTTTTTAAATAATAATCACCATATAAAATAATGTCGTATTTGCGACAAAAATTAATTTTAGAATATGTTAAAATATAGCTCTAGGAAAATAAACAGCAAGAAATTATTTACTTTGGCATTAAAACGTCTTTCAAAATTATTATTTTTTTTTTTTTTAATTTCAATAAATTACA
Organism: Protophormia terraenovae; assembly: GCA_951394005.1. Taxonomy (NCBI): domain Eukaryota; kingdom Metazoa; phylum Arthropoda; class Insecta; order Diptera; family Calliphoridae; genus Protophormia; species Protophormia terraenovae. The sequence continues at coordinate 52,255,940 of OX596075.1, forward strand.
CAGGTCAACAAAAAAATTTTTTTCGTGCTCCTTCAAAAAAAAAAAAAAATATATATATATATGTGGACTAGATGGAATTCCGCATGCTAAATTCGAATCTGCTTTCAGTTTTCTCCCATCAGGTCGAAATTTTTTTTTATGGGCGTGTCTAATATTGCTTCCTAAATAAGCCGATTACTGGAGTATATTTCACTATAACTCGGGAACGGTATACACGATAAATGATACACCAAATTATGCGGAATAAAATTGGCTTTAAGTCATTCTACTAACAAATTTTTATCCGCTCAATAGTTTTGGAGATATTTCGAAAAAAGTGGCCGAAAAAAATTTTTTCATGCTAAATTCAAGATTTCTTTTTTTTAATAAAACTTCTTTTTAAAAGTGAAAACATCAAAATGTTTTTATTATCTTTGTCTCAAAGCTGGCAAAACTACGAGTAAATAAAGCTACGTATCATAAAAATTGATGCACAAATCTTGATTGGATTCACAGTTAAGTTAGGATACCCATGCATACCTAAAGTTAAGTGGAAATACCCTAGTAAACAAAAAAAAAAAAACAAATTTTTCTTAAATAAAAAAAAAAAAAAATAGGTGGATTAGATGGAATTTAACGTGCTAAATAAGAATCAGCTTTTACTTTTTTCAATCACGTATCGATTTTCTTTTATGGGCGTGACTACTATGACCCCGCCTTTAGGCAGTCATACTTGTATAACTCGAAAACGGTTTGTCCAATGAAGATAAGTTAAACTCCAATATATAGTAATCTAAATTGTCTTTGAGCTGAGTTTACATATTTTTTTTTTTTTTCAGTTAACACTTCCGTAGTTATTTGCTAATTAGTAGCGAAATATATATGTATATATATTTTTTTTAAATGTAAAAATTTTGATCCATAACTCTGAAATTCTTGAGCGAATAAAAAATATTGTTAACACATCTTGAAGACAATTTTCATATGCGTCTTTTGTTGTATCATTTATCAAAATCGTGTAAACGGTTCTTGAGTTATAGCCTAAATTGTACAAACCATTCTAGAATTTTATAGTATGACCGCTGAATAAGGTGCGGTCATACAATACGTAATAGAAAAAAAGTGAATGTAGATTCTTGTTTAACTCGTCAATATCCACCTAGTCCACCTATTTTTGTTTAAAGAAAAAATATTTTTTTATTTTTTGGTGGTGGGCAGCTGTATTATTACGCAATTGTATGTATACATGGGTATTTTTACTTAACTGTGAATAAAATCATAATTTGTGCATCAATTTCGAAGATACATACCTTATTTTGTTCGCAGCATTACCAGCTGTTTTCATTTATTAAAATAAATTTTAGTAACAAAAAAATCTAAAATTTTGCATGAAAATGATTTTTTTTGGCACTTATTTGAAAATAACTTCGAATCTATTGAGCACATAAAAAAGTTATGTTTTTAGTACGCATCTTTTGGTGTATCACTTATGTCAATCGTACACACTGTTCTTAATTATGAGGAAATATACTAAAGTAATGGCCTTACTATGGGCGAAATATTAGACACGCCCATAAAAATTAAGACCTGATGGAAAAAAACTAAAAGCAGATTCGTGTTTAGCACATCAAAATACATCAAGTCCAATTATTCGTCTATGGGGGAGGATTTTTTTGTTGACCAGTGTTATTTAAATTTTAGAATTTAATAATTCTAAAAGTAATAAATTATGATCGCTTTTTCCGAAAACTTCCTGGGGAGTTTAAACAATATTAAAGACTGAGAGAAAATTACACCGAAAAAAGTAATTTTAATGAATTAAATGAAATCATTAATTTTTTCCAAGAAATTATTAATATAATGTACAAATTCGTTGTTTCAATGAAAACATTCATTAAAATTTAATGACAAAATTAACGCTACTATGAACAGCACATTGAAACCATTCACAATTTGGACACTTGCCTTCCTGACATGTAAGTTTAATAATGTTAAAGTTTTTAAACAGTTTTTAAAATATTACATTTAACTTATATTTGTGTAGATAAAACAATTAAGACGCAGAAGAATGTGTTATTAGCTTCAAATACGAGGGTTTCAAAAATTATCGTGAATTAAAAAACCAAGAGAATTCTGTAAGTATTCATAAATATATAAAATAATTATTTTAATTTAATTCCTAATAAAAATATATAACAGACTGATCAAGATTTGGACGCTACACAGGCTGGCTGAAAACCTGAAACCCTAGGTCCAAAATAAGGCCCCTTAAGAAAATTTGTTTAGCAATTATAATTGACTTAAAAGTTGTATTACCTCGATGAAATTCGACATGAACATGTTTAATATGAATGTAAATCATTTTACCTGATTTTATTATGATCGGATCATAAGTGCCCCTAGGTACCTCATACGGCCCATTAAGAAAATAAAAAAACATACATCTCATATTGTTATAATAGTCGATATATGTAATTAAGTTTTTAAAGTTCTATGATAATTAATATTTATTTATAATATTTATTTTATTATAATTTTCAACTACCTTGACTTTTAAAACTCCTCTTTTCTTGGAAAATGTGTAAAAACCCCTTTTTAATTTGTGAATAAATTCTAGGTACGATAATATTTTTGTACATTTTTAATTAAAAAGGGTAAAAATTTCAAAAGAAACATGTTCCTGAAAATAGAGATTTCATATTTTATTACGGTATAAAACAATTTTTGAACACTTGCTACTTTCAGTTTTAAAAATCTTGTGTGTTTCGTTTTTTGGTAGAAAAAGGGTATTTTTTTTTTTTTTTTAATTTTTCAAAAAAAAGTAAAATTTTCAAAAAAATCGCCAAAAATAATTGCGTAAATTTGCGCAAACTTTTTTTCTTATTTCCGAAAGTAGAGATTTCATATTTTATTACGGTATATAACAATTTTTGAAAACTTGCTACTTTCAGTTTTAAAAATCTTGTGTGTTTCGTTTTTTGGTAGAAAAAGGGTACTTTTTTTTAATTTTTCAAAAAAAGTAAAATTTTCAAAAAATCGTCAAAAATAATTGCGCAAACTTTTTTCTTATTTCCGAAAGTAGAGATTTCATATTTTATTACGGTATATAACAATTTTTAAACACTTGCTACTTTCAGTTTTAAAAACCTTGTTTCTTTTTTTGGTAGAAAAATGTGATTTCTTAATTATTGAGCGAATTTTTCCAGCATAAATATTTAAGTTATTTTTTGTCTTTAAAACATTTAAAATTGTCGTTTGAAAATTAAATTTGAAATTTTTATTATTTTTAAATTTTGAACGAATAATTTTAACATAAATATATGAGATATGGGCAATTCTCTTTTTATGTTTGCCTTTATGAAACCGACCTTCAACCTCAAATATTTTTTTAAATTCAGACTTTTTTAAAAAAATTTTGATGCAACACTTTTTGCTGTACCAGAAAAAAGATTCAAGACCTGATACGGTTCCATGTGGTGCAAAAGTCAAAAATTCCAAAAAAAAGTGTTTGAAACTAACAAGTTTTTTTATTTCTTTTTATTGCTGTAGTCGCGGATTTAAACATAAGAGTTCAATTCTTCTAATGTAGATTCTAAACACTTGTAGGAAAGGATCAGCATAGCATTAATTAGCGTGCAATTAACCAGTGTCAAATTGTGTTGTGCAAAAGTCGTGAAACCAAATTTTAAGAAAATTCTAAATTCAAAGAAGAGCCCAATAGCTCTTGATTTTGAGCACCGTTTGACATATACCTCGTTAATGTGGACTCAACAGAAATGCTGTAGGAGGTATCCAAACTCGGAGAGAAAAAACGTGAATGGCTCCAAGAGGTGCATTTTTCGCGAGGCACACTCGTAACGTTATTTCAGTGAAGCTAGAGTATAGCGTTATCAAAGAAGGTTTCCAAATGACATTTAAAAATCATTGTGACGTTTTAAAATATTAATTTGCTTAACGTGTATAGCAATTTTAAGAAATTCAGCAATTTTGCATATTTTGTTGTAGCGGATTTTGGTGTTATAAATAAATTTTAAACTGTAATAAGTTCCTGTGTAAAGTTTTACTTGCGAAAGAAATATTATTTTACTAAAAATATTCATCAACGGTTTTCATGGGCTAAGACAGTGATGTTTTTAGTTTAACATTAATCGTCGTGGCACACCCAAGGCGCTAATCAAAATTGGCGATGATATATGTCAATCTGTAGCTGCTTTAATACCATATATCAAAATCAATATGGCGTTCGAAAAAAAGTACGATTTTGCATTTAATGCAATTTTAGAGATTCGAGTAAGTGCAATTAAAAAATGCATATAAATGACATTGACTTATTTAAAAAAAATAATGAATTTTGCAATAAATTGATGAATATGAACAGGACTACATCACTAAAAACTGAATTTTGCAAATTTTATAAGAAGGTTTAATAATTATTAAATCGCTAATATATCCCCGAATACTTAACATATCGCGATATTTTTAATTTGTATTTTAGATACACCATTGTAAAGTACATAAATGCAATAATTTTTGATTTAGGACTATATAGAATTTTGGCAATTAAAAAAAAAAAAATTATCTTAAACCGCCATAAAATTGATGCCGTTCGGTAAAAGTCATTCACGCGAACAGATTTGTGTTTCACTAGAGGCAAAGAATATTGGTACTAAATATCGTTGATGTGCCATTAAAAAATTTTAGAAATTTTTTTGAACATCAAAAGTTAACGAGTTTGAAGAATTGCCCATATATATATAAAAAAACTGAAAGTGGCAGTTTCTTAAATTTCTTAAAATTCATTTTTGCCTTTTTGGCCAGCTCTTCAGGGTAAATGCCGCTTAGTGCGCTACAACCGCTGATCGTCATTATATTATTTGTAACTATTTGGTACATTTTATGAAAATAAGGGTGTTTCTATAGACAAAAAATTTTTAAAGGTAACTAGTTTAAAAAAAGTTAAGCCATTTGAAATACATCATTGAGCAATATAGAAGACATTTGAAATACATCATTGAGCAATATAGAAGACAACAGGAAGTACTTTGTAAAATAAATGAAAATGCAAACACGAAGTTCACGATCACATCTTTAACACGCATTTTGTTTATTAAAACTGTAGTTAAATGTGATATGAATACTATATTATATTTATGGCATCTACACGCAGAGAAAAAACATGGTTACAGCATAATCACCACAACTATTGAATGGTTATATAGCCATTTTTCACTGATTTAAATATACTGTGTTCATGATAGCAACGTTTATGATTCTGTTTAATCATTTAATGATTACCTACAATCAAAATTTTAATATGGTTCAATGAATTATAATATGTATTTAAATATATTTATATGAAATCATATTTATGAATAAATCCAATCATTTATTCAATTCTACAACTATTTAGTCAATTACATAACCATTAATTTCATTTTATAAATTTGGTTAATTCTACAACCATTAAGCCATTAACTTTTTATGCCTTTTGAATACACATTTTTGTGTATCAGTCCAGTAGTTATAATTCTCATTTAGTTTATATATGAACAAATATAAATTGATAAGTTTTGTTTTTATTCAGTATGATGATCGTGGTACAAATGAATATAAATATGAAAATATGGGATCATATATATGATAAAATGGGATTTTATATACCATGAAATTTGTTCATATATATGATAAAATGGAATCATATATATGATAACATGGGATTATATATATGATAAAATGGAATCATACTTATGATGGAATTAGTTCATATATATAATATATATGGAATAATATATATGATAAAATGAAATTATAGTATGATGAAATTATTTAATATATATGATAAAATGGAATTATATATATGATGAAATTAGTTTTTATATATAATAACATGGAATTATTAAATGATAAAAACATAATGAAATTGAAAGCAATTCTTAAGAAAAGATTATAAAACTTACTAAAAGTTATTAATAAGGTTATGAACCTTACTAATAAATTATAAATTGGAATCATAATAATGATTACGTATAAATATACTTATTGTAACCTGGAATCATATATTACAATCATAGTATGTTGCTCTTAGTTTATGGTCACAGGAACCATATTTTTTCTTTGCGTGTATATTAAGAAAATTATATTTAATTTTTACTTATATTAACTCAATATAATACAATTTAATCAATTCAATTGAAATAAAATAAAAACCAAAAATACAGAACAAGCCTATTAATATAATACATTTTCAATGTATAGTTTCATTGGGACAAAGTATGAATTCATTAAAATGTATAGTTTCATTGGGACAAAGTATGAATTCATTAAAATCAATGTACTGTTCATTGGAATTATTTATTTAATAAACGTGTTCATGTACATAGGGTCAAATTTAGTGTGCAAATTCATTGAAACAAAGAAATTTTTCATTGTATTTATGTACCTTTTTGGTTCAGTTTAAACGAATCTTATATTAATAATTTATTATTAAAATAAAATATGTTACAGGATTTATACATGAATTTATACGATTTAAGATAAAGCTTCCAATTGCACAGAAAAAATTATGGCTAGAATTTTTATAAATAAATCATTGTTCGGTTTTACATAACGTGACCAGACATCCCGCTTTTGGCGGGATTATCCCGCTTTTTAAACTTCGATCCCGCCTAAAATATTTTTCCCGCTTTTTATTAAGAAATCCCGCTTTTCTAACTCTTATTTACATTTTCTATAACATTTTTACCAATATTTAAGTGTAACTAAAAATATTTTTTTCCGCAGGAAAGTTAATTTTCTACAAGTCGTTTTTTATAATTAAAAGTTTTAAATATTTTATAACGCTGATGTAGGAAGACCTCCCAAAAGATAAGCATTAGCTTGTTAAAATATTTACAAATTTTTTAACATATCTTTAGTTCTCTACTAGTGGAAGAAAAACCTCAAGTCTGATATATTTTGACCAAAAAAGTTTAGAATTTTTTTCCAGAAATAGGTTTAAAACTTTAATTATTTTAAGAATTTTATAATAAAATATAAATAAATTTTTGGAGGAAGAAATTTAGTTTTTTTCAGAGAGATTTATAGATTTTAAAAACTCATTTCGTGAGAACATTTGTGTGGGGGCTATTTAAATAATTTTTACCAATTTTATTTACCAAAATGTGCCATTTCAAAAAGATGTTTTGACATGAACTTTGATCTCATGGTTAACATAGATATTTTCATATTGTAGCTTTAATAACTATCTGGAACCATATAAACGATGTGCCTTTGTTTCGGATTGGATACTTTTTTATTTTTGTATAAACTAAAAGTTATAAAAATATAATATTGGCAGCCGATTCAAGAAGGTGAAAAGGTAACAGTATATCGGATTATTTTAATAACGATTTTTACAGGTAACGGTATTTTTAGTTATTTCGGTATCGGTATTTCGAGTTATTTCGGTAATGGTATTTTATGGGTTACTGCTGCTTCATAAACTTCGAAGTATCGGTTCAGAACCATAAAATATAATCTGTAGTCAAATATTATAATGACGAGCTGGGGTAGCCATAACTTTATTACAAGTTTTATTTAAACTTTATTAAAAATAATAATATTTCTTAAACACAAAAATAAGGTTAACGGTATTTCAGCGTTATCGGTATTTCGAGCAATTTCGGTAACGGGTTTTAACGTAATTTATTTTAGCAGTAACCATATTTTCAATTACATACATATTTCGGTAACTGCATTTTATTGGTAACGGAAATCAAGTTGAATGGTTTTTTTTTAGCGGTAACGGCAACCAACTTTAGTTTTGTTGTTAGCGGGTCTAAGAATTATATAACAAAATCTATTTCTTTCAAATTCAAAAAGTACCAAGTTTTTTTTTATCAATCCGTATTTGAATTCAATCTTAAAATTTAACTAGGAATATAATTTTTAATGTTTCAGTTTGTATTTCGATGTTCCAAAATTTGTATGGGTCGTTCTCAATTTGTAATGACTCAATTGGGTCGTGAACAAAGTGCTTACGAGAGAACAGCTGATCTAAATTTTTAATTGAGATATAAAAATAAAATCCCTCTTTTCTTTACAAAATTTTTAAAAATCACGCTTTTTCCACACAATTTTGTTAAGAATCCCGCTTTTTAGTTGTTCGCCAATTGCCAAAAATTTATTTGTAAAGGTTTTTAAATGATTTTTGCAGGAATGAAAGATCAATATATATTTTATATATTACATAAGAAATAATGGCGAAAATATTATGCTAATATGCTTTTTTATGCAATTAAAAAAAGTCCTTTAAAAAATTGACTTTTTCATGAAATCTGCTCTCCTGCATTCGTTTTTGGTCGGGCGGGAAGCAGTTTAATGTCAAATCGTTCTAAAACTATTTGTCGATAATATATCGTTAATTTTTTTTTTTTTTTTTACGTTTTATTTATATATTGAATCTGTCTTATTTTAGACCTCACAATATGTATTAAAATCTTAAAAACTAAATTAAACACTACTCGATCTCTATCGAGATCATTGGTTATTCCATGGTCCTACTATTAACGGGGTGGAAAGTCGGCTCTGCGAAGCCTTGTAGCTGACTGAACTTCAGCAAGAGATCTTGCGACTGGGTTGGGGTGAGTCTCTAGTTTAAGAATGTATTTTTCTCTGAGCTTCCTGAACTCGTCTCTTACAAGTGGTACCTCTAAATCCCTATGGATATTCTCATTTCTTATGTACCATGGCGCACCCGTCATGGTTCTAAGAATTTTTGATTGGGCCCTCTGTATAATATCAATGCTCGTATTACTGGCTGTTCCCCATAGTTGGATGCCGTATGTCCAAATTGGCTTTAAAACGGTTTTATACAGGATGACTTTATTGTCAAGGCTTAGTTTTGAATGACTATTAATTAACCAGTGAAGACTAGAAGCTTTTAACTTCATATGAAGTCTCTTGGCTTCTATATGACGACGCCAAGTAAGTCGCCTATCTAAGTGAATACCAAGGTATGTAACATGGTCTGACTGGGGTATATTTATATCATTAAGTGTAACTGGAGGACAATTTCCTCTTCTCAGGGTGAATGTAACATGATTACTTTTCACTTCATTTACACGAATACGCCAGTTTTTCAACCATGTCTCCACACGTCGGAGATAAATATCTAGTTGGCTAGATGCTATTTGTGGGTTTTCATGAGAACTGAGTATTGCAGTATCATCAGCAAATGTTGAAATAGTCAGTTCATCACATATAGGTAAATCAGAGGTGTAGATTAAATATAGGGTAGGTCCAAGAACACTTCCCTGTGGAACACCGGCTTTTATTTCAAATTCTTCTGTCACAAAGTCATTTAACTTTACTCTAAATATACGGTCAGATAGATAGGACTCCAGCAATTTGTGGGTACATGGTGGTAGTAAACATTTAATTTTATAGATTAGGCCCTTGTGCCAAACTTTGTCGAATGCTTGTGCGACATCTAAGAAAATAGCTGAACAATACTTCTTTAATTCGAAACATTTCCTTATCTCTCCAGTTAAACGATTCACTTGTTCTATGGTTCCGTGTTTTTCACGAAAACCAAACTGGTGAACTGGGACGATATTTTCATCGTTCAAGAATGGTAGAATTTTCTTTTGAAATACTTTTTCGAACAGCTTTGACAAGCAAGAGAGTAAACTAATGGGTCTATAAGAAGATGCTATTGTAGAATCCTTTCTTGGCTTTGGTATCATTTTAATCAGAGAAGTCTTCCAAATTTTTGGAAAGACTCCTAGTTTTAAGATCGCGTTGAAAATAATTGATAACACAATTATTGCCACATTCGGTAGTTTTTTAATCATTGATGGTGTTATTGAATCATATCCAGGTGATTTTCTAACATTTATATTTTCTTTAATGATTGTATCAATGTCCTCTGGGCTAACAACAATTATGTCATCATAATTTTGTGTAGTGTCAAGAGTCTCTCCCAATACAAAATCATTTGTTTGGGGATTGGGTTGAAAGACTGTGCTTAAGTAGCATGCAAATAAATTGGCCTTATCTTCTGCACTACGGGCCCAGGTACCGTCAGCCTTCCTTAAAGGACTTTGTGCCTCTACCGGTGGCTTAATATCCTTCGCTTCCTTCCAAATTGAATAATTGGTATGTTTATTATTCGTTAAGCTTTCAATATATTTTCTACTTTGGTGATCCTCTTCTAATTGAAGGCTTCTTTTTAACTTTTTGCTGGCTATGGACAGCCTCAGCTTTGCAGCTGGTGATCTAGTTTGTTGCCATTCTCTTCTGAATTTTCTTTTTTCACGGAGGAGTTTTTCAATTTCAGTATTGGAAGTAATCTTATCGTCTTTTATAAAATTTTGACTATTAGAATGTTCCATTGCTGACGTAAGTAATGACGTAAAGTCATTGACGCATTCATTAATATCTTCCTCACACTGAACATTTGGATTCGTGTGGATATGACTACTTATGTATTTTTTATATTTCAACCAATTTGTTCTATAGAATGTATTCGTAGTATAATTTCGTAAGTTAGTCCTTCCATAGTATGTTACTATTATAGGAGAATGATCAGAAGATAAATCATAAGAAATTTCAGTAGTTATTGAATTTCGGTTTATATTTTTAGATATGGCAAAGTCTATGAGGTCAGGAATTTTTCTAGGATCAGCCGGCCAGTACGTTGGATGTCCGGGGGACACGAAATCAATGCCATTTTTGCGATCAACTAGTACCTTATAAAGCTGTCTACCTCTAGGATTCATTAATCTTGAACCCCAGTACGTGTCTTCAAATTTTTCTTTAGTCATTGAAAATCTTGGTGGGCAATAAACCGAACTTAGGGTTAAACCACCTGAGAAACATTCAAGGTGAATAGATGTTGCCTGCAAGTAATCTTTTGAGAATTCATCTAGGGCATAATGTCGTATTCGATTTCTAATTAGTATACCAGTACCACCATGTGCTTTTCCATCCGGATGATTAGTAGAATGAAATGAATAACCTGAAATATAAAAATTGTATCTGTTGGTGAGATGAGTCTCGGAGACTAACATCACATCAATATTTTGCTTCTTCATGAAGTATGAAATTTCCGTTTTATGTTGGTTTAAACCATTTGCATTCCAGAAACATACTCTCAAATAACTCATTTTCTCGTCAAGAGGATTTGAATCATTTGGTTCTGCGCTCTTAGAAGCTCTTGTATTGTGTTTTGCATGGATGACATAAAGTTTGTCATATTTTGATTTAGAGAGCTAACTGTCTGCGTTAGAGTTTGCATTAAAGTTTCTAACCCTCCCGAGATTTGGGGGACATTAGGTTGTTGGTAATTCTTTCTTAAAACGTTGGCATAGGAAATATTTCCAGGATTGGCCATGCGCATTTGATTAATTGTCAAATTTGGCTTAACTGAAGCCATACCCTCATTACTATCGCCAACTCCAGAATTCATCTGATTAGTAACGGTATTAACAGGTGCTAGTTCGACAATTCCATTTCTTTTTAACTTTTGATTCTCTCTTAATCTTTTCAATAATTCCTTATACACTGGGCACCCGCGGTAATTGGCTGAATGATCGCCACCACAGTTGCCACATTTTCTTTTGAGACCTTTCTTCACAATATCACATTGTGAAGACGAGTGCAGATCTCCGCATGCTACACAAACCGTTCGTAGGGTGCAATAATTTTTAGTGTGACCGAACTCTTGACAGTTGCCGCATTGTACAGGCCCCTTTCTCTTAAGGGGTTCCTCTATAGTAACTCTGCGATTCAGTAGGTATCGCAAAGAATATATAGGATGCGTTTCATTCTTCTTTAGTTTCTCTTCGTTCGGCTCCAATTCAACTCTAAACATTGGTTGGGGAATTTTGTCTTTATTAAAAATATTTACCACTACTTTTATTTGATAGCCCAATTCTTCCAGGGCCTCCTTGATTTCAACTGGTTCAACACTGGACTCTATTCCTTTAATGACAACTGTCAAACCTTTACTACTTTTAAGTTGGTAGGTATAAAAGTTTTTTTTACAATCATTTAAATAAAGAGAGATTTTTCTATAACAATCCTCAGTGTATACTACAACTTTTGTCTCTTGAACGCCACCTTTTCTTATTGGAACAATATGAAAATTGTTTTTTCCAATAAGCTCAATAAATGACTTAACTAAATTAATAAGTTTAAAAAAAGCTTGCGTGACATTTTTTTATTAATCGATAAATATTTAACATTTTTCCAAAATTCACCATTTTGGACCAATGCCTGCAAGCCTAAATCAGTTCAAAATTTCTACATTATCCACTTATAAAGCATTGTCTTTTGAAATATATAAAGAAAAAAATTTTTTCTTTAACGGAACTTTTAGAAAAAAGTGAAAAAATTGTACTATATTTTTGTAAAAAATAGCCATTTTTCATACCAATTTCAGAGAGCTGACATACAATATTTTTCACGTCTAGACGAATTGAGATAATCCAAAAATTCTTTCAGCATATTATTGTGAAATATATAGCAAATTACAAAATATTTTTAAAAAATTTTACCTCATATACATCAGGACTTATTCCCGAAAAACTAAATAAAGTTAAGACAAAAAATCAAAAATTCAAATGTAAATATCTTTTTAAATGTAAGAGATAACTTAAGTGAGTAAGCTTATTTTTTCCTTATCTTGCCAAGCTCTTTATATAAATATAAAAAAAAAAAAAAATTAAATCAGACTTCATTTGTAGAAGTTACGATTTTTTTAAACTTTTACATACTCGAGGTAGTCAAATTTGACACCCTGTAGATTATCTTGAGTTATCACAGTGTGACTACAATAAGATTTTTCTGAAAGCTTAAGTCCTCTGCAACTCTTCCATACATTTCAATTTAATCCGAGCAGTAGTTTTGGAGATACAGATTTATTACCAAAAAAATTGCGTCTGACCCCACTGCGTGAAGGTGCAGAATATAAATATGTGTTATATCTAATATAATCTTTCAAAGTAGTTTTTGATACCGATGAACACCTTTAGAAGCGTATTTATGGGTTCTCAAAATGTTTTTGTATCCTAATTGTGTTTTAATAATCTTAACGGAGATGATTTCAATGAAGAAAATAAGTCTATTTAGCTAATAGTGTTAAGCCAAGAAATATATTTTTAAAGGCTTCCCTGAAACAAAAATATATTTGCAAGTGTTTAAAAGATGATCAGAGATGCCGTTTTTGCCCCAAAACTTCCATAAACTTAAACTGGAGTAAGTAAATTTTTTAATTTAACAAAAATCAGTCCATACTTGACCATATGTTTCACAACAAAATGAGTGTTAATATTGACACATATCGGTATTACACACATATATGGCTATTATTGACCTTAAAATTTTTACTTGTTCAGTTGTATTTAATCAAGATTTATTTATCCATTCTAATAGATATTCGCTGGATAGTTTTACAAAAAAAAAAAGATACGTGAAATACAAAAACATCCCCAAACAGTAAAGGGTAAGTAATATTAAATAAGTACATTCTTAATCTTTAATAACGATTGTGTTTCTTTACTTTAGATGAATTTGATCATTGATGGAAAAATGAAGAAGTGTCAAATGTTGTTACTGTTTATATGAACACGTTGTATTATTTTTACTATTTATTATATTTCACCACATTAAATGTTTCAATAACACTAATAGCAATATTTTATAGTATTATAAACTTTAAAACTACAATAAATGTAAAATATAAAAAAAATAAAAAAAGGGTACTATTGCTTCTAAAAATTTTTATTAAAAATTTAGTTGATTTAAAAATAAATATTGTTTGAAAATCTAAAAAAGTAAATATTATTTTTATTGTTTTATTAAAAAAAAAGTAATGGAATTTATGAGAATTTTTTAATATTTAAATTTGTTAATAGTAAAAATATTTTAATAAGAAAAAAATTATTATTATTATTTTTTTTTTTTTTCAATAAAACATTTACGAATTTGAATGTTTGATTTTTCAGTGATAGGTCCGATTTCAATAAAAAATATAACTGATTTTATAAATTTAGTAATGTAATACGAAATTTAATTTTTTCTGTGTAGCTGATCAGCAATAAATCTAAACTAAACCTTCAATGTAAAGTCATCCTATATAAGACTATCTTAATCAGTGTTGCCAAAACCTAAGTGAGAAAAAGTGCTAGAATTTACTAAGAAAAGTGCTACAAATTAAAAAAAGTGCTAAGAACAAAAACTCTTTGTATTTATTTAAAAAAGGGATCTATTATTTATTTTCAGAGTTAAATCTAAAACATTAAATAAAATAATAAAAATACATTCTTAAAATTGTTCTTTAGAAATCAAACAAAATTTTTTGAGTGGATTTTCTAAAATTTCTAATTTTATCATAAGTTATTTATCTGAATTATGTGTTATCTCAATAATGTTTACCGAAAATTTGATTTTTAAAATTTCATTTATTATTAAAAACCAAATACAGTATAAACTGTATCTGAATAATTATTGCATACCTAAAATTTGTTTGTACTCTTTTTACTGAAGCATTTTAGGAACAAACTTAACTGAAAATGAAGGAATTCAACTAGAATCAACTTTTAGATTAAATTATATCATTTCTTATTGTATTTTCTAAGTTATACTATAATTTTAATATGAAAGGACTTTTTATTGTTTAATTCGCATTATAGAGTTATGTAATGGAATGTTAGGAAATGACGTCCGGATTAACGAATAATCCAGATTATTGAGTTATTATATTCATGAAATTGATTAAAACATTTTCTCTTTAAATGAACCCTAGCCTTTTTTTGATTTTTAAAAATGCTTTAAAAGAGCTAAAATGTTTATATTTCAACAACGAAGACAATAATTTCTTATTTCCTATTATTAATTTTATTTGTACAGAATCATCCATTTTGTATATTTATGCGCAAAAAAATCAAGATTTTTTATATTTAACAGAAATTTTCGACTTCTAATAGAAATTATTTATGATATAATTATAAAAATTTTGGGAAATGCTTAATGAAAAAGGAGTTATTATTCAAAAATAATAAAAAATCACTAAAACATTGGATTATTTTTGAAATAAAAAAATAATAAAAATTTGTATGGGATTTTTTGTACGATTTTTCATTAGATCGTTTTGCTGTCAAGCGTTTTGTATTTTGCTTATAAATGTATTAAAATTTTTTTTAATATAAAAAAAATAACGACAACTAGAAAAATAAGCCTTAAAATTAAACAAGCGCGAATGTTATATTCGGCCCGGCCGAATCTATATACCCACCATCAACTTTTTCAAATTTTACGTTATATGGGAGGGGGCGGTAAAGTGGGCGGACCACGCCCATTTTTTTCCGAGTTTATATTGGTCCTCGAACTATACGTACAAAATTTCGTTGTCTTGCATGCTTTTATTGAAGAAATATCAGCAGAAAAGTACGAAACGGACACCCTGTGTTTCTAGTTTTTAGCCCATAACTTTTTTTTTTTCTGGCATTATTTTTTAGGGCATTTAAAGCTCAATTTAGCTTATTTTTTCTCAACTCCTGGCAACACTGACCAAGAGTTAAAGTATAAAATAAAATTACATTCTTTTCACACAAACTAATCAATTTGTCTACAATTACAATAATGTCTTGTTATGATGATTTAAATTAGGTAAATTGCTGTTTAAATATGAACTTATAAATATTTTAATTTTCAAGGAAATCCAAAATTGATTAAAATTTTGTTTTATTTTGATTAATGATATCGATGCAAACTCGATGTTATTTTACCATAATTATTTCTTATAACAACATACTGCCAACATTTTATTTGCAGTGTTAACTATTTATAATTGTATTGGTTTTTACAACGTTTATTTTGCTAAACACACTCCTTAAAGATCGCATTAGTTACCATCGTCAAAAACATAAAATTTTAGTTGCCGTCTTAATTTATGAAAAAAAAAAACTGATAATGTTTTTATATTACAAAAATACAAATTAATTTTTAAAAAATGTGCAAAAAAGTGTTGAAAAAGTGACAAAAATAATTCGAAAAGTGCTAGAAAAAGTGCCAGGTTCTAGATTCCCTTTTTTGGTGCTAAACGATTTTGAAAAGTGATAGATCTAGCACTAAAAGTGGTAAATTGGCAACACTGATCTTAATAAAAAATTGAACGTATGGAATTCATTTATGGGGAACTGCAAGTAACACCAGTATTGATCTTATACAAAGGGCACAATCGAAAATCCTTAGGACAATGACAGGTGCGCCATGTTACATAAGGATCGAGAATATAGTCTTAGAAGTACCATTAGTGAAAGAGGAATTTGAAAACATTCGCGGGAAATATGCTTCTAAACTGCAAAAGCATCCTAACCGCTAGCAACATCATTATTGAGAACTCAATCTAAAACACTCTTCTAAGAACTCTTTGCCAATCATAGCAAATAGTTTTCATTTTTAGACATAATGTTTTAAGGAGTTAGATCGAAAGATTTTTTTATTTTGATATTATATTACAAATCACAGAAAAATATAGCTTTTATAGTTCTAACCACTACTTATGAACTCATGGACCTTTTTTGGTAACCCTTCCATTAGAGATTTGATAGTTGTTTCACTTTTTTGGAACAGTTAGCCCATCTTTTAAAATCTTCGATATTTTGGGACACCTTTTTTGTGCTCTTCAATTCTCATTTCACAAGAGTCCAATATATCTTCACTGGTTTTTGGAGAATTGACCACTCTTGGTACAAAAACTATGTTATTGCTTTGGTACCACTCAAAACATGATGCCAAATCGGGCCAAAAATGTGTATACACATTGTGTTCTCTTATTAAAGCCTTTTTTTCAATAATTTTTTGATGTATATTTCGGTATTTATAGAGCCCACTGTAACAAATGACTTGCTCATTTTTCCGCAACTGCATAAAGCTTGTCTGCTTTTGGGTTCTAAACTTATCTTCAACATTTCTTCGAGCATTAGCAACATACAAATTTTGACCCGGAAGTTGCGAAAAATTTGCCAGTACATACGTTTCGACGTCCGTTATACAATATGAGTATTTTTTTATATGAAATTTGATTTTAATTTCCGTGTCCTAATCTTGGCTTCCAAATTTTTCCTGTCTGGAACTTTTTGGACTTTGTATGTTTTCCAGCCTGCTGTTTTTAAGAGCACTGAGCTAATGAGGCTGATTTATTTTGTAACTAAATTCGAAAGGAATATCGTTCGAATTTGTATGCTTTATATATTAAAATTCGAAAGTGGTTTCTTTCGAATCGAATTACACAATAACCCCCCAGGTTTTCTATCAATGTCAAATTCTCCTGACAGTTTGACGGCAGACCTTTAATTCATTGACCAATTTTTCAACATGGTTGTTATTAAAAATAGTAACTGCAATATTTTTCAAAGATAACTAGAATAAAAAAACTTTTAAATATTGCTTCCGAAAATAGTTGAAGCAACATGTGTTAAGATTGTTTTGATCTCACTCTTTAATACATATAGTTAGACCTACGAAGTAAAGATAGATACAATAATTTAGTAAAAGCAGTATAAAAATTGTGATTCCCGAAAGTAGGCCTTCTATGACCGATATGATCAATTATGAACCGAACCCCATTGAATTCGGCACTGTGGAGTGATTCCATGTCAAAACGGACAACAATCGGATTTGACATCTCCGATTTCAATGAAACTGCCGAATTTTCTTTCTACACATGTAAAATTTAAAGTTGAAGACTCATTTAGTTTAGAAGTTATGAACTAAAATAAAATTTAAATACTTATAACTTCTGAACTATACATAATAAAATTTTAATTTTAGTAGTATTTCAAAGATGATGATATTGCCTTTAAAATGATATGTAGTAAGTTAATTTAATTCGAAAGTTTAAAAGCCAAAATTAGATTTATAAAATTTAAACCATTATATCTCCAAAAAATTTCATGTTGGAAACTCCATTAGTTTAGAAGTTATGTAATAAAATATAAACTGAATAAAAATTGTATATAAAAAATTTCATTTTTTTAATATGAGCTCATATAAAAACATACTTTGAAATTCATTTTTGTAAATATTTAAAATTTTATATTTATCATATTTTGCTTCTTAACTCCTAAACCAAAGGAGTCTCAAACTTGAATTTTGGCGAAAGTATAGAATAGAGTTTTTATCAATATACAATTTTGTTACGAATTTTAAAATACCGTTTTTGGAGGTATTCAGCTTTAATCATCCATTTTGACCTTTGAACTTTCGAAGTATGTAAATAAATTTTATATATAATTTTTAAGTCAATATCCTTTTCTATTACTATGATTGCAATATATGATTCCAGGTTACAATAAATATATTTGTACGTAATCATTATTATGATTCCAATTTAGAATTTATTAGTAAGGTTCATAACCTTATTAATAACTTTTAGTAAGTTCTATAACCTTTTCTTAAGTATTGCTTTCAATTTCATCATGTTTTTATCATTTAATAATTCCACGTTATCATATATATATATATATATATATATATATATATATATATATATATATATATATATATATATATATATATATATATATATATATATATATATATATATATATATATAATTTCATCATATATTTCCATTTTATCATATATATTAAATAATTTCATCATACTATAATTTCATTTTATCATATATATTATTCCATATATATTATATATATGAACTAATTCCATCATAAGTATGATTCCATTTTATCATATATATGAACAAATTTCATCATATATAAAATCACATTTTATCATATATATGATCCCATATTTTCATATTTATATTCATTTGTACCACGATATGTGGTACAATCGTCATACTGAATAAAAACAAAACTTGTCAATTTATATTTGTTCATATATAAACTAAATGAGAATTATAACTACTGGACTGATACACAAAAATGTGTATTCAAAAGGCATAAAAAGTTAATGGCTTAATGGTTGTAGAATTAACCAAATTTATAAAATGAAATTAATGGTTATGTAATTGACTAAATAGTTGTAGAATTGACTAAATGATTGGATTTATTCATAAATATGATTTCATATAAACATATTTAAATACATATTATAATTCATTGAACCATATTAAAATTTTGATTGTGGGTAATCATTAAATGATTAAACAGAATCATAAACGTTGCTATCATGAACACAGTATATTTAAATCAATGAAAAATGGCTATATAATCATTGAATAGTTGTGGTGATCATGCTGTAACCATGTTTTTTCTCTGCGTGTACAATGTATATTTTATAAATTATGAGCAATATGTATGTATTCTTTTGGAAAAAATTCGACAGTTTTTTAATTTTTGTTATTTGAGCATCACATACAATAGGTAATTTCTGTAGCAAATTTCATTAAAATTGGAGATATCAAATCCGAAAATGCCTGTTTTTTGTCCGTTATTTGTGTCAAATATTAACTTGATACCAACATTTGTATGCGATTTATGCACGTTAAAGTGATTTTCGGAAGAGGGGTTAAATGGGGCCAATTATGAAATTTGGCATATTGATTTACGATCATATATAATTCTTTGTTCTGAATTTCATTAATATATCACTATATTTAAGCATTTATTTACATTTAAAACATTTATGATTGGGAGCATAGGGTTTATGCTCCCAAGATTTCCGAGAAATTTGCAATTTTTCCTGTTCCCTGGAGTTTTAAATGCACTTAAATGGAAGAAAACTGTATATATTTTAACAATAAATTGTATATTTTAGTAAGTTTTTTTAAAGATGATTAAGCTAAAAATCCGGCATGAATTCAATTAAATATCTTAGTAAAATATGAGACCTAAATATTAGCAAGTAAAAAAGTATAACTGATTGATAGAATCTTGTAGACATTTTAAATGTAAAATAGTCAGTAGTTTAAATAACATGCAGTACATTTTCAATCCTCTTTTAAATCTGCTAATGTAAATATTTATTTCCTATTTGGGTCTATGTTGTTCAAATAATGAGAGAAGTAATAGTTATCGTTAGTTTTTAATCCGGGATCCCGGGAATGTAACAATCAAATTTGGTTGTATTTTAAAAGATGTGGACCAAAAGCCAAATGCATATTATGCTCTAATTCCAATACAAAATCCAATTTATTAATATTATATTAATTTTTATTTTAACTTTATGCATAGAAATCTCCATTAAAACAATAACATCGCACATTTACTTCAAGAATGTCATAACTCAACAAACGAGTTTTTTGAGTTTTATCAAGCTTTATCTTCTGTAAAAATATTGTGAGCATATATTTTATAGCAACCGTTTGAGAAGATAATTTGACATAATTTTTTCTATTAAGTTGAATGACATTTGTATCCAAAATTTCGTAATTTTTGGCCAGTTATGAAAAACATATTTAAAAAATTAATAATTGTATTTATTCATGCTCAAGTTCATTATTGTAATAATTTCTCAGAATACAGAAAAAGATTTATCAGACACTAGCAGGATGGAATGCATTTTCTGATCCGCTACGATCTTCGTCAACATCCATTTGTGCCTTTAGTGCTAATAACTTTACAAAAGCTTTTTCTTATATTTATTGTATTCTACATTATTACAATGTTGTTTTACTGCTCTAGCTAACCGTCAGTAAGCTTAGTATGCTTGTTTTGTATGTTTGTTTAGTCCGTTACATTATTGGTTCTATACTAGAATTCCAACATACAAACAGTAAGTAAGTTACAGCGTGCCCTCGTATTCATGTAGAATACAATAAATATAAGAAAAAGCTTTTGTAAAGTTATTTCAACTTAATACTTAAGAATTTAGAATATGTAAAGTGATGAAGTTACGTATTCTAATTCTTCACAAATGGATGCTGACGAAAATCGTAGCGATCAGAAAATGCATTCCATCCTGCTAGTGTCTAATAAATCTTTTTCTGTATTCTGAGAAATTATTACTTGAGCCTGAATAAATATTCAAAAATTATTAACTCATATAAAAAGTTCGAAATAATATTCATCATTTACAAAAATTATTTAAAAAAAATTTGAAAAAAATGTTGGTCCATTAACCGTCATTTTAGTACGTAATGTGGAAAAAAAAGTTCGATATTTTTTATTGCAAAATGGATAAAAATTTCATAATTTTGTCCTTTTGTGGTAAATATGGCCCATATTAAATTATTTTCAACAAACTTGTTCAAAAAAAATGCACTAAAAAGTTTTCTAGCTAAACGAAATCCCATGGAGCAGTGTTGCCATTTCGGTATTTTTTCTGCTAGATTTGGCAAAATGGATTTACAAATTGCATATTTATTTTGAAAAATTCTGCTAAATGCTTTTTAGCATAATCGACTTATTAACAGTAGTTTTTTTAGCATATATTTTTATTATTTTTTTTTATTATACTTTTAATTAATATTTTAAATAAACAGGTTTCAGATCTGAATTTACAATACTTGAAACTAATAGTGCCAAATTTTAGCACCATAGCACAGAGGGCCAGTCAGATCGATTTTTGGCGGAAATGGTAAAAAATTCACTTTTCAGGTCATTGGACTTGCTGATTCCAAAAATAAACTAAAAAATAAAAAATTCTAAATGGCGGAAACAAAATGGCTGCCAAAATTTTTAAAAAATTTTCGGATTCAGCTAAAATTTTGTGTATAGACAGCTACTTAATTTGAAACTGAAATCAGAATTTGAAAAAAACAAAATGGCGGACTCAACATGTTTCTTTATGTTAATTTCTTCAAAAATATATTTTTTTATAATCGATAAATGTGTCAAAAACCAAATACAAGAAAACTTTGAAATCTGTATTCTATAAAATTATCGAAAATATTAAAAAAATTCAAAATGGCGGAAACAATAAGGCGTCCAAAATTTTTTGTTGGCGTATCTTTCTAAAATTAAGTTTTCTGTTTGTTTTGAATTGAATTCAAGAACAAACATTAAAAAATCAAGTAAGAAAGTTATAGTCGGTCTATTCCGACAATATAAAACCCTACACCATTGTGTTGTACATTAAAAAGATTTCCGAAATTTTCGAAAGTGGACCTAATATGAAATTAGTTTATATGATTTTTACTGATTTTAAAGTTAATAGTGTCAAATATTGCCATTACACTGTAATTTATGTTAGATTTTGGGAGTTAAAGTGATTTTCGAAAGTGGGCTTTATATACGAGCTATGCCTAATTGTGGACCGATCTGATATTTTGTACTCTGATTTAATAATGTATTAAACTTATTTGTACTGAATTTTATTGAAATAGTGATATAAATAAGGAATTTCTAAGTGTTAAAACCTTTTCGTGGGGTATTTGTATGGGAGCGAGTTGAAATAATTGACGAATCACGACCAATTTCCATACTGTTTTTCTTCTTTTAAATAGAGATAGAAAATTAACTGCATCTATAATTATATTGAAAGTATCCATTTTTGTGTAAATACACTGGATAATTATTTATTTGAAAAAATATCTAAAGGTTTTCTTAAAATTTATGTTATTTTGATATCTAGGAACACTATTATAAATTGGTGCGATATGATCATTTATCCTTTGGAGCAAGTTTGGGCAAATTTTTTCAAAAAATAACATTCTATTAGATATAAAAAAAGAAAAAAAAAATTGCTTTTATAGGACTGAGGATTTGTGTGGATTTCTTTGGAAGGAGGTTAGTATCAAAAAAAATTTAACTTATTTGATTAAAATTTAAAAAAATTACTATATGTAAATAATTTAAATTCGGGTTATTTTTGTTATAATTGCCGATTTAGATGTTAATTGATGTGAAAAAAAATTTCAGTTTTTGTCATAAAAATATGTAGCAAAAACCAAAAAAATGGCCCTTCAATAAAATTAATTTCTAACAACCTTTTTAACTTTGGATCGATACAGAAGGAAATGGTGTAGATGGTTAACAAAAAAAAAAATTTCGGAAAACATGCTTTTAAATGTTCCTAATAATTTGCTATATTCGTTATTTTCAAATTCTTAAAAACGACTTATGGCCAAAAATCTATCTCTCTGGCCCTCTGTGCATAGTTTTCATTTTATAATCATGACCAGGGAAACCACAAATATGCAATTGCATGTTTTTTCCTGGACGTTGAATGAAACCATCGATTAAATATTTATTCGTTTCAGAACAAATAAATCATTTTACATCGATTTGTTAATGCATATTTTTGTATATTTTACTCTTAACGGCATATTTTTGCACTTGGCGATTTTTAATGCATATTTATAGAATATCTTGTTATTTTTAGGTCATATTTAACTTTTTTAGAGCATATTTTGTCATTTTAAGGATAATTTTTTTATACCTCATGAAATGTTTTTCAAATTTGATTTTATAAAAATGAGAAAACAAAAAAAAAAAAAATAATAATAATAATTTTAAAATTAACTTTAATACCATTTTATCGTTGAGAAGCTTGTTTGGTAGCAACAAGTTTGAATATTATGATTGAAGTTTATGTTGTAAAAACAATGTTTTTTGTGAAAGCTTATCGAGCCCTAACCTCGAAAATGTCGTAAGTGCAGAAAATAAAACTTTACAGGAGAAGCATTTTTGTATTGTTTACACATTGTTATATGTATGAAAAATATCACGATAAAATTACTTTCGTTATAAATCTGAAATGATACGATACGTCGATGAATTTTGACAAATGATTCAAAATTATAGATTTTTATCAGGTTACGATATTTTGGCGGTCAGTGATCGATATGATAATTTCTGACCTAATAATAGTGTCTAGAATTAGATGGATAAGAAAATAAAAGATCAGTAACGTTTTCATGAGATACAGTAAAAAATAGGGAATCAAATTTCGACGCGGTTAATAAATTTCAGTTTTGTCTTATTTTATAACGTTGAAATATTAATAAAACCCTTTGTTTTAATGAAAAACATAATTTTGTTAAACAATTATACAAAATCTTTGTTAAGTGCATATTTTCGAGTTTTTTAGAGCATATTTTTCGTTTTTTACTGCATATTCAATACGCATAAAACCCATTTTTTAGAGAATATTGTGGTTTCCCTGATCATGACTGTTGTTCAAAGTTCAAAAATTTAGAAAAAGGGCTTAAAATTACTTTACCTTTTGCCATACTTATAAAAATTAATATGACTTTGTTGATAAATTCTGCACTATTTTTGTTATTGTGCAGATTTTCAACAGTTTAGTTTTTAAATTTCCTGATGTCTGAGCATTCCTGAACGGAATACAAATATTGAAATAGGGATTGATACTTGTTTTAATTTTGCATATTTTGAGCTATATATTGTTGATGTGCCTGAAATAGTCAACGTAGTAAGAGCGAAGTTTGTTTTTCGCGTGGCCCATTCACAGTTTCATTAAAAAGTTTTTTTGTTATTGTACACAATAACATCGAAGGAGCATTAAAAATAAATTTAATTAAAAAGTGTCACATATATACTTTCAATATAAATCAAAATGTAAGGTAAAGATATTGAATTAATAATACAAGTATGATGGGAAAACTTACGTAATTGGGACAGCAACATGAAAACAACATCATTTTGGATACAAGTGTATAATTTCAAAAATTCGGTGGATGAAAGCTTTCGAATAATTGTCTAAATTTGTAAAATCTTTATTAGTTTTACCCTTCTCTAATGCTGAAGTGGAGCTTTTTTAGCGCTATCCTTGGCAAATATATTTCTTAAAGGCTGATCTATATTATTTATAGATTTGTTTAAACGACATTTTAAATCTTAATAATCAAATTTAAAATAACTTGTAAAATGATTGACACGAAATTTGTCATATGTCAATATTTTCTTATGATATTTCAATTTCGAAAAGAGGATCTTGCCAAAACAATATTTATTGTAAATCTTGTAAAATATAATAACTTCATTTAACAAAATGAGAGTGTAAAATATTGACTGCAATATAAGTTATTTAAATAAGAATATTAAAACACATACATATACAGTTACGTACAAAAAATTTTTTGAGTTTTCGACATTTTTTTTAAAGTAAAACTTTTAACGCCAAATCATTGCCAATATTCCTTTTTTTAGTAGTAATTCCTCTTTGTTAAATTTTGTTTGTAAAATTTTTATGAAACTTTACTTTTTTTTAAATCCTGATAACGATATTAAAAATCAAAAATGGAAAAAAGATGAGAATCATCGTTTATTTCAAATTCCTAGAACTATTCGTTTCAAAAAGGATCTATAGATTTGGAACTTTAAAAATATCGGTAAAATCGAAGGTCTTAACAAAAGATAAGTACCGAAATCGATCATTATAGTTAAATAATTCTATTTTCAATTAAAAGGCAGCAGTTATAGAGAATTTAAAACGATTTAATGAAAAAAAAGTTCTTTAGGAACAGAAAACCACCAACAATTTTTATCTAGTCCTTTTAATGCCAATAAATCGATTCAAAATTCGGTAGGAATTTAAATTTCTTCTGAGAACATGAGAAAACAATTGGCGAAAACACAATTTATTCCAAATATCATTCTGGAAAGCCACAGTCTTATAATACAGAACGGGAAAGGCCTCAAATAGTATCCTCATGTACACAAAAGTATAAAAATTGCGTATTATCCTCTAAAAAATTTATATTTATACTCTAGAATGGTCTTCCAAAGAAATAATGTTTCCTCCAATTGTTTTCTTATGTTCCCAAAAAAAATGTATGTTTCAAGTAGATTTTGAACCGAATTAATAGAATTAAAACTTACAGACTTGGTAAAATTTTTAGATGATTTTCCGTTTCCGAAGAACTTTTTTTGCACTTAATCTTTTTTAATTGATCTAAAGTTCTGCCATTTAATTGAAAACAAAAAGTATATAACTATAATGATCGATTTCGGTACTTATCTTTTGTTCACTTATCTTTTTTTCAAACAAAATTACTGCTGACCCTATTTTTTTGTCCACACTGAAAAAGGACTACTTGTGCTTGAGACGATGTACCGTTTTCGGGATAATGTTTACGGGTATTATTTTTATATGGGTTTATAACCCAATATATTCGCAATGATTTGGCATTAAAATTTTGTCGAAAACTCAAAAATTCAAATAAATATACTTGACCCTATTTTTTGTCCGTAACTGTATGTACATTCTTAATGTAAAAATAGGTAAATCAAAAAACACCTTTCAAATAAAATTTTTCTTAAATGGAACACATTTTACGACTGTTTCGTTTATAAAGTTAATGTTACGATCTTTAGTCTTTTATCAACATTCATGTAATTTTTTAAGACATGAACATAAAATTTTTGTATAAATGTAGTTTGGGTCAGTAGTACATTAGAATCCAGCAAATAAATCCAACATTAATTATTTCAGTAGTTACGGCCTTTTGCATTTTAGTTGACGATATATATAGGTATATATAAGAATATGTATATCTAATAGAGCCCTGCAAACTGTGTCTTATAAGACATTGCAAGCCACTACTGTTCTACTTAAAACCATACAAATACTGCGTGTGCGGTTCAACTTTATGAACAAATCTTGCGTGTGTTATGATAGCGAACAAACAAGACTCTCAAATAATATAAGACATTTGACCACTTGTTTGCTTCAATAGGAAAAAAAGGAAGAATTTTTCTGTTTTCTACATCTGCTCAAAATAATAGATACACCTAGTGAGATTATATTAAAGCGACGATAACATTGGAAAATTCTTCAGAAATAATTCTAATTTTATTCTTTTAGTAAATTATTTGATCTGGCAATGATACTTTAATGAAAAATATGGCAAGTATGTGCATAAAAATTAATTTACACATACGTTTTCGATTTAAATACCAAAAATTGTTGCTCATAATAATAGATACAGTTAAGTTATTTCTATTTTTTTGTTTATTAAATCGAACTCTACTGTACTTTTTTGATTATTTTTACATAATAGAATAAGAAAAGTTGCATTTAGGTTGAAAATATTATAAAGAAATAGTATTCTGAAATAATATTTTTGGATTTCCGGTACATAATTGGTTAAGTTAATTTTTATACCAAATAAATGGTTAGTTAAGGACATACATGTCCTCAAAAGCATAAATTTGTCAAAAAAAAAAAGCGTCGAATTGGTGTAAAATGGCGGTTAAATTTAAAAAACTCCTTTTTATTCGATTATTGTCGCGGTTTTAAATGATATTAATATGTTTTTCATAAATCTATCAATATTTAAGTGTAATGAGTACTTTCATGCGACTTATTTTTAAAAATTGTAAATTAAACCTTTTGAGAACTAAATGCATAAAATTGACCCTTTGGCTCATAATGGGTTAATTACGTGTTATCTTCAATAGTAACAGGATATACCATTTCTATGGTACATTAAAACGAAATATATAAAATTACGTGTTTGAAACATGAAAATATGAAAAAAAAAATTTTTGTAAAATCTTAATATTCCGCGACTGAAAAGAGACATAACAATTATTTAAATGAAAATTCAAAGTCGTAGTATGCCTCTATTATAATTTGAAGTTAATTTTCTTTTAACCAAAATTTTTATAACAATATTGAAATAAATACGTAATTTCAGAGGTGTTTTAAAAATGGTCTAGCTCACGTAAATTTTAACATTGAGATGTAATATTTTATTATTTAATAAAATAATTTATAATTTAAAAATAAAGGCATCAAGCTCTAAGAAAAATTCCAACAAACCTGAGAGATTTTATAGAATTTTTAAAATATTTTTTTACAACAATAAAAATATATTGGAATATAATATAGTGTAGTTTATAGATATGGGTCAGTAGATTATTACCCCATTTTTAGAATTTTAAATATACGTTTAAAATCGAGAGCTACATCCGAAAGACCGATTTTTCGGACTTCGCAGTTTTAAAATTGTATATCTAGAATACCATTTGAGCGAATTAAATTTTTTAAACTGTATTTGAAAGACAAGAAATTATCCTTTTTAAAAAGTATATACGATTTTTCGCAGTTTTAAAATTTTATATCTAGAATACCAGTTGAGCGAATTAAATTTTTTAAACTGTATTTGAAAGACAAGAAATTATCCTTTTTAAAAAGTATATACGATTTTTTTTTAACACCAAAACTATGTTGAATAGTTAAGACACAAAATCAGTTTTTAAATTTTTGCTTCTATTATTTTGAAGTAATATCAATTTTTGAACCACACTTTATTAAAAGACATATTTTTTAATACATAATCTAATTCTATACTTCATTAGTAAAATAAAAAGGTATCGCTTGATGAAATCGGATGAAAATTGTGGAATTGGATTCATCTCTGTAGATATGTAGGGGAAGGAGTTGGAATTTTAAAAAACAAAATACGCCATTATTTTTACTGATGCAAAAACCTTCTAAAAAGATATGATATCCAAATATAAAAAGAAATGTTTCTTTTCGAAACGAACCCTAATATGTATGTATATAGTAGTTCTTATTGGTGCATATGGAACAAGAATATATGTGACGGGACAAAATAACAAATAATATGACCTAAATTTTGTTTAACACCGTTAAGCACTGTGGTGGGAAAATCAACATTTGGGAATGTTTTTCATATCATGGTCCATAGTTTAGATAAGAGGTAACATGGATGCCCCAATGTATGTGGAAATAGAACAGTTGTCTTATTCAGAGAAGAATATGCTATTCAAATGGGTGTTTTAGCAGATAAATGTTCGTAAGAGACGAGCAAATTGACAAAAGTAAATGCTTTTCCGAAAATAAAAGTGATGATTTAGAGTGACCGACTCGGTCACCATATCTGATCTGCATTGAAAATTTTTGGAGAGATGTCAATGATGCTCATTTAAAAAAGAAACCGGGAAATTTGCTGGAATTGTGGACGCCAGTGCAGTCAGATTTGAAAAATATTCCCATCGAGAGGACCAGGAGTTATTAGTGGCCTCAGCGCCCGTCGCAGCGCTAGATAATGGTCAGTAGATTATTAACCATTTTTAGAATTTTAAATATACATTACAAATCGGGAGCTATATCCGAAGGACCGCTTTTTCAAACTTCGCGGTTTAAAATTTTATATCTAGAATACCAGTTGACCAAATTAAATTTTTTTTTAAATTAGAAAGACAAGAAATTATCCTTTTTAAAAAGTATATATTAATTTTAATGAACAGCAAAACTATCTTGAATATTTAATACACAAATTCAGTTTTTGAATTTTTTCTTCTATTATTTTGAATTTATATCTACAGTCATAGTCATATATATTTACACTTTTAAAAATTTTATGAACATTTGGAAAAGAAGTCAAATATTTTTGTTGTTATAAAATATTTCGAAATATTTTTTTTGTTGTTGTGTAGCCTGAAATGTCTAGAATATATTGTAGTAGTTTCTGAAAAAGTCGCGGCATTCATTTCTGAAATTAAACGAAAAACTCGTATGAACTTTTTACATTTCAAAATTATTTACACAACTTAAAAAATCAATTAAATTTTGCTTAATATTGCAAAACAAAAAATGGCTAAAAATCTTAGATGCCCATCCAAAGCACATTTGTGCTGAGAGCCTCACACATATTCTTACGCTCTTTCATTTAGTCTTCGCTTTCTAAAAGATATTATAAGGTTCTAACTTACATTTTATTTTGTTATATTGAATATAAAAATAAAATTTTTTTACTTCCTTATTTTTTAAATATACCACTGAAGTTTCAATAAAAATTATTTGCGTTATTTTCTAAAGAAACACAAATTTTTTTTTTTTTAATTAACCTTGATTACTTTTTTTTTAATTGACCCATCTTTTCTTTAAGTGCTTTTTTTTACTAATACAACTACAATTTTATCATGGGCATCTATGCTATAAGATATTATATAATCTTGAGGTTCAAACACAACTTTAGTAAGTTGCAAAAATATAATAATAGTGGAAAAAATTATGAAGAAACCTATCAATGCCAAGTTAAGATTTAAATGAAGGTTTAAAATGATATATCATCATTATGGTTTAAAAAAAGGAATGGGAGTAGTTAAAGGCTGATATGAACTTTAATTAAAATTTTTAATTTTAAGAAAATAAAAACATTTTAAAGAGAGATTAGATAAAATCTAAAAGAAAATTTTAACATTGGCTTGGAATATTTGCAAATTTTTTTGAAATCGTAGGTATTTTCGGCGAGAATGTATGATTTTTAGAAAGTTTATGATGTCCGCATTATAGAAAGTGCAAATTAATTAATATATGCAATTTCCAAATATTACCAGACTACATTGTTATAAATTTTATTTTTGTATTGAATTTTCTATGCAATTAAAATAAATCAAATATTTTTACTTAAATTTTTTTCTAAAATCGCGAATTTTTCTACAGAAAAATAAATATTGAATCAATATATTACACATTTTATAATGTAAACACTATAACCTTTTAAAATATCATACTTTCTCGCTGAACAAATGGATGACTACTGAGAATTTTGGAAATATTCTAAGCTATGTTAAATTTTTCCGACAGATTTTTCTTAATTTCTCTTTAAAATGTTTTTATTTTCATAAAATTATGTCTTCTAATTAAGGAATATACCAGCCTTTAACTATTCCCATTCCTTTTTTTCAAACCATATGATGATGTAGCATTTTAAAACTTCTTTTAAATCTCAACATCGCTCTGATAGCTTTTTTTCATAGTTTTTGCCACTAGGATTTTATTTTTCCGACTTATTGAAGTTGGGTTTGCATCTCAAGATTATATAATATCTTATAGACAAGATTTTTAGCCATCTTTTGCAATATTAAGCAAAAATTAATTGATTTATAAAGTTGTGTAAATAATTTTGAAGTGTAAAAAATGTGTGTAAATACTTCTGAAATGAAAAGTTCATACGAGTTTTTTGTTTAATTTCAGAAATTAATGCCGCGAATTTTTCAGAAACTACCACAATATATTCTAGACATTTCAGGCTACACAACAACAAAAAAATTATTTCAAAATATTTTATAATAACAGAAATATTTGACTTCTTTTCCAAATGTTCATAAAATTTTAAAAAGTGTAAATATATATGACTATGACTGTATTTTTGACCCACACTTTTTTAATAGACATACTTTTTTTAATACAAAATCTAATTCTATACTTCATTTGTAAAACAAAAAGGTATCGCTTAATAAAATCGGATGAAAATTGAAAAACTTGAAAAAGCCGTAAAATCTTCATGTATCATAAGTAATGGAAAAAGCCATATAAAAGTAAAATAACAAGATTTTATGAGTTGTACACGTTTTAAACACTTCACTGGATCTACAATTTTCATCCGATTTTATCAAGCGATACCTTTTTGTTTACATTTTCAAATGTAAATATTTAAGTATCTATAAAAGGTATCTCAATAATATTGTACTTTTATAAAACTTGAGACTCCAAAGAATACAAATATGCTTATTATTTTTGTTTAAAATTATCAGTCGCTGAATAAATATAAAAATTGCAAAAATTCGGAAAAAAAATTTTGGACACTTTTTTCACACTATTTTTGAAGAACTTTTGTAAATTTCATAAAACATATAATAAATGCTCACAATTTTCTTATATTTTATACGTTTTTTTGACACTATGTCAACATTGGATGTAAAATTTTTTAACCAGTTTTCATCCTTATCAATTTTTTATGACACCCATATTCAGTGTGTTTTACGGTTTCTTATCATAACCTTTTTCCTGATTTACTTTTCGATGCCAAATCTAGCCGGAGTGTTAATCTGCACATTATTTAGTATTTTAATTGATATGACATGATATGACATTGTGTTTTCTTTGATGTATCATACCGAAATTATCATTGATAAACTAGGATTTTTTTGACTTGAAGTTGGTTGATGCCGTGTTCAAAAAAATTTGCTCTAAATTAATTTTATGTTATTTTCCAATTTTTAAGATTATTAACAGTTTGGATTTAATAAAAAAGTATTACATATTTAAAATCTTCGGAATTCGCAGATTCAGAAAAGTATCCGATCTATACTATTGCTTACAGCGACAAAAATATTTACGTTTTAAAATGTAAACAATTTTTCGATTACACATTTTTTCTTATGTTTTGCAATTTTTAAGATATTTTGTTGACTGATATCTCGAAACTAAAAATGTAAATGTATATACATATATTCTCAAGACTTTACAGAATCAGAATCCTTTTAGCTTTTTCCAATACTATACACTGTAGCTTAAATATATGCTATTGAAAATGTAAAAATTTTTACGTTTACATACTTTATTACCACAAATTGTACAAGTACACTTGACTACTTTTAATTCTCAAAATATAGATGAAAGAGTTTCTCTAGCAGATAGGATCTATAAGTGTCTACTGTAAAACATAATTCAAAAAACAATATTGAGTTTTCAATACAAAAATTGGCTGAATTATCTGCAAATCTTTGTCAAAATTTAAATAAGGTTATTTTAGAAGTAGGAGAATTAAAATACAGAGGACGCTCACAAGAAATCTCGTAATAATACAGAATTTTGTTGGTATCATTGAAGATTTGATAGAACTTATAAATGCATTAAACCATGTAGTTTTGAAAATAATAACCAAAACAATTCTTTAAACTAAAAACTACCATCATGTCGGTGGCTTATGATGGCAAAAGTGAACCTTTTTGACAATATAAATAAATTTTTTAATAGACACTTGTGCTGTTGTTTCAGTAGTTCCATATTCAAAATTTAAGTCAGTAACTCGAAAATCAGATTTCGAATTATACGCTGCTCATGGGCCAGTTATTCGTACATATGGTACAAAACTTTTTAAAATTAATTTAGGTCTTCGAAGAGATTTTGAATTTCCCATTTTGATTGTAGAAATTGATACCCCTATTATTGGATTTAATTTTTTAGAAAAGTTCGGTTTAATTGTTGATGCTAAAAATAAAGAATTGATAGATTAAAAAATTTCATTACGAACAAAAGGATCTTAAAGATTTTGTTCAATTTATTCTTAAAACCTCATAAAAAGATACTAACAAATTTATAGAATTATTAAAAAATTTCCTTCTATAACTGCAGAACCTGACTATACAAAGTCAGTTGAACATAACACTGTTCATTTGTAGACCTCGTCGTCTAGATCCTATTAAACTTAAAATCGCTAAGAATGAATTTGAATATTTAGTTAAAAATAGGCGTTTGTAGACCATCTTCTTCAACATATGTATGCTTCTTCATTACATCTTGTTCCGAAGAAAGAAGTAAACGATTGGAGACTTGTAAAGATTATAGAAGACTTAATTGTATTACAGTATGATCGTTACCCATTACCTCACATACATGATTCTAAGCATTAATTTCAAAAACAAGAATTTTTTTTTTTCGAAATTGGACTTAGTGAGAACATATCACCAAATTCCTGTAGCAACAGAAGAAATTCCAACAGCTATCACAACACCATTTGGAATGTTTGAGTTTTTAAGAATGCCGTTTGGTCTAAGAAATAGCGCTCAAACCTTTCGAAAGACCTGAATCTACATCAAAATTACACATTTTTTTGGGTATGGTTAATTATTATCATAGATATGTGCCAATATTAGCTTCAGAATAGCCCTATCTACGTTATAATGAAAAAGACGAATACAAATTAAAATAAGAAACTTGTTTGGATTGATTTTTCGATAAAATCATTTGAGAATGTTAAGAAACTTTTCGCAAAGAAAACATTACTTACTCATTTTGATGTCCATAACCAACTATAATTATCTGTAGACGCTTCATATTTCGTAATTTGGAATTTTTTAGAAGGACGTGATTTCATTGTATATACCGATCATAAACCATTAACATTTGTTTTAGATTCCAAAAGTGATCGGTCTCCAAGACAAACTAGACAATTCGATTATATAGCCCAATTTACAAACAATATTCAGTATATTATAGAGAAGGAGAATATTGTTGCAGACTCGCTTTCACATATTCATGAAATTGATGCTATATCAACAAATAATATTAATACTGATGTGCTTTATAATGAACAACAAAACGACAAAGACTTAAAAGCAATAATATCTAAACCAAATTCGAAATTTAATTTGAAAGAGATATCTATACCAAATGTTAACATCAAAATATGGCGTGATGTCTCGAAAAGATCTCTTAAACCTTATGCTCCACCAACTCTGAGAAAAACGATTTTTGATAAAATTCACTCTTTATCTCATCCTGGAACAAGAAGTACTAGAAATTTAATTCAAAATAAATATTTCTGGCCAAAAATGAGAAAAAAGAAATGGGTTGCGAAATGTCATTCATGTTAATGTTCAAAAATCAATAGATGTACGAAATCTCCAATTAAACCTATTGATATTCCAAATAATCGTTTTGGTCAAAAACATATTGATTTGGTTGGAACATTTCCTGTTTCTAATGGGTGCAGATATATTTTGACAATCATTGATAGATATTCTCGTTGGCCGGAAGCCTATTTCTTACGTGACATAACTGTTCGTTCTGTTGCCAAAGCTTTCGTTGAAAATTACGTATCACGTTTTGGTGTACCTCTAGCAATAACCGTAGATCAAGGTACTCAATTTACATCTACACTTTTTAATGAATTAATTTCATTACACGGTTCTCATAAAATTCATAAGTCACCATATCATCCACAATGGAACGAACTAATTGAACGATTTCAAAGACAACTTAAATCTGCTTTAATATCATCACCTAATTGGATAAAGTGGTCCGAAATGCTCCCACTTTTTTTACTACGTTCACACAGTGGTTCCAAAACGTTTTTTTTTTTTTTTTTTTTTGGAAATAATTCAGTAACTTTTGAACCGATGGAGATATCTCAATAAAATTTCACATGGTCAGAGGTGAGTTTTCGAGTTGATTTGGAGGAGTACAGACCCCTAGCGGGTCAGGGGGGGTAGTGGGAATACCTTTTTGGAAAAAAAACCAAAAAAATTTAAAATTTTTTTAAAGTTCCAACTTCAGATTAATATAACTTTTTAACGAATTCATATATTTATATGATTCTTGCAGCAATATTATTCAGAATTTTGTAAGGAATCTAGCGAATATTTAAAAAAATTTAGGGGCAATATTAAGCGCGCCAAGTTCAAA
The DNA here is from genome assembly GCA_951394005.1 of Protophormia terraenovae. Lineage (NCBI taxonomy): Eukaryota > Metazoa > Arthropoda > Insecta > Diptera > Calliphoridae > Protophormia > Protophormia terraenovae. The sequence continues at coordinate 52,291,001 of OX596075.1, forward strand.
AAACTAAAAAATAAGCTGAAAATAAGGTTAAAATTTATTTCGACCCGAATATCTCTTAAACTAAAAGAGATAACCTAGACATGTAAGCGTATTTTTTGTAGAAATTTACAACGATTATTTATATATAAAATTTCTTTTCTGTCATATCATAAATGAAATTTTGGCCATTTTAAAAAGAATAATAATAATATTATCACTTAAAAATGCATTTATAATGCAAATGCAATTTTAGGATGCATTTTTGAAAAATGTCTATCCTTTAAATTTTTTTCTCCCTTTAATATAAAAAAATTATTACGTTTGCTGAAAATTGCAATATAAATTGTTATGGGACAAAATGGTCCACTATTTAAAAAAAAATTAAATATTTCTTAAAATTTTTCATAAATTTATTTATTATATTTTTAATTTTTGTATTTTTGTGAGTTTATTTTAAAATTAATTTTAATCATAATATTAAAAATTTATTATTATTATATTAAAAAAAATTATTTATATGATATCTATTTTTCCTAGATTAAATGCTGATGTATAATGTGATAAACATAATTGTCTTCAGTATTAAGCAAAAATATTTAAAATCAAGAGTAGAAATTTCTTAAAACTATTTTTGATTTATGAGTCATTCTATTTAAAACCAACATGAAAAATTGCAATTTTGGACTTTACCTCTCCGAATTTAATAATATTCGGCACAATCATTATCCTTGTCAAAACTAACCCTAATTAAAAATTTCAGATAATTTCTACAAGTGTTCATTGTGACGAATAGTTAAAGGTAATGAAATTACCTTTTACAAGATACCTGAAACATTTTTTTATGTTGAATTTTATTGGTGGATAATTCGCGAATTAAATTTCGCGGTCTCGTATCTCCAAAAATGGTATTTTTAAATTCGTGAAAAAAAATATATGTACATCCTGTAAATTCATTCCTGTACAGCCATTCTGTATGTTCTCTGTAAGTATCGTGATGGAACTGTCAATGGCTTCTGAGTTATTACAAAAAATATAACGCAGTGTGAAACAAAAAAATAATTATTTTGAAAGAAATTTCAAGCATGAATTTGTTCACTTTATTCGGTGTGATTTTTTTCAATAACTCAGAAACTATTAAGAGTCCCAGCACGATACTTACAGAGAACATTCCAAATATCATTAAATTTGGAAAAGGTGAGAAAATCAGCTGGTTGGTTTCAAATGGAATGACTCAACACAACTCTGTACTTTTGAATTAGTCTTAGATTTGACAAGAATAATTATTGTGCCAAATATTATCAAATTCGGAAGAGGTGAGGAAATCAGCTGGTTGGTTTTAAATGGAATGACTCTTATACATTATAATTTACTAAAAGAGTATAACCAAAAAAATTAAAAATTTATAAAAAATTTTAATTTTTGTATGAAAAAATTTATGGAAATTTAAAAAAAGAAAATAATAATAATAAAAACAGTAGATTTTCTTGTCCCAGAATAATTTTTTTATATTTTATAGTAAAGATATTGCTTTGTAATATATTAAAAGAAAATTAAAATCGAATGGACATATTCATCTTCTAAATCATTAAAATCCGTTTACAACCTTTAGAGATATTGATGTGTAAATTTTTTAAAATTCAAAAAAATAAAAATTGTGATATTTAAATGGCTCCATAAGTTATATGGGTACCAAATATGAACAAAATCGGATGACCTACCGTAAAAAAAATTGCCATTTTTTATAAATATCTCATTGAATATATCTTCATCACCTACACTTAAAAAAATAAGAAAATGTTTTCGGTTATTAACATTACTCAATAAATGTTGTATAGATAAATAACAACTAACTAATATTATAGTTTTTTTTTATTACACGAAAAGTTAAACGGTAATATTCTGTATTTTGAATAGGGCAGTCTAATATAATTTAATTATAAGATAAATTCTGGAGGAACTATGGATCGTAAATAATGAGGCCCAAATTAGTTCAAATTGCATTTATGCAGAAGACTTAAACTAGTTATTAAATCTAAAAATTTTAAAACATTTTTGACATTAGTTTTAATCACATTTAGATCTTTCATTTTGAAATGAATTGATGTTTTTCTTTAATAAAAAGAAATAATTTTACATGCCTATTCACAGAAAAATTATGACTGAAAAATAGTCATAAAACACAAATTGTGACTATAGTCTTTAATTTTCTATTCACAAACAAAAATATATTAATATTTTGTTTTCAAATTAAGACCTGATATCTAGACAGTCATAAGAATTGTGACTATCATAAAAAGACATTTTAATTGAAAATAAAAAATATGAAAATATAAAAAAAGTGTTGTAGAAAAAACAATGCATACATACATATTTGAAACATTTGAGGGCCAAAGAGAGATAAAGCATATACACAACACACTCTTCCTCACATTTCCAGCAAATTTTCATCGGATTTTGCTGTATTATTTGCAAATTATCTATCTTCTCTAAAAATTTCAAATTTTTTACAAAAAATTTTATCTTTTATTATACCCTTCACCACAGGTGTAAAGGGTATATATAAGTTTGTCATTCCGTTTGTAATTTCCACAATTTTCGTCGGAAAATTGAAATAATTTTACATGCCTATTCACAGAAAAATTATGACTGAAAAATAGTCATAAAACACAAATTGTGACTATAGTCTTTAATTTTCTATTCACAAACAAAAATATATTAATATTTTGTTTTCAAATTAAGACCTGATATCTAGACAGTCATAAGAATTGTGACTATCATAAAAAGACATTTTAATTGAAAATAAAAAATATGAAAATATAAAAAAAGTGTTGTAGAAAAAACAATGCATACATACATATTTGAAACATTTGAGGGCCAAAGAGAGATAAAGCATATACACAACACACTCTTCCTCACATTTCCAGCAAATTTTCATCGGATTTTGCTGTATTATTTGCAAATTATCTATCTTCTCTAAAAATTTCAAATTTTTTACAAAAAATTTTATCTTTTATTATACCCTTCACCACAGGTGTAAAGGGTATATATAAGTTTGTCATTCCGTTTGTAATTTCCACAATTTTCGTCGGAGAGAAAAAAAGTTTATATTTTCGGAATCCTTGTAAGAAGCGATGACGATTGGACCATGTCCGTCCGTCCGTCCGTGTGTCGGTTGAAATGGCGTTTATGAAGCCCACCGATAACTGACATATATAATATGTATGTCAAACGATCGGAAATGCTTTCGAGAATTTTGCTATTGGAATTCAGCAAGATAGGTTCATACAATGCGGAGATATGTTCAAAAAACCGGTTTTTTGAACCGGTTTTCCAGTTTCTGAAGCCTCTGTATACACTACGGACTTCGTTTTTACAAAGAATTCTAAGACATTTTTTTCTGAATTTTTGTTCTGAAAAAATGAAATAAATCGGTTCAGTAATAACTGAGATATCGGACAAAACGCATTTTTTATTTTTTGAAGCCTTGGTTTAAGCTATAGATTTTTATTTTTATACAGATCGGTCACAAATATTTTTATAAAATTTCAGTTTTTTGAATCAGGAAGATCGGTTTATAAATGGTGGAGATATGCTTTAAAAACCGGTTTTTAGAACCGGTTTTTTAGTTTCTGAAGCCTCTGCATATACCAGGGACTTCGAATTTTTAAAGGGGGCTCGAAAATTATTTTCTGAATTTTTGTTCTGAAAAAATTAAATAAATCGGTTCAGTAATAACTGAGATATCGGGGAAAACGAATTTTTTATTTTTGAAGCCCTTGTTCAAGCTATAGATTTTTATTTTTATATAGATCAGTCATAAATATTTTTATAAAATTTCGGTTTTTTTAATAAACCAAATTCGTTCATAATCAACAGAGTTATGGCCCAAAAACAAATCTGTTAAGAATATAAATACACCAACAAACATGTATATTAAGCATTGTAATGACTATTAGTGACGTTTTTTGTTTTTTGTATAGACGAGTAGTTTAGTTATCAACAGCAGTAATATGATGAATAACAGTGTTGTTGTTGTTGTTCTTTGTATATGCAGTCTGTACAAAAATAAATAGATATGGAATTGTAGTTGTTTATTTTTAAAAACTAAAACATATCTGTTAAGAATATACATAAATACACACACAAACATGTATATTAAGCATTGTAATGACTATTAGTGACGTTTTTTGTATATACAAGTAGTTTAGTTAGCAACAGCAGTAATATAATGAATAACAGTGTTGTTGTTGTTCTTTGTGTATTCAGTCAGTTTGTACATACAAAAATAAATATATATGGAATTGTTGTTGTTTCCTTTTTAAAAGCAAAGCCTGTTATGATTGTTTTTTTTTTCATATTCAAATTTTCGTAGTTTGAAAAAAAATTTAGATTTAGAAAATATGCAAGCATACGTTAAGGCGAAAATTTTATTAATTGTCGGTAATATGGTAATATGATGTCGATAAGATGGTAAGATGGTAATATGGTGAAGGGTATCAAAGATTCGGCACAGCCGAATCTTTTTTCAATTTCATTTTTATTTTCAATTGACAATAAAAGTCAAAATTTTTAAATGTTAATCATGTTTTGTGACTATGTTAACAGAATATGAAGTTATGACCGAGTCACAAGTATAGTCGTAACTTTTAGTCATAATAAAATTGTGGCTTTTTTAAGACTTTTTCTATGAATAGGCATGTTAGTTTGATTTATGATATTGAAGATATTTTTAAATAGGTTTTTAATTTTCCTTTTCAAATCTCAACATTTGCCTATTTTGAGTTTTTAATAAATTTATTATAATACAAGTATTATAACAAAAAAATAATTATACAGTCGAACACGGTTATAACGAACTCGAAGGGACATATTTAGTTCGTTATAAACGTAGTTCGTTATATCCGTAAAATTCCAAAAAAAAAAAAAATGATTTGTTAACAAAATGCTCGTATTTTTTTACAATACTAATATTTGAAATTAAAGTGTATTTCTTTCCTTTAAAAATGGGCGGTATTTATTTATATTTTTTGCATTCATCATTCATTTCACAAATATCAAATTGAGATTAATTATATTTTTTGTACTAATTCAATGTTTTCTTTTTTTACAGATATTTTGAAATATTAACTTTTTGAGGAATATCGATTTTCTAATATTTAGTGTTTAATTCTCAAATAATTTCAGTTTTATTATTAGGTATTTACGATAAATGTATGTTATGTTAAAAAAGCAACTATAAAGCAATCATTTTATTTGCCGATAACACAGAGTTACAAAATGAGAAAAAATTTCCGCGGCATGGGGTTTCTCAGTCAATTCGGATACACGGTATTAATAAGTTCTCGCGATAAATCGCGATTTGTAAAAATAAGGAGGTGGTACTATATATTGAAGCATATCTCAAAAAAGCATATCTCAAAAATTCTAATTAAAATTATTTCCAAGTCGTTCTTACATTACTTCCCAGCAAAAACTTTGCTTTCCTGGTAAGCTAGCAGGTATAATTGCAAATAAAAATAAACTACTTATTTTTTGTCTCAATAACTAGTTATTTTTGTTCGAGTTGTCCATGAATTCTAGTAGTTATTTTTAGACTCTAGTGATACTAAAAAATATGTACCTAAACAAAAATAAAAATAAAAAAAATAAAAAAGAAAAAATTTGCCGTCAGTGAGTTTTGAACTTGGGACCCTACTAACTAGTCGTTTTTAATGACTAACGTCTTACTCAGTATACCATCTCGCACTTAATATTCAAAGCTAAAAAACTTGTTTTAGCATAAAATATATTTTTAAAACATTTTGTTAAAAAAACGAATAGCATCAAAATGGGGTTGAACCGGCAACCTTCTGGTTGCTAATCCTGCGCTCTAGCCAACTGATCCATGTGATTGTAACTTACTCTCCAACTATACTATTGAGTACTTATTTATGTAATGTAGAGAAGGCAAATAATAATGACGACTACTTTCCAGGAAAGTACTTTAATAAGTAGTTGTCATTACCGAAAACCAAAAAGTTTTTGCTGGGTTCTTAATACGGTGAACAGTTATGGAGATATTCAGCCCATATTTTGAGAAAAAATTAAATTTTATACAAAATTTCAAGAATTTTTTTTTTTTTATCATAAAAATTTGAAAGTCAAAAATCAAAAATCTAAATTTGTGTTCTTTATTCATAAAGATAAGTTTTGTGCAAATAAAACAAGACATATTTCATTAAAATCAATGCATTAGTTTTGATTTTATGCACATATTAGTGAAAATACTAATTTATAAGTTACATAGAAAAATTAAAAAAATCACAAACTCATTTTTTAATTTTTTAAATTTATAAATTTTGTATGAAAAATTCTTCTGGGGACCATAAAAATGTGTTCGTTATAAAAAAAGTTCGCTATAACTGTGTTCGTTATAAACGTAGTAATTTGTATGGAAAATATTGGTAAAATCAATGTGACCGAAGAAAAGTGTTCGCTATAGCCATAGTTCGTTATAACCGTGTTCGACTGCAATAACCTTGTGATAAATACTAATTAATGATTTTTTTACTTAAAATTTTACTTAAAATTTATAATGCACAGTGTTAGGTATTTGATATGTAAGTTTATTAATGACCATTAAACTTCTGTGGTAATGCAAATCGTTTGCAAGGAAATTGCAAAATGTTTATTATTTCCTAATACTAATACTTTTAAGGAAATAAATATTTACACAGGAAAGTAAAAGCGCATTCATATTTTGAGATTAGTTTCATCTATGGGTCGAAATTTAAGCCATATACAACAACAATAATATTTTTTTAGATTTAGAACCCTTGTATCTTAATTTAATTAAATTTATCCCAAAAATATCACGAACGATTCCAAAAATTATAACCTTTCAATATAAACTGATTTCAGGGGACTTCTAATATCAAAATCGGCCAGAAATTAATACAATTGATAAAAAACGTCACTATACACTAAGACACATTTTAATATTTCCAAAATGTTAAGGATTTAATGGAAAGATATCCTTTATACTTTAAGAGATATTTGGACCGAATTCTAATTTTGACCCATTTTTGGACATGTTTTTTTTTTAGTTTTTTTAACTTGGCGGGCTCAATTTTAGTCTAAAATATTCTCTGGATTCTGTACAAAATTTAAAATATTTTTCGTTCAAGAATCATATATCTATGTGGTTTAGATAAAAAATTATTTAATTTTGAAATAGAAAATTAAAAAAAAAAAAAATAATTAAGATTTTTTTCAAAAAATTTTCACTTTAAAATCCATTATTTTCCTCTGGACCATAATTTTTATACCCTCCACCACCACTAGTGGAGAAAGAGGGTATACTAAGTTTGTCGTTCCGTGTGTAACACCTAGAAAGAATCGTTTAAGACCCCATAAAGTATATATATTCTTGGACCATATGAAATTCTGAGTTGATTAAGCAATGTCCATCTGTCCGTCTGTTGAAAACATTCTCACGTCCAAACTAATTGAGCTATTCCAATGAAAATCACTCAGGTTATTTGTTGTTCCTCGAAGAAGTTTCGGATTGCAAACCAGCCAAATCGGTTCAGTAGAAAAAAAGTTATATATCCAAATCTGAAAGAACCCCCAAACCAAACTTGAACTGATAATATTTCAACAAGCAATTAACGGATTTAAATAAAACTTAGCCAAAATGTCTACCTCTATTCACTTTAGATTACTGCCAAAAATCGGTTCAGTCGGAGAAAAGTTATAGGCAAAAATATGAACAGTTTCTATGATTCCAACGTCATAAGTGTTTCTTAAACATCATGTTATAATTTGTATATGGAGTGCATATGTGTATGTTCGCCTCAATATGAATGTTGATAAACACAAAGGCATACAACTATGTTGAGTTTGATGTTTGATCGTGGTCACCATCGAACACACCACGACATGGTACGTTCGCTACTTTTTAACAACATATGTTGATAAGTTTATTAAACTAGTTAGTAGTTCGGTGTGTTTCAAGCTGTACACATCGGTAGAGAAGGATATGTAAATGTTTTATTAAAAGTTTGTCTGCTAACATGAAGATATAAATAAATATAATGTTGATGGAATAAATTACATAAATATGAAATTGGTTTTGAAAATGTTTGGAGTTTTATTTAGCACATTGAAGAAAAAGTATACATATTTATGCTACTTTATAATTTCTAATTCGTTATAGTTTTTTGTGCGTTTATAATTAATAACTTGTAAATGTGGTGATATTTTTTTAATTTTCATTTCATAAAAATAAAACTGTAATATACTTAGTTATGTGAGAATTTTGTTTATCTCTTTTTAATTTATTTAAATAACTATCTTTAAAAAGCATTGCTAATTTTTATCATTTTCTTAAAGATTAGTATTTATAAAAGTTTTCAAATATAATTTTTCAAAAATTTTGAGAGCGCCGTTGGGCAGAAATAATATAATTCAACAGTAAATGCTTAATTCATGACCGGTTAGGGTGATTTATATAAATGCAAATTACGAAGAGGGAAACTCTTATAGTTAGTTTATATTTGCTTTAGTTTACTTATTTAGTTTTTCCAACATAATCAGAGAAACGGCTCTCTAATCGAATCGTTAAATATAAATTTGAAGTAAGCGAAGATTTACAGAAATAATTGATCAATTTTTTTATATTGATTAAAAGAATAAGTTTTAAATTCGGTAATATTAAAATGTTTCTGAATAATTATGGCCTATTTGGTGTATAAATCTGTTTTTACCAATCGAACTTCAATTTTAACGCAATATAAAATTTCAGTTTTTCGTTCTTTAAATCGACTTTGCACAGAAATATAAAAAAAAATTGGTGGAAAGTTGCATACAAATAAAGAAAGTCATGTTTTTATTATTCGAGTGTGCTTAACCCATTTACGACTGCTGTGCATTTTCGCATCAGTAGCTTTAACATCGCCTAATGATTTAATTATGCATTCGATGATGAATTTTTTCACAGCTATTATTAGATAATATGTTGTCTAAAAGATAAGAGAAAAAATCAATTTTTATATAAATACTCTGTCCAGAATTGAGTGTTAAAGCCAGGTGTATCAAATAAATGGTTGGTGTAGTGAAAAGGCGATATTTTCAGATCTGCTTTTCGAAAATATGTTTTTATATTATGGGTGTATTCCAAAGGTAAATAGCTTTAAATTTGAGCTAAAAATGGTACGATTTCTGAAATTCTCGAAGCATTATATTTCGGAATCAAAAATATGTAGGTGTCCAAATCTTTTTAATTTGTTATAACAGTCGCAAAAAAAAACTTCATGCTAAATTTCGTAGTTATCTTAACGGAATCGGGTAGTGGTCGGAAATAGGTTAAATACACATTTTCTACATTTAAATGGTAATAATTGTAATTGTAACAAAACTAAAAATACAGATTCTTTCAAACACATACAAGGTATTAAAAAAAACTAACAAAATAATTTATACAAATCAAACTACAAAAAAATCTGTAAAAAATCGGGTTTTTTGATAAGAACTCCAATTTTTTCGAAATATGCAAGAAATCACATATTTTCATTTCTCCTAGCCCTTAGATTTCTTATAGAATAAATTAGTTTTCACTAAAAAAAGCATTTTTTTGTGAAGATAGTATATAGTAAAAACAAATTTTCGTTCGTTTCGCTCTGCCACTACTATTTAACTTTCTTAAAAAATGCAATTTACTAAATGAAAAATATAATTCTATTTAAAATGAAATATTCTATTTTTTTACCAAGATAATCGACTTTTTGTAAGAAAAATAAGGTATATAGATTTTCCTCTTTTTTTTTTACTTTTTACACATCATTTGCATAATAGTTTGTTAAAATATCTTATATACAATACAAAATCTTTATTAGAACAAGTTCATACTACTACACTATTATGGACGCCAAAAATTAATAAGTAAATTAGAAAAACATCACTTTCCGAAGAGCTTTTCCTACATAAAAACTGATGAAAACACTATCTCAGTGGTGGAGGGTATATAAGATTCGGCATGGCCGAATATAGCATTCTAACTTGTTTTAATGTTAAAGAATGCTTAACATGAATGCATGTAAAGCAAACCCGAGGGCAGTTGGGGTAACAGTCTCCCCGCTAGCCCTATCAGAATATCGTTAATTTTAATTTTTGTTTTTTTAGTTTTTTGTGAAGTTCAAAAATGTGAAAGCTGAAATTAAAAAAAAATATACCAAAAATATTTAGTAAGCCACGCCTCTTATAACGACAGGTTGACCATTTTACTGAAAAAAGTAAATTTTTGAAGCAAGCTTTCCCCTAACTGGAATTTTGGGTATTTCGGAATAAAAAAGTGGGAATCTATTTATACTCTTCTTTTAAGGACAACTTTTTTTATATTATATTAAAATTACATAATGATAGCTTAATTAATATAGATCTTTTTAAAGTTCAAATATATTTTTTTTTACAAAATAACACTAAACACAAAAATTTTTCGGTTTTTGATAAATTGAATGAAAAATTTATTTCCAATACTTTACTATTTATATATTATTACTTTCCAGGTAATAACCTCTCCAATGATACCAAATACTTGCATAAAAACTTTACACAATCGTTTAAAAACTAACTGAAACTTTCAACTTTCAAAAATTCATAGGTTCCACAATTTTAATCCGATTTTATCAAGCGATACCTTTTTGTTTTACCAATGAAGTATAGAATTAGGCTATGTATTAAAAAATAGTTTGTCTTTTAATAAAATGTGGGTAAAAAAAGATATAAATTTAAAATAATAGAAGAAAAAATTAAAAAACTGAATTTGTGTTATAAATATTCACATAGTTTTGCTGTACATTTAAATGCGTATATCCTTTTTAAAAAGGATAATTTCTTGTCTTTCAAATACAATATAAAATATTTAATTTGGCCAATTGGTATTCTAGATATAAAATTTTAAAACCGCGAAGTCCGAAAAATCGGTCGTTCGGATATAGCTCCCCATTTTAAATGTATATTTAAAATTCTAAAAATGGTATAATAATCTACTGACCCTTATCTATAAACTGCACTATATTATATTCCAATATATTTTTATTGTTGTAAAAAATATAAAAATACTATAAAAAACCTCAGGTGCAAAATTTATTACATGAGAGTTTATTTTCGTTTTGTCGGATTTTTTCGTAGAGCTTGATGCTTTTATTTTTAAATTATAAATTATTTTATTAAATACTAAACATAAAATAAATTAAAAAAAATTTGGATTTGCTTTACTATTTTTATTTTTATGCAACGACAAATGCACAAATTACAAGCATGTACTCATTTGTGCTACCTACTGCACATAAGTGCACAGCTGTTTCAACGTGTTTTTTTAAATAATTTTGTGTAACTTTTGAATCGTTAAATATATGAAATTTCACACAGTTATTACTGAGGTAATTTCCAACTGTTTTGGAGGAGCACAAGCTTCTAGCTGGTTTTGCGGAAGGGGGAGGACCTCCGAAATGAGTCACCTCGGGGTCACTTTCGGTGGTTCTCCTCCTGCCCACAGACCAGCTAGAAACTTGTGCCCCCTAAGGAACTGTGCTCATCCGAATCAATTGAAATACACCTCGGGATTGTCCATACGAAATTTCATTCAAATTCATCCAGCAGTTCTAAAGTTACAGAAAAAAAATCGTTTTGGGACCACTGTGCACTGGTTAACATTGCAGTGTTAACTTTTTAATATTCCAACTTTCTGTATAAAGTTTGTGATTTATTAATTCTTTATTACATCATTGAAATGATGCTGTTCATTTTTTTTTTTTAGAACCCTGTTTTTCGACGAAATCCTTTACATTTTGGATTTCTGGCGGATTTTGATATTAGAATTATAATTTTTAGCATCTTTCGTGATTATGGGATTAATTTAATGAAATTATGAAACAAGAGCTCTTAATATAAAAAAATATTGTTATTGTAGTATATAACTTAAATTTTGACCCATAGACGAAACCAATCTCAAAATATAAATGCGTTTTTACTTTCCTGTGCCAATACTTCTTTCCTTAAAATATCAGGAAATAATTAAAATTTTGCAATATTTCTTGCAAACGATTTGCATTACCATAGAAGTTTAATGGTCATAATAATCTTACACATGGATGTATCAAATACCTAACACTCACATTTCAAATTAAAGAAGTTTGAATGTAGTGACCAATTTTATAATAATTTATGTACTGTGCCAATACTTTTTCGGCCTGTGTATATAAGTGACTATCATTATGTTTACCTGTACTATCTTCGTCATTTCTTGAATGTCAATTACACCATTACCATCAACATCGTACATTCGAAATGCCCATTTTAATTTTTCTTCAGGGGTTCCACTTGATGTTACGTCAATAGCAAGAAGAAACTCCTAAAAAAGTAAAAAATATATATGAAAAATTTCAACAAATTTGATCATTTTTAATAAAAGCATTTTCAAAAATTTTTTTAAAAAGTTTTTTAACGTTAATCACCTTATAGAGGTTTAAAGTTGAAACTTAAAAAAAAAATCTTAAAAATAGAGGTAAAAATTAATTGTCATCAGCATATGTTAATACTTCTGAATTGAAAATGTTTGGAAATAAACCTGTAACTTGCATAGCAGAGGAATGTTTAATTTTAAGTTTGAAGGAGCCTACAGAACCTTAGGAGATGAGCTGTTGGGGCTCAAAATAGAGTACCTTTGACACACAATTTGTAATGGCTTCACTATGTTTCAAAAGGCTCGAAAGTAGTGATTAATTGAAATTTTAAAATTCTAACAAATTATTGCACGAATACAAACCTAGTGTACAATGTGAGAATTTTACATCGGAGTAACTGGGATTCTTGGAATGTAGAGTCAATGTTAAGTTGTGTTTTAAGTGTTTATAGGAAAAATAATTTGTTGTTCAAAGTGCCAGTGGTGCTGTATCAGCCAAATTGTTCGGTGAAAACGTATGCGCTTTTAGATGAAGGGTCATCAGTCACCATGGTGGATAGTACATTGGTGAGAGAACTGAGTCTATTGTAGTCGGCACAAGAACCAGCAGTTGATTTGCATATAAGTAACAGATTTAAGTTTGCCAAAAGTACTTATTGGTTTAGATTATTGCCATCTGGGGTTGCCTGATGAGTAATGCCTTAGAAGACGCAGGTCTATATGCTGCCAAAACACTTTTGGGATGCGTTCATTTCGAATTGTGAGAGGTGGCCTAGGAACCCAAGCAACATGCTCACCTTGTATTATCCATTATGTGAAAGAAACGAACGCGCTGGAATATAAATGCCGTTTCCCAAGACCCGTGAAGTCAATTCCATCACAAGCCATAAGCTGGTTTGGAAATGCGTAATTCTACATCCCTCTTATTGGAGGTGGTCATGGCTCTAGAGGACGATTTAAATTATTAAATTTGTGTCTCCGTCAGTTTAAATGAATTAGAGTCTACAATAGAAAAAGAGTTTGGCATATTTTTGACCCCAAGGACAACGCATTTTAATTTTTCCTAAAATTTTATAGAATGATTGTTGACATCATAATTGGTAATAGGTGTCCAACAAAATATGAGTTACTATGTGTCGTGATGTCTGTTTTTGATCCAATTGGTTTTCTGTGCCATTTTATTATAACCACCAAGATTTTATAGAATGAGAGACATAGTATACTTTAGGATGAAAAATTGTCTGTGACCCTACAAAAGATGTGGAATAGTTGACGACAAGAATTGAAGATCGTTGTCTACGTAAAATTAACATGATTCTGATTTACAAATGGTTTGAAGTGTGAATTGGAATTTTTGTTGATGCCAGTGAGGACGCAATTGGTACCGTGGTTTATTGGAAATATGTAATGACTGAAGGAGGAATAGAAGTACAATTTATTGCTGCCAAAACAAAATTTGCCTTACGAAAAAAAATTTTGTCGGCCAGTGTTATTAGTATTATTACATTTGTTTCTATTATTTCTTCCAAGGAAATGAGGTACCTTTATCTTTTAAGCTGGAATAACAGTGGACTTAAATGGAGATACACAATCGGTGGATTAGATGGAATTAAACGTGCTTATTTATTTATTTATTTATTTTTGTCTATGAATATTTTCTTTACAGACAATTTACAAAATAATAAGATAAAAACAATAAATATAAATACAAATATTTTACTGCGTGTTTAAAAAGATTATTATTAGTTTTTTTACATCATTTGGATTTAATGAAAAATCAATATATCTATATAATTGATTAAATGTGTTGCACATTCCGTACCGCCTATACTAGCCTTTTTCTTGTTCGCATAAGAACAAAACGTCGACAGAGCAACACACATAATTTTTTTCCTTTTGTTTTCAGTGGGCAGAACATTTGTCGAACAAATCATAATTTTTTGTTTGCGTCAGTGTCGCTTCGATACTTTTACATGCAGCGCCTCTTCTTCCGCATACAAAATGACGTTTGATGGCAGACATGGTTGCTCGAACAATTGTGCGAACAAGAACAAAACATGAACAACTTGGGTCCACACTATCCAAATGCATGTGCGCACAACATTTTGTTCAATATGCGAGCATGAAAAGGGCTCGTGTGGACCGCAAATTCTTCTCAGCGGATCTGCATCAGCATAATTACTTCCAAAAAATTTCACAGATAGTGGTAAAAAATTACGGGATGGGCGTTGAGGTATATTAAATAAGATTTCATTAATTAAAAATCCAGAGCATATATGTTCATTAATAACGTTTAGAATAAATGACACATTCAACATAGTCCTTCGGCTCTTTAAAGTTGGTAATTTAATGAGAGCAAGACGAGCTGAGTACGAAGGCAAATTCAGTGGGTTAAAATGTAATCCTCGAAGACAAAACAACAGGAATTGTTTTTGTACCGATTCAATAGAGTTGGAATATGTTTGGTAAATAGGATCCCAAATTATAGATCCATATTCCAGAATTGGAAGAACAAGAGACGTATATAGTGTTTTTGCAATGTACGGATCATTAAATTCCTTTGACCAAATTTTATATAACCAAGTGTACCCCTGGCTTTATTTATAATACTTGTTATGTGTGAGTTAAAGTTTAATTTGGAGTCGAATAATATACCCAGATCCAGGAAATTGTCTACCATATCCACCTGATAATCTCCTAAAAAATAATTTGCAGCTTTTGGTTTATTTCTCACAAAGTGTAGTACTTTAAATTTCTTTAAATTAAGTTCCATCAAGTTTAAATTGCACCATTCATAAAACGAATCCAAGTCCTTTTGAAGATATTGGTGATGTAACATATAGTTATAGCTTAAAAAAAATTTTACATCGTCTGCATACATTAGAATATTCGAGAACTTTATCACCATAGGCAGGTCATTAATAAATAGTGAAAATAGTAGCGGCCCAATGTAGCTACCTTGAGGTACACCAGAAAGTACTTTTATTCTTTTAGAAATTGTGTTTTTAAAACGAACTGTTTACGTTCTGTCAGATAGATATGAATATATCCAGTTTAAACTTAGATTTGTAAATCCCAAATGTTTAAGTTTTTTAATAAGAAGTAAATGATTTACTTTGTCGAATGCTTTACTGAAATCAGTGTAGATGACATCAGTTTGTTTACTTTGAAAAAAAAAACACGATTTACAGCACACGTAAATTGGATAAGGTTTGTAGTGGTGGAAATCCATGTTGATACGGTGAAATTAAACATGAAATTTGGTAACATAAATGATCTGTTTTATTTTTGGGATGATACTCATCTTTGCAATACCTCTATAATTATCAATTTCAGATTTATTGCCTGACTTGAATAAAGGAACTATGTAGGATTCTTTCCAAATAATCGGCATGTACCCTAGTTTAATTGACATATTGAATAAAAGTGTTAGCGGGATGGCTAAAGCTTCAGCACAGTTAATTAAGATACTACTGGGAATTTTATCAGGACCGTAATTATAAGAAAACTTTAGTTGTTTTAAACCACTTGAAATACTATGAATGTCAAGATATGATAAAGTTATAGGTTGACTTTCAACCAGTCGATACGGATAACTTACAGTGTCATTAAAGGCTAAATTGGAGTAAGAGTGGCTTTGAATTTTGTTTTAAATTACATTTTATTTAAATAACGTGTGTAGTACATACTTAGATAATCAAAAGGTGATCCAGATTGTTTAAATTTTTTGTAGAGTTTATTCTTTCTATTTTTATACATTGACAATTGTTTATTATTCCAAGGTGGTCCATATACGTATTTTAATACTAGTTTAGGAATACACAAGTCCATAAACGAAAACATTTTATTGTAGAAAACATCAAATATATGTTTATGAATCAGTTAGGATATTGCTCCAGTTTGTGTTATTAATAAGTTGGTTTAACATATAGTAGTTAGTCGTTTAAGGTTGACAATGGTAAAACGTGTTCAAATGGGGTAGATATAACTAATTCAATAGCAGGATGATATCGGTCTTCAGGAAGAGTAATAGGGATAGATCGTTTAATATAACAGTCTTCTTTATCATTTACAAAAACGAGATTCAGTATTTTAGAATAATCATTTAGTATGCCATTGATTTGAAATAGACTTATATCATACAAAATGTTAAAAATTTCTTTAAAATGCTCCTTTAATTTTGTTTGAACGTAATATTTACCATCAAGCAAATACTTCCATATTATTGATGGCATGTTATAGTCGCCCGTAATAATAATATGATCATTTGCATTAGCAAAACGAGCAGCAGATTTAATTGCTTCACCATGTTTAATATATAAGGAATGTGGAGAAGATGGAGGAATATATGACCACGTTACTATTATCCTCTTATGTTTCAGTTTGATAATAACGGAAATAAATTCAATATCAAGCGATGAGTCAATCACTAAAGGTTCGGAAAATATACAATTGGATACTGCGATAAGAACGCCACCACCATAAGTACTACGATCACGACGATAGATATATTTATATTTGTTGCAAAGGATTTCAGTGTCAAGAAACGCCATGTTTCAGTAAATACTATAACATGATTCTTAATGTCAAAACTTTCTATGTATAAATTTGACAGTTTTGTTTTTAAACGGCGAACATTTTGGTAAAGAAGGGAAATTAAATCGACGTTGTTATTCAGTTTATTGGAATATTCTACTCACGCTGAAGAAGAACTCCAACGTTTTTAAATCTATGTTTTTCTTTGTAGATATATTCTCGAACTAAAGTATTTTCGTGCCAGAAATTTGAATCAAGAACAAGCTGAAAAAGATCAGAAGGAACAGTAATTTTTAACGATGTAATAGATCACTGTTGTGCATACTGAAATTTATGTATCAAACATTTTGACCGACTTTTGACTTTATAAAATAATCTACATCATCCGAGGAAGTATCACTCGCCAGACGTGAAATGAAAATAGTCTTTCTAGGATCAAAAGCTCGAAGAGGATTATGGGGAATATGAGTGTTTTCTAAGATATTATTTGAAATACAGTTGTTTTGAGCAATTAACGGTGACATAATTGTGTTAGAAGATCCATTATTGACATAAGGTAAAGGAATATTAGCTTCTTGTGGAGAATTCACATTCATGGACGAAGATGGCAATGAAGGAAAATCATTGTGTTCAGCAGAAACTGAAGAATATGTGATTGAAGGTATAGCAGGAGACTTTTTAGACGTTTTTTTTTCTCTTCGGGGAAGAAATATCATGCATGATATGCTTAGTAGGGGTCAAGAAAATATGACTTCTATGAAGAATGCTTTTGACGATGCAATCACACAGATCAAGTTAGAAATGAATTCTGTTTTGAACGAATTAAGATCTGACATTGCTACACGTAATGAGCTCATTGATCGTGTTGAAAAAACTACGTCCAATAAAATTATGGCTTTGAAGACTGATAATCATGTACTCTATAGGGCTAATATTATCATACGTGGGTTGCCTGCTGCAACCTGATCTTGTTGCTGCTGTTGTTGTCCTTGGTGCTTTTTATAATATACCGGTTGCTGTTCATGATATTAATCATGTCTGCTACATTAATAATAAGCGCATTATTTTGGTAATTTTCAATAATGTTTTGTTGTGGGATAACATTATGAGGGAATACTTCAAAACCCGTTCTCTTAGGAGAAGTAATATTATCGATGATATTTTGAACAATGGCGATGTGCGTGCTGTGGGTGATGCTAATATTGGTGACAAGGTTACTGTCAGGGTCTATATAAATGACCATTTATCACCGGCGGCTAGTAAATTGCTCCATGACAATATTATTAAGAAATATAAGATATATAACAAAGATAAGCTACGTGCTGAGCTTACTTTGCTGAGTGGTAAAGTGGTGGAAGTGCGAAATGTTGCTGGTTGTTCTAAACTTCGAGATGGTGATGTTGCTGTTTGAGGCTGTATTTTAGTTTTTATTACTAGTAATATACTGAATTTACTCTATGTTATAGAGCTGAATATAATGAATTTTGAATTACTATGTTATTATTTTTTTTTAATACTTTCATTATATTTTTCTCTATGATATACTAAAGGTATTCACCTCATTCATTCACATCAATTGCAATTTTGCTAGACCCTTGCAAAATAAGTTGTGCACAATTTATTCTATGTGGTTGTAGTTGTGTTTACTGAAATCTATGCAACTTTTCTACTTTGCAAGGGTCTTGCAAAGTTGCAATTTCTAAGGTGAATACCTTTACTATTTCTTTATAATTTACTTTTTCTTCTTTTTTTAATAATAAGAACTTAATGCGTTAATTTTTTTATTATTTGTTTATCAAAGAATTTATTATATTACTTTTGGTTCTCGCCGTTTATCTTATGACTTCTTTAAATGATAACCTTGGTCGGGTAGTTAGTGCAACTCTTATCTGGTAGATATTTTACGGGCATACACTGATCAATTGAAAATTACCTATCTGAATTATAATAGTATTAGACCTACTCATAGATCATCGAAGTTCGATGAGTTTAAGTGTATAGTTAGGAGTTCTGGGCTTGATGTAATAGCGATTAGTGAGACTTGATTGAAGAAGGAGGTTTCTAAACTTGCAGTTGATGCACCGAATTATACGTTTTGTAGGAATGATCGTGAGTAATGTAGAGGGGGTGCTTTTGGTGTATACGTTTCTAAGAACATTAAGTTTAAAGTAGTGTTTACGTCTTCTCTTTTTGATAAGTGTGAATCACTTTTTCTTAAACTTTTTTTGGTAGCATTGAAGTCCTATTTGGTGTTGGGTATTTGCCACCTCCGACTGACCTCCTTACCTTTGAGTGACTTCATTCTGAGCTCTTTCTTAATTATAATCATATTGTTGTTGATTTTAATCTGAATCAATTTGATGTCAATAAACGTTACGTTCATTTTGTACAAGAACTAATTTGTTTGCTTGCCACAACTCTCGGCCGACTCACTATGTCGTAAGACATTTGTCTACTTCGCTACTTGACTTTTTTCTGGTTAGTGATCTTTCCATTGTCAATTTTTCTAGCTAGGTACAATGCACCTCCGTTTCGCACCATTCGTTGATTTTTGCCTCTTTCAGAATGAATATTGAATGTTTTGAAAGTGTTGTGGTACACCATGATTTCAATTCGATTGATTAGCCTGGATTGTAAGCTTATTCGTTCGTTAGAGGGTTCAGTACCACTTCTTTGCTGCTTTACTTGACGGATGATATTAAATCTAATGAAAATTATAGTTAATTGTCGCTTCTTGTCTCCCTTGACTTAACTAAGGCTTTTAATTCTATCTGCTACTCTACTATGTTAGTTAAGTTAAGGGATAAATTTGGATTCTCTAAATCGGCTTGTAAACTTATGTATTTTTTGAGTGGGAGACAGCAGTTTGTTGATTTGAATAGTACCTTCTCTAGAAATCTTATTTTAAGATGTGGTACTGAACGTGAATTTGATGATGTGTTGGAATGAAATATTAACTTTTTGCGTTAGACATCAATGAATTCTCTGCCAATTAACCCTGTGAAGACAAAGGCCATGCTTTTTGGTTCTTCTAATAGGTATATATCTGATTTAAATATTAGGATTTCAGATTGTCGGATTGAGCCCGTCAGTCACCATAGATGGCTTGGTGTGGTCATTGACACTCAACTTCATTTTTGCATTTATTCAACGGAAGGTTTCTTTATTTTACGTATAATTTTTTCGACCAATATTTATTTACCTTTATGGGTTAAATTCAGGTTAGCTAATGCATTTCTAATGCTGGAGATTATACTGTGTCCACTTTAGGTAAACTAAAACGTGTTGTCAATTCAATTGTAAAATATGTGTATAACATTCGTATGCGTGAGCATAATTCTGAGTTTGTAGTTAAATTCCGCAATCTTTTCTTCTTTTATAAGACATTTAGGATTGGTATTGTTACGCAATTGTGCAGCCGTTTTTGTTTTTCTCGTTCGACTAGGCAAAAGCAAATACTCATACCTAGGATTAGGTGTTCTACTTTTGGGAGATCTTTTGCTATACGAATTTCTCGTTGGTGGAATCTAATCTAACGCTTTTCGTCTAAAACTGTTTAACTACATTGTTGTTTCTTTTATATAGATTATTTTGTTATTTTCATTTATGATATGAAGTTGTTTCTAATGCAACCGGACTTGTATTTTTGGACAGCGAATATATTTTATTAATTTAACTTGTCGGAGCCATATATTGAATATTGATTAATTGTTTAACTAATAATTTTTTAGTGATTTATTTATTAAATATGTATATTTATAATGTAATTATAAGTCAGGTTTAATATGCTATGAAATGGGTTTTTAGGCCTGGATGGCTTTTGTATTACTATATGAACTAAATAATAAAAAAATGGTTCTTGAGTTGTAGTCTAAATTGGACAAACCATTCTCGAGTTCTATACCTGAATAAGGTGATGATATTAATCATGCCCATAAAAAACGGTACTTGATAGAAAAAGATGAAAGCAGATTCTTGTTTAGCTCGTCAAATTCAATCCACCTATTTTTTTTTTAAAGAAGAAAGAAAAAACATTTTTTTCCACCACTGTATTTCTACTTAATTTTAGGTACACATGGGTATTCTCACTTAACTATGAATAAAATCAAGATTTGTGCATCAATTTTAATGATACATGCCTTATCGTACACACCGTTTTTTAATTATGATGATATATACAGTAGCGAGCATAAAAAATGCAACGCTAGGCTATATAATTTTTGATCATATTGATTAGGGCTAGAACGTCATTAAATTAGCCAATTCTGTTGTGATTTTATTCTTTGCGGTCTTAGCCAACTATTGTATGTCATTTTGTTCCAAATTGTTACGCATACGAACAGTTAATAATTTTTTTTTTTTTTAAGTTGTAAATTTAAGGGAGCAAAAAAAAATGCAACTAAAAAATCACCGGATTTTTTTTAATTTTGATAAAAATAATTATTGAAAAATGATTTGGTAGTATTATGATTTGGTAGTATTATCACTAATTACTACCAATACATATAAATTTAAGGTAATTTTAACTACAAAGGATATTAATAATATTAAAAAACACTATTTTCTCCATATTTTTTTAGAATTTTCGAATATTTTTGAATAACATGCTGATAATGGGAGTGAAATAATATTAATATGTAGTTCTAATATGAAGATTCTTAAAAATTATAATAAAAATAGGTATATTTCTTAACTGTTTTTCCTTGTGTTAGAATTTGTTCCAGGACCAAAATCAAGGGATATTTGAACATTATAGCGATACCGGGCATTCGATAATGTCATATCATTGCGAAAAAAATCTTTTAAGCTGTTGATTCCATCTCAATAACGATCGAAAGTGGTTGCGTTATTTCGGTCGAAAGGTCATACTCAATTATAAATTATGAAGTTGAGCTAAACTATCATAAATATTTGATCGCTTATTTATAGAAAATGTTTGTTGGTTTTAAAACAACTGACAAAATAAATAATAATTCCAAAAATATCAATCTCTATTGAAAAATTTCCAAAACAGTTCAGAAAAATATTAAAATTTAATAAAATTGGAATTTATTGCTAATATTTATATTATTTGTAGATTTCATGTATCTTAGACAATATGAAACGATAAAAAATCATGTTTTTTAACAACACTATAGTTTCCAACCATTTCCAATCAAAATTTTAAAAATCATGTTTATTTGTTTAGAGTTGCATTTTTTTTGCTCGCTCAGATTTTCAACTGCTTTTATTAATCTTTCAACAATTTTCGATACGCACAAAAATATTCAACAAAATTATATGCAACAGGTATCTATTACCACAAATAATAAAATCACATTAGTACTGTTACATTAGGACTTGCTATAAGCAAAATATATGCGTACAAAGATCATATCACATAGCGTTGCATTTTTAATGCTCGCTACTGTATATGGCGGTTATTCTTAAGCTTGTTATTAAGTAGGGGAAGGACTTTAATAAAAATTACGAGTATCATTCAACGACTTTATAGCTATAGAAAACGTTAAACGAGTATTAACATCAATAAATATTAATCTAATCTCTCATTTGTCTGTTCCAACTATTGATTATTATTCAAACATTAGTAATCAAGTAGTTCAATTGATAATGCTATGATAAAATCGAAGCTACGTAAAGCCCTACTACTGAAAAAAATTAAATGGTTTTTCCAAAAAAATTTCGACCCTGGTAGGATTTTTACCATATCAGATTTTGATGAAATTCTGCACATATAATCTACTCCCCTATGTACTTCATGGCGTATTAACTTGGTCCATATCGCTAATGGTTCATATTATATGAACCTTTAAAGTTGGACACCTCGAGCTTTTTTGTCAAAAATAAGCAACATTTTAGCTTAACTTTTATAAGCATCGTCAGATTTAAATGTTGTTATCATTTGAAAGGACCTAAATTCCTCTTTATTACAAAATCAAAAAAGTTACACATCTTACTAGAGCAAGGACCTGTTAAATGAAAAAATTTCCTTTATCCTTGGATATCCCAAAAAAGGTTCTTTTAATATTCATTATTTTTTTACACGAATTTTACAATGGATTTATTGTTGTAGTGTAAAAATTTCAAAATGGGATCTCAATGGGTTCAGAAATTACAACAATTTTTCTTTATTTGATTGTATATGGTTTTTAGCACATATAGTAGATAATTATTTATTAATATAAGACGTATATAAAACACATTTTTGATCCCGAAAAAAAATTATCACCTTAACCGTCCTTTAACCCACTTTAAAAAATCAAACTAATTGTTTGGAACGATTTTAGAGATAATTTAATCAAATTTGATACATGGGGTTACAAAATCAAAATCTACTGAAATTGATATTTCATCTATACTCCATAAAAATTTTTTCATCGGAATAATGGTTTATGCAAATTTCAGCACACATAATTTTTTTACAAGTATGCTTATCATATTTTCATGTAGCTTCCACTACTTAAACATTACTTAATGTTAACATCAATATATTTTTAAAAAACAATTTTTTTTCCCGAATAACAGTTTTTTTTACAAATTACAAAGAATTTACTATGGTTGTCGAATACTAGAAAGTAGGTCTTTGATTGCAACTTTTCTGAACTGTTTATAATGTTAAATTGGCTTAATAAGTAATTGTCAATTGAATGGATACTTTAAATGGATTTTTCAGCATAAACGCATCACATATGTATGGTGGTACATGATAAAATGACATTGCACAAAATACAAATGAAAGCATATTTAACAATAAAATAACAGATTTGTAACGTATTTTTATTTATTTTTTTTTTACTCTTTTAATTTTTAAAATAGTTTTCAAATGAAAAAAAAAAAATTTTGTCCAAACGAAAATCTCTAATTCTCTTCCTTTTGCATAAAAAGGGAGAAGTACTCTTTCAATAGGATGAGAAATGTGTTTTATTTACTTTCTCTTATTTTAATAAATTTCAAATCACATTTTTTTGAAAAATTCGTTATATCGAGTACTAAAATATATAGTTTGTAATATAAGGTACTCAATGTTAAGAATTTGGACGTACGTTAAATGGCGAATTACCTTTATAACAAACAGGGTTTGATTTTACTACTATATTTATGACATTTTGCTAGCAAAAAAACAAAAAACCAAAAAAATACTAAAAATACTTTTACTGTTTCATTTTTGTTTACTTTTGCTACTAAAATTGTTTTGTTCATTGTGCAGTATTGTCTAAAAAATTGCAACGTTTATTTACAATTTCTTGTAACATAAACAAAAATTGTTCTAGTCGTACATAAATTAACATATAAAATTAATACTTCGTGTTTTAGCCTCGTACATATAATTTTGTCGGACTCATATAGCACACGAACAATTTTTCTTTTTGTGCTGCAAAAAATGTTTAGCAAATTTTCGTTGTTTTGATTTTGCAACTATAGTTTTTTTTTATTTTTATTTTGGCAATTTTGTTGCTACTGAAATTTCTTTTATAAATCAAAATAAATCATAAATCGTATTTATATTGAAGTATGTATGTACATTAGAGTGTCCCGAAGATTTCGATATAGGAAGACCCCTCAAACGATGCCTAAAAATTTGCTTAATAAGAAAAAATTATTTTAAAAAATTTTAAAAATGGTCTTCAGTTCCCTAACAGCGATTGAAAAATCATGGGTCCCATACATTTTGTTAAAAAAAAAGTTTCGATTTTTTAATCGAAATGGGTATCAAAAATTTCGTAATTTTAAGCTAGTTATGGAAAAAAATATTTAAAACATTTTTCGCTAGAAGACTTTTTAAGGCATTTTGATGAACAATCTTTTGAAAAAATTTGTATATTATATTATTTGTAAATATTATCGGCAGTACTTACTACAATGCAAATTTTTAATATTTTAGCCATAAAGGGAACAAAAAATTATAAAATTCTTATCAATTTTTTAAAAAAAATATCGAATTTTTTTTTTTTGCATGATGTACTTAAATGACAGTTTATGGACCAAAATTTTAGCGAAAATTTTTTAAAATATTTTTTTTTTTTTTTATAATTGGCTAAAAATTACGAATTTTTTGATACCCATTTCAAGACAAAACTCAATACTATTTTTTGGACGAAATGTTCTAGACCCGTGACTTTCAACCGCTGGTAGGGTACTGAAAATTCCCGTGCGGGAAATCCCGGGATTTCTCGGAAATTTTTCGACAGGAATTCCCGGGAAATTCAATATTTACGTAGTTTTAATATTTTATAGGAAAATATTACAAAAACGCCTCAATAAAAAATGTATATTAATATAAACGCACTACTTACTTAAGGCATTGTTAGATGTTATTTAGATACTAAAAAATCGATACAAGTGAAATTTAAAATTATTCGGAAACATTTCTCCGGTGCCCTGATAAAAAGTCCTATTTGACTACTTTTCACTGGGAAAAAACGTTTTGTTTTGTCAATTGATAACATTTCGATTATACCAGTTTATACCCTGCGGGAAATTTGTGGCAATCGCACTAATGGATCGGTCCATCAGTACCGGTTAAGTACCAATTGACACCTAACTCATCACCAAAGTTCCAGTTGAGAACCAGTTGACACCACCACACTCACTAAATATCAATTGAGAGTTAAGTGCGCAATTAGCAACTCGCGCGAAATAACAGTCTGTGGCTGAGTGATTAGCGTTGAAGACTATAAAACGTAAGATACGTCAGAAGAAAGTGGGTTCGATTCGAGGTGCCGACATCGACATTAACGAAAATTTTTAAAGTAAAAATAAATATAATTTAATTAAAAAATAATATAATAATAATAATAATAATAATAATAATTTTTTTTTAAATTTTTATTATATTAATCGACTCTAAAGATGTCCTCTTGCACCAGTCCTGTGACCTCTACCAAGGGGCTAATTAGCCACCTCCAATGACAATCCCTTGTTAAAGTGACAGGTTCCTCCCATATAAAGTTCCGGAACTAGAACCGGTCACTAGCCCTGAGAACCTGTCACGTGGCTAGTTTTGAACAGGTTCTCTTCCCTCTATACTCTTTTACAAATTTTAATAATGATGTACCATTTAAAATTTCATTTAAAACACATCTTGACTCTGGAAGGTTTTTCTTATTGTTTTGGAAATAATTTTAGATTTTTTCGATATATTAAAGTTGGGGTTTTATCATAAGATTTTATATTATCTTAAAGTCACGATAGTCCAATCTTTGGCAATAGTATACGTAAATAATTAATTTTTGAAGCTTTTTAAATAAATAAATTTTAAAAGTATTAATATATTTCGTCTTAAAATAATTACCAATGTCTTTCAAATATTAAATGAAAACTAATTATTTATCAGATTTCCGAATTTAAAAATCAATTTTAAAAGTTTTCCAGATTTGTGTTTTAGAACTAATTAATATCCTGTTCCTGTATATCGAACGAATGCTTTCTTTCGCCTTCTAAGCGAAAGAAAACTGATTTGGGTTTCTTTAACTCACTTCTATGCGAACAAGTCGAACGAAAACGTAAGTGTTTTCATACAAAATTAGGTTTCTGTATACGAACGGAAATGTCAAAATAAGTCATTTGCTTTTTTTTTTGCTTTCGACTGGTTGAATTTTTCAATTAACCCACCATGCTTGTTTCAATTCAATTCGATATAAACTGTATCGAGAAATGAAACTTTTGTTGCAGATATAAATTTTAAAATAAAAATTTTTTTTTTTTAGATATTATTTCATTTGCATGATATTATTTCATATATAGATATTATTATTTGTTTAAACAAATTAGTAGTATTTTTGATATTTTTACGAAAGAAATTACTCTGAAAGAAAAATATAACAAAAACAATCTTAAAAGAAGTAATTCCATTCGAACGAAATCTTACGAAATAGAGAAACCTAAAATGATTCGAATTCGTACGCTTTGCTTTCGTTCGACATAGAGAAACAGGCTATAAAACGATAAGAAAAACTATTAATAATGAAATTTATACCATATGTTAGAGTTTATTGTTTATTTTTTATTTTTTTTTTCTTAATTTTTAGCATGAAAAAGTAACTTAAAATTTTGGTAGTTCCATTGTATTCGTATTAATTTAAAATCACTTTCTGACATACTTGAGGATTATGACAGTTTGTTAAAAATAATACTACCATATTTATATAAAAATTTACTTTTTCATAAATTAATTTAAAAATTATTTAGAATTTCATATAAACGGAATTTAAACAATTATTTACCAAATATTAAGGGGAATACAAAGGAAATCGCACCGACAAAAACCAGGATCTATGTTTTGCCATTATTGAAGCCCAAGAAAAAACTGGTACCACTTACATATTGCGCAAGAATGCCTGTAACAATAAGAGTTACCCGCAGATTATAGTTACAAACTGCCATTAAGTGGAGCAATTTGTAAATAAATTGCCCTCGATGTTTGTAAGCTGTTTGTAATTTGGTCCCATTGCCATGCAGATACTTTCGGCCCTATGCATAACAGATAAGTGTTATTTTTATTTTTTAAATCTGGCAAGGTTCAAAAAAATTTTACAAAAAGTAAATTCCAAAAACCCTTATTTCTAAATAAAAAAAAAATAAAAATCAAATTGATTGGAACTACCTTCTATTTTTTATACCATATAACTTACAATCATAGCTTCGAAAGAATTAATTAAATCTTAGCTTAATTCTGAATTAAGAAATACTACTTTTTCATTCCATAACACCATTCCCAAAGGTATATATAGTTTCATTCAAAGGCTTTTATTTGAATGGAATTAATTCATTACAGAATTAATTTATAAAGAAATCATTAAATTTTTGATTCAAATCTTCTGCAAATTGAATGGAAATACTATTTACAATATTTTTTAAATACATATTTTATATATACATATTTTTTCTTTCATTCCATTCGTTATACTTTATTTTTTAATATTTTACAAAATGAATAATTATGTTTTAAAGCTAATTCGTAATAGATTTTAATGAAAGAAAATTTTAATGATTCAACATATTTTTTTAAGCTTGAATTGTTTAATTGGTATTGAAGTCTTTAAGATATTAATTCTATTAATTCATGTGAAGTCAAAGAATTTTAGTCTATGAATTAAATTGTTATGAATACTTTAAAAGGATGACTGGGATAATAAATATAATTCGATTTTGAAAATTCAATTAAAAAATTAAACCTTACAAACCTTTGCTTTCAATAGGCGCTTATTTTATTTATACGAGATATGTAAAATTGTTTAAATTTAAATTGGGAGTCATACTTTAATATTTTATTTTCTGTTAATTAATTACGATTTAAAATGTTTTATTATAGTACACAAAAAATTTTCGATACTGCCCCACTGTGTAGTATTGAATTGAATAAAATTCTTTGTAACATTTTTTGCTTTTTGTTTATATTTTAAATTTAAAACAAAAATTTATTCCCGTTTCCGGGAAACAAAATATCACGGGAAACCCCAAACCTTAGTAACAAAGTATAAATGACACAGATGCTGCTTAAAATTGCAAAGACGATTGACACTGTTACTAAAAACACGAAGTTATATTTGGAATATTTTTAGTTGCCATGTGTAATAAAAATTAAAAAAGTTTAATATTTATTGCATAGTCGTAAGTAGAAGAAATTTTGCTGGTGCTGAATATTCTTATATTAACTTACATTATCTTCTCATGAACTCTTTACATAAAAATATCATTTAACAAAAAAATATATTAATACATTTCATACAAAAAATTATAGGGTAAGTTACCGGTAGTCGTCAGTTTAACGTTTTGTCTTAGTTTGAAGTTATCTACGGACGAATATAAACATTGCTTTTGATTGACAAATAGATATTGCACCTCACTGAAGGATATTGTTTCAATTTTGCAAAGATTTTTGCTAAAAATTTATTGCTAATTTTGCCTAATAAATA
Organism: Protophormia terraenovae; assembly: GCA_951394005.1. Classification (NCBI taxonomy): domain Eukaryota; kingdom Metazoa; phylum Arthropoda; class Insecta; order Diptera; family Calliphoridae; genus Protophormia; species Protophormia terraenovae. The sequence goes on from OX596075.1 coordinate 52,319,873, forward strand.
CATTTCATAAAATACATCGAATTTGCCTGTAGGTCGGCATGCATGAATTCTATCTTTTCTGCCAATTATCCTATAAATAGTGAATGTATTGAATGTTTCATTGTAGAAAATTAGTGTTGTTGGCGACTTGAGTGTGCCAAAACTAATACGAATGAATATACTCGGGTGATCGACGCGGTTTTCCAACCGGTTTTTTCAGTCAATGTGCTGTCGGTTTTTTCAAAATTTTCATTTTTCGAATGTCGAATAGACCGGTTTTTTTAAACACAAAAAACCGGTTTTAAAAATAGCATTTTATTTCAGAAATCGTACTAAATAGTGATAGTGATATTTGAAAATTTAGGAGTAATTTTTTAAATATTCATAAAGACTGATTTCTTATGTTTTTAAAATATAGTTTAAGTCTAAATTGGAATTTATTCTGTAATATTAAACAAATAAATAATTAATAATTATCCTGTATGACCCAATTTAATTTTTTTGATCCAATATTTCCTTTATTTTTTAAAAGTGTTGTGTTAAAAAAGTTTTACCACCTGCAGAATCGTTTTAATTGAGACTTAATTAATATACTATCTCCATATTAAGCCATGGGTTCTGTTTACGCTAACTAAAATTTAGATGATTTTTTCTACAATTTGGAAACATAATTATCTTCTAGTCATCTAGATATATAATTTGCTTAGCATTTTTTCTCTTTCCAGAGCTTTCTGAAGCTACCAAACGACGTAGAAAATTAGAATTTGGCTTAATTATAAAACTTTTTGTCCAACAAATCCTAATGGAGCCATATTTTGAAATTTTTATCAGGGAGCGGATATAAGAGGATTTATGTGTCTTTTTCTAAGAATTTTTTCTCTTTCCAGAGCTTTCTAAAGCTCCCAGAAGACATAGAAAATTAAAATTCAGCTTAATTATAACTCTATTCGTCCTACAAATCCTAACGGAGCCAGATTTTGAAATCTCTATCAGGGAGCGAAAATAAGTGGATCTATATATATGGATTTAAATATATCTTTCCTAAGCAATGTTTCCTTTCCAGAGCTTTCTTAAGCTCCTAGACGATGAAACTAAAAATCGGCATACTTATAAAACTATTCGTTCAACAAATTCTAACAGTGTGCCAGATGTTTCTATCAGGGACCAAAAAGTCTGTTTTGGTATTAAGAACTTTTAAGTTGCTATACTTATTGTTTGCTCTCCAAATCCTATAAAAATCTGATTCTGATTCGGCCAGGGAGCGCATTTACGACGATTTTTTTATTTTGAAAGGTTTAAGAATTTAAAACATTAATCAATATAATTCCAATAAATTTGAACGGCTTCAAATAATTGACTTCGATTAGGGAGAGGAAGGTGTCTAAATGTTGTTCATATTTTTTTCATTTAATTTTCGAATTTGTTTGTGCATATTTTCATTATTATATTATTTTTCCTGACATTGTTAGGCTTTTACGCTTGTATTTAATAAATTTTAACTTAATTATAAGAATTGATTTTTTTAAAGAAATGTAGTCTTTTGATATAAATATTAACTTCTGCAAAAAACCGGTTAACCGTTTTTTTTTCTGAATTTCAAAAAGTGCAACCGGTTTTTTTAAAATGCCAACTCTTCGAACTATTCGAAAACCGGTTTCTCAAAAAGTCGAATAATCGATCACCCTATAATATACTTTAGAGTGTGCCTAGAAAGTGTTTTCTTTGGAATAAATGATGTAGGAATACAACTCAAATAAAGCGTATCAATGTGCTAAATAATGAAAAATATTAAAAACTTTTTAAAATTAAAATTCAGTTCCCTTTCACTGATTGATTGTTTTGCTTATGCATTTCTGATTTTTAAGCCGTTCTGGCGGAAACAAATCAAAATTTTAGTAAAACAATTTTTTAATATTTTATTCATAAAAGAGATAAGTATAAAGTTCTAAATGAGAACACTGTAATGTGCATTGATTTTAATATGGACAAATACCTACTTAACATGTCCTAAATAACATTGCCGTTGCTTTTTAAAAAAATAGGATTGAAGGGAAAAATGGATTTGCCTAAAGTCGGCAGTCTATGCCGACTATAGGAAATTGTAAACCTTTTTTGAACCTAAGGTCGACAGCCACTAAAATAAGAAATTCAATAATTTTTCACTTAATTTTCCACTTTTGAAACAAAGTTTTAATAGATATGTACAGTATAACTTGTTGTTATAAAATAGCTTAAATTATTATGGTTAATTACCATTTTAAAATTGGTCAATACACTACTTTTTGTCTTGAAAAAAACTATCCAAAACGTGTTGTTATAGAATGAGGAAAAATGCCACAAAAGTACACATCATAGCATAATTTATTCATTAAAGCTAGAGAGAAGTATATTTTTTAATATATAATTGATCATTTGATTATAATTAATAATCGCTATTCTTAATTATTGATGTTTAAATTCGAAATTGCCAACAACTGGTACATGCCGAACTTAGGTACACTTACCCTATAAACAAATTCATCAAGTCCAAATTTATTACGAAAATATTCCAACTTTTGTGGTGTAATAACTTTGGTAAAAATATCTGCTATCATTTCATTTGTTGAAATATATTTCACAACCATATCTTTATCATGTATCTTCTGACGTATACATTTGGCTTTAATATCAACATGCTTAGTTCTTAAGTGAATAGTTATGGTTTAATGCGACTTGGATAACACCTTTGTCACAGCGTTATTTTGACTACTTTTTTATTTGCCTCTATTAGTATATTTGGAACGACTAATACTGATATATTTTTGTATTTATATATGTAAAAACATCTGATGAAAATTTCTCTAAAATTTGGTCGCATTATATTTTCGGACCCCTGAGAAATAAGGTTTTAAAAAATATTTGTATACGTAAAATTTACGTACATTAGTACTGCACTGTTAACAGTAAAACTTATATCAGGACGTGAAATTTGAGCTGCATACAAAAAGCATCACATAGCTCGCATATATGGAGTTGCAGTCATTTGTTTTCTTTCTTTACTTCGTCTTTCCGGCACATACTTTTGGACAATTTTTTATTGTAGTCAATAAGAGTTGTTGTAGGGTCATTCATACCGAAACGATTTATAACTTCATTTAAGTATTTGGATTGATAAATTTAATTCTTGGGATTGATGACATTTCGCCCATACGAATAAATACATTGGTCAACATCACTTCTTGTTAAACCTAAGTCAAGTAATTGACGTTTGATTGTTTCATTCCAAACTCTACCTGATTGTTTCAGACCGTAGAATAACTTTTGTAGCTTGCAAACTTTGTTTTTACCATCTTCAAACAGTTCGGCTTGTTGCATATACATAGTATCTCTTTATGAACCATTTAAATATACACATAGAGCATCCAATACGTTTCATTAAAATTTACACCTTTGGCTACCAGTCTCGCTATTCAACGTAATAATATATTACATTGCTCATTAACTTTTGACTTTACAGCTGTTTGGCGCGACGGAAGATTTTCAAGTTATTTTCAATTAAACAGTGAACGTACTGTTTTGCTTGCTAATCTCTCTGACCTTAGAACTTCTCTTATTATAGGAATGTTAAATGAATCTGGTCTCCAGTTATCATCAGTATCTTCAGTTGATTCCGGCAAAGGCGATGACCATTCTACAGAGTCATCATATATACTAACATCTGAATCACTATTGCCGTTTTCATGAACTTCTGGCACCAACTCAACGTTTACTTCCGGAGAATTTCTATAATTTTCAGAAATGTGTGTGTGAAGATAATTCTGTAACTTTTGAACTGTTTAAGATATCTCAATAAAATTTCACATGGTCAAAGCTGAGGTGTTTTTGAATTGATTTGGAGGAGTACAGGTTTCGAACGGGTCAGGGAGATAGTGGGTGGCCCTCCAAACTTGGCCATCTCAGGTATGTATTTTTTTGAAAAATAAAAAAAAAAAAAATCATTTATGATATGACAGAAAAAAAATTTATATATAGATCAACGATCGCCAAAACCCAAGCTCGGGTGCTTTTTGTCCTGACGTTAATAAAAAACACACTCACACGAAATTTCAAACAAGAAGGCTGTGTTACGCTTGTTGCTTGAGATACACTCATGAAAAATGTTTCATGTGAAGTAGGAGTATTTTGAAGTTTTTTTCCTCAAAATATGATTTTTATTTCTTAATTAAGAAAAAACTATTATAATTCAATCTGTTAAATAAAATTAATATTCGTTAATTTTTTTTATTATAAACCAAAATTAAAAAATAGTTCTGTTTTGAGTTAAATTTAGAATTATCCGTTATTTTTTATTAAAAATTAATATTTTAAAATTGTTATTTTCGAATCAAAGAATAGAAAAATAATAATTAAATCGTATTTTTTATAACTGTTATGATTGTTGCGATCCCTGGTTATTACTATTTAAATTTTACACTAATTACACTGGCCAACAAAAAAAAATCCTCCCCCATAAACGAAAAGTTGGACTTGATGTGCTAAACTCGAATATGCCTTCAGTTTTTTTCCATCAGGTCTGGATTTTTTAATAGACGTGTCTAATATACACCAAAAGATGCGGACTAAAAATATCTTCAAATTACTTAACTTACTTAATTACTTAACTTAATTTTTTTATGTGCTCAATAGTTTTGGAGTTATTTTGAAATGTGTCCGAAAAAAATCATTTTAATGCAAAATTTTAGATTTTTTTGTTACTAAAATTTCTTTTAATAAATGAAAACATCTAAAATATTACAGTTTATCATCTTTATCTTAAAGCTGGTAATGCGAATAAAATAAGACATGTATCTTCAAAATTGATGCAGAAATCTAAATTTTATTCAGAGTTAAGTAAAAATACCCATACAATTGAGTACATACAATTGAGTAGAAATACAGTGGTGGCCAAAAAATTTTTTTTTTTTTTTTTTTCTCGAAACAAAAATAGTTGGACTAGGTGGATTCTGACGAGTTATATAATAAGAATCTGCATTCACTTTTTTTCTATCGGGTACTGATTTTTATGTGCATGACTAATACCATCACCTTATTCAGCCGTCACACTATAAAATTCGAGAATGGTTTGTCAAACTTAGGCTATAACTCAAGAACCCTTTACACGATACATCAAAAGGTGCATACGAAAATTGTCTTCAAGGTATGTCAACAATATTTTTCATTCGCTCAAGATTTTCAGAGTTATTGATCAAAATTTTCATCACTTTTCAAAAAAATAAATTTTAAAATTTATTTTTTTTTTCCAGTTAATATACCGAATCTACGGAAATATTAATTGTTCAATTTATCTTAATTGGACAAACTGTTCTCGATTCATGCAAGTGTAACTGTCTAAAGGCGTGGTCATAGTAGTCATGCATGATAGAAAAAAAGTAAAAATTGATTCTTATTTAGCACATTGAATCTTGAATTTGCATGAAAAACATTTTTTTTCGACACTTTTTTCGAAATACTGTAGACTCGCGGAAACGTGAACTAATTTTTACCAAGGATGTTCACGTTTTCGAGACTGTTCACGTTTTCGATTTGTATACATAAATATAAAACTTTTTGTTTTAACGAGCAAAAACAGGTATTATATTCTTCTAGGATTAGAAATAAAAACATTTTATTCTTATTCGGGGTTTTCCCAATTTTTAAACACCACAAATTTAAAAAACAAAATTGTTCGTTTTTGAGCTTTAATTTTTTATTCACGTTTTAGAATAGTCTGTATAAAAAAAATTGTTCACATTTCTGAGTCTTTCACGTTTTCGAGTATTCACGTTTTCGCGAGTGCACTGTATCTCCTAAACTAATGAGCGGATAAAAATTTGATGGAGCGATTTAAAGCTCATTTTATTCCGCATATCGTGGTATATTATTTATATAAATCGTGCATACCGTTCTCATGTAATAGTGAAATATACTCGAGTAATCGGCATATTTAGGGCACAATATTAGACACGCCCATAAAAAAATCCCGACCTGATGGAAAAAACTGAAAACAGATTCGAGTTTAGCATGCGGAATTCCATCTAGTCTACATATTTTTTTTTTTTTTGAAAGAGCTCGAAAAAAATTTTTTTGTCGACCAGTGTTATGTGTATTTCCGTTTATATGGCCTGAATTCACGAAGAAACTTAAAATTAAATTACTATAAAAATAAAGTAATTTTTTGGGTGTATAGTTTCAGAGTGGGAGAGTAAAACAAAACATACTCAAACATATGATCGCATATATATATAGTCCTTGTAAATCTCTACAAAAATACTCTAGGTAGGCTATCTCTTTTAGTTTAAGAGATATTCAGGTTGAAATAAGTTTTTACCCCATTTTTATCCACGTTTTTTTTTTTTAATTTTTTTTAACTTAATATTGTTTCTAAAATTTTTAAATTTTAAAATAATCGTCAGTTTCTTTACAAAATTCTCTATAATATTGCTGCAAGGATCATATAAATATATGTTCCGTTAAAAAGTTTTATTAATCTGAAGTCGGAACTTTAAAAAAAATTCATAATTTTTGTGTTTTATTCCAAAAAGGTGGCAATATTTATTTACTGATAAAATTTGTTTTTTGACCTGGGCTTTATAATTTTTTTAAATGTTTTCAAAAAAAAATCTTAATGCAAATGCGTGTAAAGTAAATTTGTAGGAGCTTGGGGCAAAGGTCTGCCCACAAGCGCTATCCAAACTTTGTCAATTTTGGAAAAAAAAATGTAATTGTTTTTGTTAAGTTCTCATATTGCAAAGCTGGGATCGACTTAAAATTATTTCAATTACATATCTTCATATGTAAGGCAAACACCCAAAAAGTATTTTCTGACAAACGCTCCTTAAAACGACATGGTGATCATTTCAATGAAAAAAAAGTCAATTTTTTAAGCATGTTTTATACGGATTGGGACTTTGATAATTTAAGACAATTTTATACATATTTACTGAAATTTCAATAAAGTATCACTATTCGTTTAAATTTTATTAAAGTTAATATTTAACTTTATTTAAAAGAAATGCAAAAAATAAAATTTTAAGTCCTTCGAGGAATTCTGCGATCAAATTACATTCCACTTACTTTTTTTATAAATTATCAATCTTCATATTCTAAAATTTTTTTTTTATACCAAATACTTGTCCAAAAATTTTATACTTTTGCTTAAAACTTAATAGTAACTTGGCCTCCTCTAGCCAAATTAAGCTATTTTTCATACATTTGTACAAACAGAAACATACATTATTTAAACTTGCTTATATTTTATATTTAAATTTGCTGCTATTTTCAACAACTGAACAACAACCTTTAATGACCATGAAAGATTTTGTCTATCTTTTCCAGACATCAAAAAGAGACGAAAGAAATTATCAAAAACCTAAGTCGGTTGTCAAAAACATTTAGTAAAGTAAATTAAGGACAGGGTTTCTCAGCTCTTCATGCTTCACGGACCCTTTTAGAAATTTTTGTTTTTTAGCGGACTCCTTGGCACATTTTTAGTATGGTAAAAATAAAATATTTATTTTAAAGAAAATTACGTTACCAATCCCGCCCGAGTTAACTGTCAGTGTCAAACGTGTGTTCTACAATACGCATAGTATTAAACTTAATAAAAAAAACGAACACGAAATTAATAAACAAGAAAAAGCAAAGGTTAAAAATTACAACAAAAAGTACATTGACATACTAATACTAATTCTGTATGACTTCTACATCACTTCTGAGAACAAATTACTGGTTATCGAATGACTTCCTAGAACTGTTCAAAATACTTGTATAAAAAATTTCTAAAATTAAAAAAAGAATATTTACAAAATTAAATTGATTTCAAAAGTGGCCTTTAGGAAATAGACCATTAGAATAAAAAATAAAAAAACAGATTCTGAAACCGTTCCCTAACGCTTCTATGGAACTAGTTCCGAATCTGACAATTTCGAACAAAAATCACTGATTAAAGAACTAGCTATAGAACCGTTCCCTAGAATGAGTACTGAACTAACTAACTAGCTAGTTCCACAGAACTAGTTAAATTTCAAACAAAATCATTGATCGTAACGCCAAAGTAGAACAAGCACAGGCTATTTTCATGTGTTCTGGAACTAGTTGTAGAACTAATACAATTTTTCCTGGGTATGAACTAATATAAATTTAATTCATAATTTTTAGTTTTTTTTAACTGTTTGACAATTTTTACAAATTCTTTTTTTAACAATTTTCTAAGTATTAAAAATTTTTTCCCTGTATGGAAATTTAATGTTTTTAGTGTTTAATAATTAAACAACTCGAATCGAGATGTTTTCTGACTTTGAAATAAATGAAAAAACAAGTCAATTTGTTTGTGTTTTTTAAGAAAACGACTCGTTTTTAAAAAAAAAAAATTTTATATGTGAAGATAGTATTAGCAAAAATATTTTGTCTCCGTATCAATATATATTTTTTTTTTTTTTTTTGGAAAAAGGAAATCTATAAAATTATCAAACAAAACAATCGAAACTAAAAAAAGAAATTTCTTAGGAATTTCATAATTTAAAATAATTCAAATAAAAGTTCATAACTAAAAAATATATTAACGTTTGAATTTTTTGTATTTAATTTTATACTGCGTCAATTTTTTTTCAAAATTCGCACAATTATTTCAGGAAATATTAATATTAATTACATTATAAACTACTATGTTCTGCATGTTAATTTAATCATTAAATAATTTGCACTTAAGAAATTCTATCAAAAGTTCACTAATAAAATTTTAACTTTATTTATGAAAACAACTTATTTTTTAAGGTTTTTAAGTGACGTATTTTTTTTTTTTTTTTTTTTTTTGAAGATTTTTTTTAAATTTTTGTGACGATTTTGACGATATTTTTTCTTATTTTTGACGATTTTTTGAGAAAAAAGCCTAACACCACTGTTCTCCAACCAATTAAAAAGAGAGCTTTCAACGACAATGAACCATCTACTAGCAATTGGTTTGAAGTTCTAAGTGATAAGTTAAGCCAAAAGTGACCAATAAGCTAAAGAGGTAAGAACATCTGACATTTAACTTTTATCGGACGGTTTATGTATTCAGAGCTGCAATATTTTCTGCTTTATAAAAGAAATAAATAAAATCATATTTATTCCGCTGTAGTTTTTAATAAATGTTCTGTTTATATTTATATTTCCTCTGGCGTTGTCTATTAGTTAGCTTAAACTCATTTATTTTAAAATTGTCTTTGTTTTTTATTTGTTTATATTTCCGTTAGTGGCAGTTACGTTCAAATAGTACATGTTGCCACTACGTTAAGTGCCCAAAAGTAATCGGTTGCCGTATTATCAAAATTATAAAATTTATCTTAAAACCAAGTTGTAATAACCAAAAGTAGATAAAGTTCACTTTATCGTTCACTTTAGTTTATCTTACCTTTAACTATCTGATACTTTATAGGTAGGTTATAATAACGGCCCTAAAAGTTTTAGTAAAATAATTCCTACAGCAGATTTCGCGTTTAAAACTCTTAAAGATAATGAAGTTAAAGTGATGATTAAAACTGTTTCATCTTATACTATAGAACTTAAAGTATTCTTTAACGTCAATAAAATTGATGTAATGTTGATCTCACAGACACATTTACCAACAATTCTTACTTTTACATTAGAGGCAATAAATTAATCAATACAAATCATCCTGACAATTCAGCACACGGTGGCTCAGTTATCCTTATAAAGTCATTCATTCCTTTTAGTATACTAGAGGAAATTCATAGCAATCGTTACAATCTACAATAATTTCTGTTAATTTTAATGGATCTCCCCTAACAATTGCTGCAATTTACTTTCCACCACGTTTAATATTAAATAACACGAATTTCAACGGTATTTTAACAAATTTGGTACGAAATTCCTTGTCGGTGGAGATTTATCTCTAAGCATGGTGGAGTTCTAAAACAACAAACCCAAAAGAGCGTGAGTTTTGAGACCCGACGTTCTCGATTTTATTGTATGTAGTGGAATTCCTAGACATCACTTAGACATTTTGATCACTCCCCAAAATTTTTAACGTATAGCGTCTCATTATTTTAATTAACACATTTTCTTGCAAAACTGATATTTAATCTTATAAATATTGAATAGAGACCAGCATTAATCTTAACGTGTCACTAAAAACAGTTACTGAAATAGATGGTAACGTTGAATATTTTAAGCAATTATTGCACGAAACATCTATTCTTTCATCGCCTAGAAATAATTCGTGGAATCCTAACAAATTCATTATTTTCTCAGAAATTAAAGCTCTTATTGTCGAAAAAAGGAAACTACGTAAAAAGTGGCAAGAAACTAATCATCCTATCGATAAAAGAATGTAGCCACAAAACTGTTGACTCTAACTCTAAAAAATTATAAGAATAATTCAATAGAAAACTACCTACAAAAACTAAACATAATGAATACAATTTATGGAAAATCACAAAAAGCATAAAAAGGCTACAAAAAAGGATCCCCCAATTAAAAATTAACAAAATAATTGGTACAAATCTGATGAACATAAAGCTGTAGTATTTTCAAACTACTTAGGTAGCGTATTTACTCCATTCCAGTTTAATTCTGGTTCAAAAGATGAAGAAGAAATTTTAAAGAAGAATGGTGCCACTAGCTGAAAAGGTAAACATTATCTCAGAACATCAATTCGGCTTTCTCAACAAGCATGGAACACCTGAGCAGTGCCATAGAATTGTACAATATGTCTCGGAAGCTCTGGAGAACAAAAAATACTGCTCTGTAGTATTTCTAGATGTTCAACAAGTTTTCGATCGTATGTGGCATTCTGGATTATTGTACAAGCTAAAGAAGTTCTTCCAACACCATATTATCTGCTTTTGAAGTCATATCTGTCAGACAGAATATTTTTCGTTAAACATATCAATGTCTTTTCCAATTTTCTTCCAATAAAATCAGGGTAGCGTGCTGGGACCCATACTATATACAATATTCACATCGGATCTTCCTACTTCCAACGACGTTTTAGTAGCTACGTATGCTGATGACATGGCTATACTAGCTGCCAGGGACTCTCCTACAGAAGCTTCATATGTTATATAAAAAAAAAAAATTTCCAGAGTAGGTTAATAAAATGGAACACAAGGAGAAAAGGAAACTGTTCAGCCGTTAAAATGAATAATGAAATTCTTCCCCACACAAATTGTGTAAAATACCTCGGTTTACACTTGAAACGGAGGCTTACATGGAAAACCCACATTGTTAACAAAAGACATCAACTTTTGCGTCCAAAATGTCCACTTAGTATAGACAATAAATTGTTAATTTATAAATCAATTTTAAAACCAATATGGTTATATGGCATTCACCTTTGGTGGACATCAAGAAGCTCAAATATTGAAATTTTACAAAGATTTCAATGCAAAACATTGCGTAAGGAGTGCGATCGAAAAAATCTTAACAACGTTTTGCCTCATAAGTTTTTTCGGAAGCAATATTTTTTTTTTTTTTTTTTGATCTAGTTATCATTGAAAAATATGTGAGTTATTATTTCTATGTACGTGCTACAAATTAACAAATTTCAAAAAAAAATCCAAATAAGTCCTACAAATAATTACCCAAAGAATTAAATTTCTGCCGTCAAACTGTTCCCAATGTTATTAAACAGTATCAGGAGAATTTGACCATTGATAGGAAACCTAGTTCGGAAAGAAAAAAAGATCAACATGATATTGGGAAGGCCAGAAAATTGAAAGCATATTGAAAAGAACTCCAAACACATCTGGTACAAAAGCAGCCCGGTTAGCTCAGTGCTTTGACTGTTTGGTGCGAAAAGTTAAAGCTAATGCAGAGTTTATAACATATAAAGTCCAAAAAATTCCAAATAGGTATGCTGCAAAAAATTTAGAAGCCAATAATAGGACACGGAAATTAAAATCAAACTTCATTCAAAAATACTCACGTTGTATAATTGACGAAGCACAGTGGTCCCAAAACGAAATTTTTTGGAAATAATTCTGTAACTTTAGAACTGCTGGATGTATTTAAATGAAATTTCACATGACCAATCCTGAGGTGTATGCCAGTTGATTTGGAGGAGTTCTTAGCGAGTCCGGGGGACGAAGGGTTGACCTCCAAAGTTGGTCACCTCGGTTATGAAATTTTTTTAAAAAATCGCCAAAATTTGATTTATGATTTGACTGAAAAAAAATTTTGCACATAGATAGTCCTTATAATGTTCCACAAAAAATACGCTTACATGTGTGGGTTATCTCTTTTACTTTAAGAGAGTTTTTTTAACATGGCGGGCTCAATTTGAATCCTTCAATTTTTCTAAAATATTTTCTGGATTCTGTACAAAATTCTAAACAATCATATACATGTGTGCTTTAGATAAAAAGTTATATTATTATGAAGTAGAAAATTTTAAATAAATTGTGATTTGTTTCAAAAAGGTGGTAACATTTTTCCATTTTAAAATCCATTATTTTCCTCTGGACCATACATTTCAATGAAATTTCACATAGTTATTACTGAGGTAGTTTCAAACTGTTATGGAGGAGCACAAGTTTCTAGGTGGTCTCGGGGCAGGGGGAGGACCGCCGAAAAGGACCACCTCCGATATTATATAAGAAATAATTAAAAGAGTTGACCACTTTCGGAGGTTCTCCTTCTGTCCACAGACCAGCTAGAAATTTGTAATCCTTCAAAGTATTTGGATAATACCTCAGTAATAACTTCGTTAAATTTCATTGAAATATATTTATCTGTTCAAAAGTTACGTTTTATTATTTAAAAAAACACGTTGAAATATACATATATGTGTTTTTTAAAATAATATTGGAATATAGGAGTTGGAATTAAAAAAAAACGAAATACGCCATTATTTTTACTGTTGCACAAACCTTCTAAAAAGGTATGATATCCAAATATCAAAAGAATTTTTTCTTTTCGAAACGTACCCTAATATATATATATATATATATATATATATATATATATATATATATATATATATATATATATATATATATATATTATACTTTATATATATTATACTGGAATTTCAATAAAATATCGCTATTCGTTTAAATTTTATTAAGGATTAAATATTAACTTTACGTAAAAAAAAAAAAATCCTAAATTTTAAAATACATTCCACTAACTTTTTTTATAAATTATCAATCTCCATATTCTAACCTTTTCTTAGATACTAAATACTTGTATAGAGTTAATATTTTTGCTTAAAACCCAACAGAAACTTGCCCACCTCTAGCCAAATTAAGCTATTTTTCATACATTTTTAGGGGAAATAATAAGCCCGCCAAGTTAACAAAAAAAAAAAAAAAATTAACAAAAAGAAAAAGACGAGGCATTTTTTGTAGAGATTTACGAGGACTATCTATATATATAAAATTTCTTTTCTGTCATAGCATAAATTAATTTTTGGCGATTTTCCAAAAAGTTACATACCCGAGGTGACGAACTTTGGAGGGCCCCTGACCCGCAAGCTGCCTGTACTCCTCCAAATCAACTCGAAAACACCTCACCTCTGACCATGTGAAATTTTATTGAGATACACTATCGGACAAAATAAAGTGCGGTTTTTTACTCTTGCTAATTAGTTCATAATTAGTGTTTCCTAGGTTCATAATGGTCTACATTTTTCGTGTCCAGGTAATTGTCGTATTATATTCTTTAAATTAATATGCAAAAGAAGTTTTTGAAATATGTGTATTTCGAGTGGGGCAAAAGTGTGGTGTTGGTCATGGATTTTGTGCGAAATAATAAAGTGACACTTTACATTATTTCCTAAAATTTTTAAAATTTTTTGATACAAAATGGAAGGCATATTCTTAAGAAGTGCTAAATTTTAATGTTCTATTCATTAAATTCTATTAAAATTATTATTGCATTTGAAAAATAAGGATAAATTCGGCCATGTTATCAGTAAGTCTTCGACCACAATCCCGTAAGATTTCTTGATTCCTGATAGAGAAAATTAATTAAGATTAACGTAATTGTCTTTAAAGTTCAATATTTTATAATCTGAAGTAAAAAAAAAAAATTTTGAATTAAAATAATAAGAAATTGAGGGTCAGAAACCCTAATTATGCGAAGTAAAGTCGTACCTATATCACAATTCTCGACAAAAAGAATCTCATATTTCTAAGCGGAGAGATAAAGGAGGAAGTAATTTTAATTATTACAGGAATAACTGTCCAGACAAAGTTCAAACAAATGGGTTTCATATGTACCAAATTTAAGAAAACATTTTTTATACGATCTTCTAATACCAAAATTTTAAACTTCAGATTTTTCCGTGGCAGTTTCCAAAATTTTCTCAGTTTTTTTAAAAGTTTTAATAAGATTTATGTTTATTCATCCAAATAACTGCATTTTAGAATGGTTCTGGGACTTTAACGATTATTTTTCTATTACGGGTCGCTTTGTTATATTAGCACAAAAATTATGTGACTTTTACTTAGAATAGGTACTTCTAAAACTCCTATGTTTGAGCTTTTCCCTGGCAGTAAAAGCTAATATATTATAATTACTTCTTTTTTTATGTATTTAAATGATGAAACTCATTCTCTTTTGGTGAATATTCCGATTTTACTTCGTAGTCTTACGGTTTCTGCCCTCTCAATTTCATATTATTTTGATTATAAATTGTAATTTTTTATAATGAAATGGTTTTTTGGCTTCAGATTATAAAATGTTGCACTTTAAAGACAATTACATTAATGTTAATTAGTTTTCTCTATCTGGAATCAAGAAATCTTACTGGTTTGTGGTCGAAGACTTAAGCCCAAATTACTTTTGCGCGTATTAAGCAACAGTATCAGAAAAAATTATCAGCTGTTCACTGTCAGAATAACATGTTGCTGTTATAAATTTTTGCGCACACAGCAAAAATTTACAACCACCATCTTGCTTTATTCTACTTGTGCATTTTAGCCTCTCATTTATATGCTCACTCTCTTTGTCTCGCTCTCAATCTGAAAGCAGCGCAGTAAATTTAGAAACAGGGCTAAATGAAACAGCACTGTTAACTGCCGCTGACCAAATGTAATCAACACTATAACAAACAGTGCTTTCTAAATTATCAGCTGATTATGTCATCACACACTGCTGCTGACTACACGCTATTGTAATTTGGGCTTTACTGATAACATGGCCGAATTTATCCTTATTTTTCAAATGCAATAATAATTTCAATAAAATTTAATGAATAGAACATCCGTGGGAGTTTTCTGCTACATTTACTCCTTACGGAGACGTCCCCAGGTGGCGGATCGGGGGGATTGGATATAAGGCACATGATATGAACACTCTATCATATGGTGCATTCTGGCCCATTGCTTGAGGGTTCGTATCATGGGTATTATATCCGGTCCTAGGACTTCTTAAGTCTCTCGCGGACCAAATAAATGTAGCGCACTTTAAGGTCAAGGTGGTAGGTAGTAGTGCCGAGGACCTGAATGGTTAGTTGGTGCCTAAACAAACTAACAGTTAACATCTCCCCTCTAACGCCCATGGCACGGGTTGGTTGTAATCTCTAGCCTAGTCCGCGCACGCCGTCACTGCGCGTGATGGTCTTTTTCTTTACTGGCATACTCGTGGGACGAAAATTTACTTTACTAATAAAAATCTAAATCGGACGAAAGATGACGAACGGCCGTAGGGCAACAGAACGGAAACGGACATGTTAACGGACGACGAAAATGTGTTGATGGGGGTTCAACGAGACATTCTGATACAGGAAAGTCAGTTGTTGGACCAGCTATCAGGGACGGATGATCTTCTTGATTACTCGACCGATTCCTTCGCTGGAACCGGTGCCTCGGAAAAACTGGGGGATCTGACCCTTGGCTCTGAAGATGAGATCACTGTAATCCTAACTCGCGCTCAGGGTCAAGAGAAGAACCAGAGTATTGAGGTCAGGTCGGAGAGGAAGAAAAGATTCGAACGGATCTACGGACCTGTCTGCGACTCCTTGGGAATATCATATCCTGAAGGATCAGATGTGGATGCAGACCGTAGGACTCCAGACACCTCTGGAGTCCCGTGAGGGCACAGGAGGAAAGTCTACATGCTCATCGATCTCAGCCGGAGCTAGTAGTTACGGTAGAGGCGAACCTGCTAAACCTGCAACCCTTATGGAACAGCGGGTTACAGCAGGCAAACCAAAATTTACCAAAGTTAAGGCTGATCATGTACAGCAAATCTAGCAAACCACAAAAGGTTATTAGGGGTGCTAAGTCTGGGGATGATCAGCCCTCAAACAGCAAAATGGCGACATGCCAGAAGCCTACCAACTCCACCGGTGTAACTCGTAAGGACAATACTGGTGTAGTTGCCAAAACTTCCGACATGAGGTCATCTTCATCGAAGAGTGTTGGCCAGAATCCATCCGGCACTCTTAAGGGCTCCCAAAAGGGAGTCATTAAGAGGGCCAGGTCTGGGGACGACCAACAAACTTCGGTGGCAAAGAAGGCTGCCCATACGCCCTGTAGCTCGCTTAGGGGCCCCCATACGGAGGTAACTATAGAGCTGGTTCGGGTAATGAACAACCATCCACATTAAAAAAGGCGAGGGAATCAGTGATGCAAGATTGTATTCAAGCTGCTGTCATTGACAAAGCTGATCCAGATGGGAGGATCAGTGTTGAGCAATGGCGACAGATTGAGCACAGGCTCATTGAGGAAATCGCTCTTGTGAAAGGAAGGCCGGATGAGGTAGCATTCAGAGGCGCACACTGGATGAAGGGTGTCAAAACTATCAACTGCAAGAAATCTTTTGAATTTCTTAGAAACGCAGTTGCTAAGTGCGACACACTCTAACCAGAGGCGAAACTATAGGTGATACTGGCATCCGAGTTGCCCCTTCGTCCAATAGTGACAGCATGGTTCCCACCACCCATTCTAGAGGTTGGAGCCATTCTGACAGTAATGGAGAACCAAACGAAGGTCTTCTTACAGGTCAATGGAAGCTTGTCAACACCTTGATCTGTAAGGAGAACCAAGGTAGGGACTTCAGATTCGCTGTAGATCGGGAGTCTCTAAAGTAGCTGGAGTCACTAAGGGGAGTTGTCAATTTCGGGTTTGGGGTTATCAGATTTAGATACTCTAAGTCTGTTAAAACCAAAGAGGAAAACAGTGGTGCAAATTAATTTGTACCATTGTGAGGCAGCCTCAACCGAATTGACAAAACTCCTTATTGACTCCAATGTGGATGTAGCTCTTACCTTGGATTAACAACACCAGGGTATGTGGATTAAGAGCTATAGGCTACAATCTGTTCATACCATCCACATTGGAAAAGGTACGAACATGTATAACTATGAGGAAGGATTTAAATGTTAATCTTCTTCATTCTTTCAGTAATGGGGACCTAACGGTTGTACAATGGGAAGCTACTGGAAACAGGAAGCTGGTATTGGCATCAGTGTACATGCCATATGAGGCGGCCGATCCACCAGGCATCGCTCTGCAGCAGTTGGCGGAGCACTGCAGGAGTAGAGGACTGTACATGATCCTAGGATGTGATGCGTACGCTCACCATTATCAATGGGGTAGCAGGGACGTCAATAAAAGGGGTGAGTTAGTTTTTAATTTTATAACTGATTATGATCTTCATATCTGTAATAGGGGGAGTCAACCCACGTTCAGAACGAAAGATTGGGAAACAGTTATAGATATAACGCTAGCAAACTGGAGGGGCGATTTCGTTAGGGACTGGAAGGTAAACATGGACTACTCCTTTTCGGATTATAGCATGATATCCTTCAGTTTAGATCTTGTAGGATGGAAGGGAAAGCCCTATAGGAACTCTAGGAAGACAGATTGGAAGTCTTTTAGTGAGTTAATGAGTAGGGATTTAAGGGATACTGATAGCTGGAAGAATTCGGCTGAGGGTATCGAGGCAGTAGTGAATAATTTCACGAATGTAATCAGGAATAGTTTTGAGCTCAGCTGTCCGTTGGTATATCTGGGCAAACGTAAACAGCCAAGATGGTGGACCAGGGAACTTAGGGACCAGCGGTCTACAGTTAGAAGGTTGTTTAATAGGGCCAAGCTATCAGGTAACGAAAGTGATTGGGGCAGCTATAGGGAAAGTTTTGCAAGGTATAAGAAGGACATAAGGAGAGCGAAAGGGACATCATGGGTAAATTTCTGTGAGTCCGTGGACTCTGTGAACGAGTTGTGGCACCTGGATATATACAACGCGCGGACAACTCGTGGACAGAGTCTAGCTCAGAGTCCCTCAGTTTACTTATGGAGACACATTTCCCAGGCTGAACTGATATTGAGTCTGGGCCGCGATCTAGTAGTGTCAGTGAAAATCTACATTTATCCGGCTTGGATGATTGGGAAATGACACAATTAAAGAGATGGTTACTAGAGACAAAGTAACATGGGCGGTGAGTACATTTGAGCCATATAAATCACCGGGCCCAGATGGAATCTTTCCGGCTATGTTGCAGAATGTCAATGACAGGGTAATCTCACTACTTGTGGATATATTTAGGGAGTGCCTTAGGTTAGGATACATTCCCAGGGGGTGGAGAGAGGTTAGAGTCATCTTCATACCCAAGGCGGTTAAACCGACTTACTCGAAACCCATGGATTACAGATTGACCTGTAATCCTTGGGTTTCGAGTGAGCCTATCGTCTTTCTTACTGAAGACAATGGAAAGACTGATTGATCTGCATCTTAGGAATAAATTGGGAACTCACTTAATCAGTGACGCTCAACATGCCTACCTGAAGGGTAAGTCTGTAGAAAGTGCTTTACATGATGTAGTGAGTTACACAGAGCGAGGTTTGTTGCATAGGGAATATACCATGGCAGCTTTCCTCGACATTGAGGAGGCCTTTAATAATATTAGAATTGAGGCTATCAAGGGGCACTGGTTTCAATCAACGCAAGTGAATTCCTAATTGAGTGGATAACTCTAATGCTGAGCACTAGAGTTATCAACTCGAATATAGGAGACACTTGTGTGAGGAAGCTTGTGACAAGGGGCACACCGCAAGGAGGGGTCCTTTCTCCGTTACTATGGCTCTTGGCCGTGAACGTCATCCTGAGAAAGTTCGATGCTAGGGGACGGAAAATTGTAGCCTACGCAGATGACGTGGTTATACTGGTCTCTGGTAAATTTCTACCAACGATCAGTGAAGTCATGCAATCAGGTCTACGGGAATTGTCTCTTTGGGCTGATAGTAAAGGATTGGAATTAACCCAGGGAAGACCGAGTTAGTCTTGTTCACCAGGAGATATAAGGTTGAGCCTTTTAGCTTACCAGTATTGAATGGTTTGGAGCTTGAATTGTCAAGTGAGGCCAAATACCTGGGTGTTTACCTGTACAGCAAATTGTCTTGGAGGAGGAACACTCAGGAGAGGGTCAAAAGGGGACTTAATGCCTATTACACCTGCAGGAACTCTATTGGTAAGAATTGGGGACTTAGACCGGTAGGGGTATCTTGGATATACACTTCGGTTATAAGACCGATTCTTACTTATGGCTGTTCAGTATGGTGGAAGGGTTTAAGTAAAATAACCTACAGGAACCTTTTATCTAAAGTTCAATAGTGTGCTTCAACTGGCATCTCTGGCGCTATGAGAAGTACACCTCAGGCGGCACTGGACATCATTCTCCACTTACTTCCAATTGAGGAGTTCGTGAAGGGAATGGCTATTCGTAGTCTATTTAGATTGAAGGAGCTAGGATTATTGAGGAACTTCAGAGCGGGGCATGCTAGCATACTCGATATGGTTCAATTTAATGGTCGGACACTATCCGTAACTGAACCTACGGATCATGTCGGAACCATAATTGACTTCGAGGCTACTCCCACTATTGAAATACCTGAAAGGGACTTCTGGATTGGAGTAGAAAGGCTCCACGGAGGTTGTGCTGTCTTTACGGACGGCTCGAAGATGGATGTAGGCACCGGAGCAGAGGTTTACTTTCTGGGAACTGATATCAGACGGTCATATAAATTGTCTGACAGTTGTAGCGTTTTCCAAGAGGAAATTCTGGGCATTTATAAAGCCCTAGGGTTGCTGGAGGAAAATGTAGAAGGGAATTCTGAGATCACTATATACGTTGACAGTCAGGCAGCATTATTGGCCCTGAAAAGTCACTATGTTAGATCCAGATTGGTCTTTGAGTGTAAGAGGGAATTGAGAAGACTAATGAATGTTTATAAAATAAGACTCTGTTGGGTTCCGGGTCACTACGACATTCTCGGCAATGAAATAGCTGATGAGCTGGCTCGCATTGGCTCGGGACTGGATAGGTCTTTCGTGGAGACATTCGTTAGAATTCCAATTGGGTCCTACTTTAGGGCCATAAGGGAATGGATTCTGGACAACACGAATCGTGCCTGGAGGAACAGAACGGACTGCAGGATATCTACAGCATTATGGCCTAGTCTTAAACTGTCAGATTCGAAACATCTTCTGGGTATGAGTCGTAGTAATATAAGAATCATAGTAGGAATTATTACTGGTCACTTCCCACTAGGGAATATGATGAGTAAATGGGACATTGGCACGACAGATTTTTGCAGGTCGTGCGATGATGTAGACGAGCTAGAGACAGTGGAGCACATTCTCTGTCATTGCGTAGGACTTCAGCGGCGTAGGCTGAAGTGGTTTGAAAGCCACACACTGCATGAACTAGATGAGCTTGAGGTTTGTAATGGGGATAAGATGGCTTAAGCGCAATCGAAACTAATTGCTAGGGTTTAGGTTCCACTCTTCTTCTTCTTCTTTATCTAAGTTTTCTATTCTCTTGTTCTGTTTTCAACTTCTCTCTATTTCTCAAAGGGATCACAATGGACCTTTTTGGTCTCTGGGTGGAGGCGTGAATACTCCACCATTTTCAACCTAACCGAAACTAATGAATAGAACTTTAAAATTTATCACTTCTTAAGAATATGCCTTCCATCTTGTATCAAAAAATTTTAAAAATTTTAGGAAATAGTGTCACTTTATTATGTCGCACAAAATGCATGACCAATACCACACTTTTGTCCCAAACATCTTTTGCATATTAATTTAAAGAATATAATACGACAATTACCTGGACACCAAAAATGTAGACCATTATGAACCTAGGAAACAATAATTATGAACTAAATAGCAAGAGTAAAAAACCGCACTTTATTTTGTCCGATAGTGTGTATCCAACTGTTTAAAAGTTACAGAATTATTTGCAAAAAAATGCGTTTTGGAACCACTGTGCTATGTGTGAAACGGGTATGACCTGGTCCTAAACGGGTGAACAATTTGTTTTGAAATGCGTTAGTATTTGGCGGAAGAGTAATAGGGGTTCGATCGGGGTTATTTCCTTGTAAGGGTTGGTATATTGTGCCCAGTTGTTTATATTTTCCAAAATTATTTGAGTTTTTATTATAATTATATATATATATATTTTTTTTTTATTAAAGTTTTATTCTGTAAAGATGTTTTATAAAATATGGGGGAAAGTATTGAATTTTTTGCTGCTTCGTCAGTATTTTCATTTCCTATAATTCCAACATGGCCTGGTAACCATATGAATTTTATTCTGTCACCGAAAGCAAGCATCATTTGCTGAATGGACTTTTTGCGTTTGAGTTTTTAAGGTGTTAGAATGGGATAAGACTGTCAGTAGCCACAATTATAACTTATTTTTCACATTTATATATAGGCATTCAAATACAACTTAAGCTTCAGCATCGAAAATTGTTGCAGGATCAGTTAGGATAACGTGAGTTATAATTGCGCCATTTTGTATGTATAGTTTTAGATCCGTCTGCGTAAAATACTATCCAATTTTCTAATGAGTATTGCTTTGCAATATCATTGAATATTTCTCTATAAATTGAGTTTAATATTGATTCCTTTTTGAGTCTAGTAAGGTCATCTAAGAGTGAACTTTTATTTAGCATCCAAGGAGGAAAATTTTTTTTTTTTTTTTTGATAGATTGTTTTTTTTTATGATCGAAAGGTTTAAAAATTTGCCAAGGATCATGTAGAGTTGATTTAATTTTTAATTTAATTTTTCGTTTCTTCAAATTGTTAATTGCGTGAGGTAGCAAACTGTTGTTTTGATTGATTTTCGGAATAAAATTGCCTTTTAAAATTTTAATTCTTTCTTCTTAAGTTTGTATTCCTCCTTCAACAGGTAGTATGGCTGTTGTCCTAAATGCCCTTAAACTGCATTTTACTTTTTGAATGTTTGAATGAGAGCATTTCCCATATATCGTAAAACCGTAGTCAATTTTGGAGCCTAAAAATTTTTATTTTTTTTTTTTTTTTTTTTTGATAGATTGTTTTTTTATGATCGAAAGGTTTAAAAATTTGCCAAGGATCATGTAGAGTTGATTTAATTTTTAATTTAATTTTTCGTTTCTTCAAATTGTTAATTGCGTGAGGTAGCAAACTGTTGTTTTGATTGATTTTCGGAATAAAATTGCCTTTTAAAATTTTAATTCTTTCTTCTTAAGTTTGTATTCCTCCTTCAACAGGTAGTATGGCTGTTGTCCTAAATGCTCTTAAACTGCATTTTACTTTTTGAATGTTTGAATGAGAGCATTTCCCATATATCGTAAAACCGTAGTCAATTTTGGAGCCTAGTAATAGTTTTGTGGCATTAATTAGGGTATTCGTATGAAATTTGGCTATTTTGAGATGACAGATATTTAATTATATTCAGACTTTTTTGAATATTAGTATATAAATAATCGCAGTGGTATTTAAAGGAGTGTTTATTGTCGAAGATAAGTCCCAAAATTCGAAGTTTATTTGTATTTTGGATTTGGCAGTAATGAAGAACAATGTTAGCGTTGTTACAATTGTGTTTTTACACACATGTATATGTTGACACTTCTCCATTGATATTTTAGAACCTGAATTTCTTGACCAAGTATCAATTTTTCCCGAAGTACCTTCGAAGTCCTTTTCAATGTCTGGTATCGATTTTTTATTACTCTTTAAGTATAGATCATCAGCATATAAGCAATATTTAATCTTCTGTTTATTTAATATTAAGATTATCAAATGCGACTAAAAATAAGGTAGTTGAAAGTGGGAAGCCTTGAGGTATTCCGCTATATATAGACTAAGGATGCCAAACGGGACTGGTTTTTGCAAATCCCGGGATTCGGGATTTTGTAATTTCAAATCCCGGGATTTTTCAAGACCCCGGGATTTTTCGATATCCCGGGATTATTCGGATTCGGGATTTTGTAGGCACTGATAAGACCTGATAAGCTTGCATGTTCTATTTATCTCTTATAGTTTTTGAGTTATTTGCACTTGAATTTTTAAGTACCTCAATTTTTTTGTAGGTCTTATCAGTGCCTACAATAATGTATAAAAATATTTGAAATTGGACGAGAAACAAATATTTGGCAAGCGATTAAAAAATTTGTATATCAGAGGTACCCAACTTTGAGCCCCTTTGGCTCCGTCCCTGAGGGGTCTGTTCGGTCCCCCTTTCAAACTTAACATTTTACACTCCTCTGCTATGCCTATACCAAATTTCATGCAAATCCAGCCGATCAGAAGTTACAGATTTATTTCCAAAAAATTTTGATTCTGCCCCACTGTGCATTGGACTATAATTAACAATAAGCCACATAAATGGACCTCTCCTAATTTACTTAAACGGGCATTAATCAGGCAAAAATATAAATGTGTAGACGAATTAGCACAATTCAATGTACGAATTTTTAAAATGATCAGTCGATAATTGACCAATGCTTCCATAAACGGCCCTTTCCAAAGATCAAAAAGGTGCAAAATTAGTATTACAATACATTTATTCATAAAAGTAAATCATAAATTCAAAATTTGCAAGACTTTGTTCAAAATAAAATATTCAAGTAAAAAATAGCAAAAGAGAAAATTATTTTCTCTTGAAATGTTTACTACTTTTACTATTTGTATGTGCACAGAAACGCTTTTTGAGTAAAATACTTGCAAAAATAGTAAAACTAGTAAGAAGAGCATACAAACGAACAGATCTATAATTTTCTTATCTACGTAATCTATTTTTTAAATATTTTTGAAAAATTTCTGTTAACATTTTAGTAACCTGTCAATAAATCCCGGGATTTTTTTCGTCCAATCCCGGTATTCGGGATTTTGTAATCCCGAAAAATCCAGGGATTTTCGGGATCGGGATTTCGGGATTGGTATCCCTAATATAGACATATTATATTGTTTATTTTAACTCTTATTTTTCCATTTTGGGTCCAATTTTCCAATCATAAAGTTTTTTTAATACCAGATGTATTTCCATTAGATTCAAAATCAATTGATAATATTGATAAATGATTTTTTGTGGCGAGGTTTTTGCATATCAAATGATCAATGTATAATAAAGCACTCATAGTTCCAGAACTTCTTTAATGTTTGTAAGTACCATAATAATTTTTTTGATATGAGTTTTCCCTGTTTCCCCAAGCATGGTAAGAGTGAGATTGGCCGATAGTTGTTAATTTCAATTGATTCTTTGTTGGGTTTTTTTTATTGGTATTATTATTTAGGGGTCTTTTTTATTAAATTATATGTTATTCCATCTAATCTTGGGGGTTATACTGAAGTGGAGCTTAGACTGCTATTAAATTCAATTAAATTGATTGGACTTTCTAGGAACAACCTTTTGGTTCGTAAGTAACGTTCAAGTTTAAGGCATTGATTAGCTGAAGTTGGTATTCAGTAGGGAATAGATCAGTTTTGGAAAGGTTTGATAAATATTCACTAAAACCTTTTGCAATTTGCTCATTTCCATCGTATGTTTGGCTGCTGTATTCTAAAATTTAATAACATTAGGTCTATAGTCTCCGGTTAATTTTCGTATACCTGCCCAAATATTATTTGTGAAGCTTTAAAAACATTGTCGTTTTGATACTTTTTTTAGTTTATTAAATTTAGCATTTATCGTATTATAATCGAGAACGTTAGAAATTGTCATATTGTTTCCAAAAAGTTTCCAGGCATCTTGTTTCTCTTTTTGTAAAATACTTTCACTAAAGTACGTATTTTAATTAGGGAAATCCGCAAAATGATTTTTGCGGATTTTGTTTTGTGTTAACATTATGTTATTTGAGTTTTGTATTTAGACCAGTTTGCATTGTTGTAAAGAAATCGTAAATTTGTTACAGATTGAATTGGTGGGTTTATTATATTGTTTGTGTAAATTGTACATATGGGGAAATGATGACTTTTATGTAGATCATTTATAATTTTCCATGATAAATATGGTAGTAATAATGTAAAACAAAAGGTGAAATCAATGTCAGTAAAGGTATTATATCGTCCGTACGCTGACTAAATTACCTATGTAAAGATTTTCGAAATATTTCGTATTGCTGCATTTAGAACCCCTACTAGTTATACAAGTCATTTGTTGATATCTTGGCTAGTTTCGGATTTACAAAATTACCTATGTAAAACCATATATAAAATGCTCCAATGAAATTACTTATGTAAATAATTTTTCATACAAGTTAATATTATAAATATTCTTAGAGAAAATGGTAATATTAAAATTTAAACACAAAATATTTAATACCGTATACTTATGATATGCCGCCTGAAAGTGTACATCCCAAGACTAGTTACACCAAAATTAACTAACATAGACTTACGTCAACTAAAGATTTGATGATGTCTGTCCGTCTGTCTGTCTTTCAGTTTCAGATTATTATAAATTATTTTTTTTTTAATAATCAGAACAGGAAAAAGCTCGGAAGACCATACTGTCAATGTCATCTGAGCGTTACCTATTATATGTTGGATTTCTGTTTATCAAAAATTAAAAGTTGTGTATAGTGTTGAACGAAAATAATATTTTTGGAAGTACTTTAAAATTGGTCCAGCTCACGAAAGTGAAATAATTGATTCCTAATATTTTGGGAATTAGTTTAAGACACATAAATCTTTAATTTAAGGAGGGTACACTTCCAAAATTTGTTTGTCTTTCCACAAATTGACGCACTTTATTGAGTTCATGAATTTTTAGTAAATCGTTAATTTTATCTTATTTAAAATCTTGTAACTTAATATTGGTAAATTTTCTATCTTTTTTTTTTTTGAAGATTTTTCTGGTGTCATCAACAAATTACCGTTTAATTGCATGTTCCAATTATCTTAGGAAGTTGAAATTTGACCAAGATATTACTAAAAAGGAGTGCGTTCGAAAAAATCTTAACATATATCCAATAACTTGGAAACGGTTGATCTTAGAGTTTTCTTTTTTTATTTAATTGATCATTTATTACAGATCACAGAAAAATATAACTTTTATAGTTCTAGCCACTATTTATGAACTTGTGAACCATTTTTGGTAACTCTTTCGTTAGAGATTTAATAGTTGCTTCAGTCACTTTTTTGGAACAGTGTGCACATCTTCTTTTAAAATCTTCGGTATTTTGGGACACCTTTTTTGTGCTCTTTAATTCACTTTTCACAAGAGCTCAATATCACTCCACTGGTCTAAGCTATGGACAATTTGGAAAATTTACCTCTCTTGGTACAAAAACTATGTTATTGTTTTGGTACCAGTCCAGAGCTTTCTTACCATAGTGACACGATACCAAATCGGGCCAATAATGTGTGGACACGTTGAGCTCTTTTATTTTGGTATTTATAGATCCGAACGTATCAAATGAATTCCTGTTTGTCGAAACTGCAAAAATCTTGTTACACCAGGAATTTTGTAAGAATTTTTTTCTGCTTTTGGGTCCTAAACTTATCTTTAACATTGCCTCAAGCATTAACAATAAAAAGTTTCGAGACAGAAGCTGCGAAAATTCTGCCAGCACATACGTTTTTTCGTCAATTATACAACTTGAGTATTTTTTTATGAAATTTGGTTTTAATATCCGTTTCCTATTCTTGGCTTCTAAATTTTTTGCAGCATTCCTGTTTGGAATTTTTTGGACTTTATATGTTATCAACTCTGCATTAGCTTTAAATTTTCGCACCAAATAGTCAAATCACTGAGATAACTAGGCGGCTTTTCTACCAGATGTGTTTGGAGTTCCTTTCAATATGCTTTCAATTTTCTGGCCTTCCCAATATCATGTGGACCTTTTTTTCTTTCCGAACCAGGTTTCATATCAATGGTCAAATTCTCTTGATACTGTTTAATAACATTAGAAACAGTTTGGCGGCAGAAATTTAATTCTGTCGCCAATAATAATTTGTAGCACGCACATCTTTTTCGTCACTCATTTTGATGAAAATCACGACAAATCAACATGGTAGTTATTAAAAATAAAAACCGACGAATTTTTCCATTATAACTAGATCAAAAAAAAAAAAATTAGAATATTGATTCCGAAAAAAGTTATGAGGCAAAACGTGTGTTAAGATTTTTTCGATCGCACTCCTTAATACCTCCTTCCATAGTCTAAACTTATATTTAAATTAACTTAAGAAACTGCAAAAAGAAAAACACAATCATTTGTTAACAAAAAATTGCTCCACAAAATTACTTATGTAAAGTTTTCGTTGATTTTCTCCAAAACGCGCCAAAAATTGCATTCTTTTTCATAAAACACATAATTTGTGTTACTAAGCCTATTCATAAATGAAGAAAATTTTTAAAAACTTAGCAAAGTAACAAAGAAACTGCAAAACTAAACAGTTTTCCATATTGATGAAATTCTGATATTGGATTTTGCGTGTAATGTTACTGTTACTGCTGAGATGTTGTGTGCGTTAGGAATGAATGAGTGTGGAACATTTTTTATGGATTAGAAGCCCTGAACCTTGTCAAGTTGAATTGTAGATTAATATTTCCGTTATTTTTTTTTTTTTTTGTGTTGTACGTCTAGATTGGAGTTTGAATTTCTTTTTAATGTAGAAAGTTGTTTTTGAAGATGTATTTTGGGTTGATGTTTTTCGGGATGTGTTGATAGTTTCTAATAAATCGATTATTTGAGAGAGATTGGAGTAAGTTGTTGGACTGGAAGATGATGGTTTTGTTTTCATCCTTGCAATTTTTGTGAATTGTAAAAAACATTTAATAATATTTCCTCCTTGGCTCATAGCCTGATTTAACAAATGAATTTGATATCAAATTAAGAATTATTAACTAATAACATTTGATATGAAATTTTTTTCAAATTAATATTCATTTCAATTCAAACTTGAAATTTGCTACTCTAAAATGTCAGAGGGTAATTTTCGAGTTGTAACTTCTCAAGTGGGTCGCGAAGCAAGAGCTTGTGAAAACCCCTGATCTAAGTTGGGGTTCACACATAGCAATTATTCCTACTGAAATTCTGAGTTCGTAGGAGAGAAATTACCTTCCGTGTAAATATATACGCAATTCGTATAAAAATTATTTGGTATATTTTTGGAACCTATATGTATACTGGTTATCGAATAATATAGCAATAAAGTAAAGGTGTTGTTTTTCTCTGTATAAAATTTATATTTTGTTTCAATAATATCTCAAGTTATAATTTTTTTCCAAAACGGAATTTTAAAATATATTCAGGTATGTGATGAAATTCGATCGATTTAAAAAGTAAATCGAATTCTTAAATCGATCAGGTTGTGATGAATTTCGATCGTTTTCATTTTCCATTTTTGTTTCTGTTCAATGTGTTTCTTGTCAAATCAAAACAAATTAATTTTTAAATTTGTATTATGTAAATTAAATAAAATTTATTTTATTCTATTATGATTTACTTGATGTTAAGTTTTTAATAGAAATTTATCAAAAATTAAGCTGCCACAAATGAGATATCTCTTGCTTCTAGAAGGCAAAAATGTTGCGTAAGAGAAATGTGTGTGCGCATAAAAAACACTTGTGAAGGGTAACAATTTGTGATTACGCCTACAACCTAAAAAAATAGGGGATAAAACGATTCTTTTGGGTTTGCGCAACGATTCTCCTTAGTAATCGAAATCAGTTTTTTCTGGTGGATAGATCCAGAAACAATAAAAGTTAAATTTGAATACTCATATGCTGGGTTACAGTTTAATTGGAAGAGTCTGATAGGTTTTTAAAAAATAGGACGTCGATAGGACGAATATATTGAAATACTTTACTTTTCAGGAATAAGCTAATTTGTGCAGGTACATCACTTTACGACAAGTACCACCACAAATTACAAAACACTTGTATATGTATATGTGTTTGACACTTATGCTATGCATTTAAAACTTAAAATTCAGTGTTTTAAACATAAGAGAATAAACAATTTGTAGATTTACAGAATCCCTATATTTGTCTAAAGCCTCTGTCTTCAATATATATTCTTTAAAAGGCACAATTTGTGTTATTTTTTCTTTCTACAATATTGCTTTTTATTTTATTTTATTTTATTTTTTTCGAAATATTTAATGCCACGAATTTTTTGCAACATTTTTAAACGAATTCGATTTTAAAACGAATAACAAAATTTGTTCGATTTGAATACGATAAAATAATGCCAATTTCGTTTTTCATCACAACCTAATTTATTGTGATTTTCATAGAACAAAATGGTAAATGAAATCGAGTTTGTTTTTACTAGAAAACGAAAATGAAATCGAAAAATGAACATGTATCACAACTTTTTTCGCTTTTAAGTCGTTTTTGGCTCGAAATCGATTTTCATCACATACCTGATTATGAATATGTTGAATTTTGTATTTATTCCATTTCCAAAATATAAAAAAATAAAATGTATGTCTTAAAAAAGTACATATTTGAAATACAGTCATAGTCATATATATTTACACTTTTTAAAATTTTTTGAACATTTGGAAAAGAAGTAAAATATTTTTGTTGCTATAAAATATTTTGAAATAATTTTTTTGTTGTTGTGTAGCTTGAAATGTCTAGAATATATTGTGGTTGTTTCCGAAAAAGTCACGGCATTCATTTCTGAAATAAAACGAAAATCTCGTATGAACTTTTCATTTCGAAAGTATTTACACACATTTTTTACATTCCAAAAATATTTACACAACTTAAAAAACATTTAATTTTTGCTCAATATTGCAAAATATGGCTAAAAATCTTGTCTATAAGATATTATAACATCTTGAGGTTCAAACTCAACTTTAATAAGTTTCAAAGAAATAATAATAGTGGAAAAAATTATGAAAAAACTTATCAAAGCCAAGTTAAAATTTAAATGAAGGTTTAAAATGATACATAGTCATTATAGTTTGAAAAAAGGAATGAGAGTAGTTAAAGGCTGATATAAACTTTAATTAAAAGATATAAATTTAAGAAAATAAAAACATTTTAAAGAGAGATTAGATAAAATCTGTAAGAAAAATTTAACATAGCTTGGAATATTTGCAAATTTTTTTGCAATCGTAAGTATTTTCGACGAAAATGTATGATTTTTAGAAAGTTTATGATGTCCGCATTATAGAAAGTGCAATTCAATATTTCCCAATTTCGTTTTTCTGTTATATAATACGCGATTTCCAAATATTACCAGACTACATTATCATTAATTTTATTTTTGTATTGAATTTTCTATGCAATTAAAATAAATCAAATATTTTTACTTAAAATTTTTTCTAAAACCGCGAATTTTGCTACAGGAAAACAAATATTGAATCAATATATTACACATTTTATAATGTAAACCAACGGTTCTCAAATGGGGGTCCGCGACCCACAAGGGGTCCGTAAGGACATTCGTGGGGGGTCGCGAAGAGTTTTTGAAAAATATTCTTAAACAGACAATTTTTTAATATGAATATTATTTAGAAGTTCAAATGGAAATTCCAATAAAAGCATGAAACTATAAAAATTGAAATATTTATTATTATTTAATTTTTTATTTATTTAATAGATTCATTAAAAATGGAAATACATCTTTTTACAAAATATATCCAAATTAAATACAAGCGTAAAGTTTTTTTTTCCTAAAATTAGTTCTTTTTAGAAGCTACTAATGAAGGAACATTTGATTGAAAATATTATGTTTGATAAAGACAACAATGATCAAACGGAGAAAGTAATGCCGTCCAATAGAGTGTCCCGAGGAAAGCCTTTTTCGAAATTTCTATATAGGAAGACCTTTTAAAGGATGCGTAAAAATTTGTTTGGATCATGGGTTCCATACATTTTGGTCAAAAAAGCTTAGATTTAATCGAAGTGGGTATAAAAAAATTCATAATTTTATGCTGGTTATGGAAAAAATATTTTAAAATTTTATTCCATGGAATTTTGTTTCGCTAGAAGACTTTTTAAGAAAATCATATATTATCAACAGTACTTATTACTACAATGCATTTTTTTAATATTTCAGCCATAAAGGAAACAAAATAAAATTTGTTAAGAAAAATATAGATTTTTTTTTGTATGTTGTACTAAAATTACGGTTTATGGACCAAAAATTTTTAAATAAATATTTTTTTTTTAATTGGCTAAAAATTACAAATTGTTTGATACCCATTTCAAGACACAACTCAATGCTATTTTTGGACGAAATGTTCTAGATCCGTGACTTTCAATCGCTGGTAGAGAACTGAAGATCAATTTTAAAAATGTTTTTAATATTTTTCCCATATTAAGCTAATTTTTACGCATCGTTTGAGGGGTCTTCCTACAAAATTTTTGTCTACGGAACACTACTGTCCACAGTATGAAGAAAACTTTATGATATGGCAGGGTAAACAATTAATTAAAAAGATAAATATGTACTTCACTTAAATTTGATGAAACTATAGTTTTTTTTCACATGAAATTTTACTTTTATTTTATAAAAATATAAAAATATGTCACACACACACAGTAATATGCCAAGAACTTTTAATAACATCGTTTTCAGTATACAAATCTTTTAATTTATCGATAAATTTCCCGGATATATAAAGAAAATTTATTTAAACAACTTTGTAATTTAAAAACAAAAAGTCCTTTCAATGTACATTACAACGTATTAAGAAAGTTCCAGATTAATTTCAAAAAGAGTTGAAATTCGTTGAATTTAATTTTGAATCAACAGATTTAAAAGCATTTTGTAGTTGAAATATAGGAAAGCTTATCCGCTTGTTGGCTCCTAAGCCCTAAAAATATTAAACAATTTCTCTTCAACATACATTTTTATGTAAAAATATATTTTTTACTCTTTTGTCCCTCAAAACAGATTAGATTAATTATACGAAAAAGTCTCTTAATATTCAAGGAAAACAATGTCGAAATTATTAATATTATTTTTTAAAATTACTTTATCTTACATTTTTTCTGATTTTTAAATTAGTCAAAATTGTAGTGGGTCGCGCTTCCATTGCAATGTCATAAGGGGGTCGCGAAGCGAGGTCTTGTGAGAACCCCTGATGTAAACACTATAACCTTTTAAAATTTCATACGTTCTCGCTGAACAAATGGATGACTACTAAGAATTTTTGAAATATTCTAAGATATGTTAAATTTTTCCGACAGATTTTTCTTAATTTCTCTTTAAAATGTTTTTATTTTCATATAATTATATCTTCTAATTAAGGATTATACCAGCCTTTAACTATTCCTATTCTTTTTTTTAACCATAATGACGATGTAGCATTTTAAAACTTCGTTTAAATCTCAACATTGCTCTGATAGATTTTTTCATAATTTTTGCGACTAGGATTTTATTTTTGCGATTTATTAAAGTTGGCTGGAATCTCAATATTATATAATATCTAACAGGAAAGATTTTTAGCCATCTTTTGTAATATTGAGCGAAAATTAATTGATTTTTGAAGTTGTGTAAATAATTTTGAAGTGTAAAAAATGTTTCTAAATACTTTTAAAATGAAAAGTTCATACGAGTTTTTCGTTTAATTTCAGAAATGAATGCCGCGACTTTTTCAGAAACTACTACAATATATTCTAGACATTTCAGGCTACACAACAACAAAAAAATTATTTCGAAATATTTTATAACAACAAAAATATTTGACTTCTTTTCCAAATTTTCAAAAAATTTTAAAAAGTGTAAATATATATGACTATGACTGTATAAAATATAATGAGGTTTTCTTAAAAATAATAACCCGTTCATTGCTTTTTTGATGTAATTTACTTTAACGACCCATAGGAATGAAAATATAAATAGTGGGATATAATCCTCAAGGTCCAATTTGAAATATATGTAGAATAAATATTAATATATTTGTTTGTGTATCATAAAAAATAAAGAAAACTTTAAAATATAACAGTGTTCAATTTCATGATTTATTCTGTAGTTTAAATTTGCAAATGAAAAAAAAAAAAAAAATGGAAAATATATTGTTCAATGAAGAATGTCTAGTGCAAATACAAACTTGTTAGAGTTCTGCAAGAGTTATTTAATATGTAATAACCTTGATAAAATCCTGTAGTAGTGGAAATAAAAAAAATAGAAAATATGGAATTTTGCAAATATTATCAATAAAAAAAATCGAAAGGACTTAAAACTACCTCAAACCTTGATGATTATGTCCAAAAAGGAGTATGAAATGGATCTTCGAGGCGGTGGTTAAACCTATACTCCTGTATGGAGCTATTGTCTGGTGGCAAGCGATGGATAAGGATATCTATCGTTAAGTCTTTGTAAAAGTCCTTAGGTCGATGGCCATTCTTATTACGGGTGCGCTGCGCACGACGCCGACTAAGGCTCTTTTCACACTTTTGCCTTTTTTTGCCTGTTGACCTGATGGTCAGGCAGGCTGCTTTCAATTCAGCAATAAGGCTGAATGCAGGATGTCCATGGGGTAGGTAGGACTATGGTCATTCTCGTATTTTATGCTTCTCTACCAGTGGCCATGCACACATTCTTTGATGCACAGTTCTCCGTTATTATTCCTGAACTTAACGCTTCGGCTGTCATTCATTCAACTCCTGGGGCTTTGAGGATTTAACCGATGGCTCGAAAAAGTTGGATAGGGTCGGATGTGGTTTCTATGTTGAGGAATATGATAGGTCTGTTATAGACTTCCTGATACGTGTAGTGTACTCCAAGCGGAAAGATCCGCTATAAAAAGGGCAACAAACTGGCTGAAGTATCACAAGATATCGTGAGATATCTGTATTTTTACTGACAGCAAAGCTGCCATTAGATCTGTAGCGGGTGTCTATACGACATCTTTGTTAACAACTGAATGCCGGGTATCTCTTAACGAGATAGCGAGACGTTCAAGAGTTAAGCTAATTTGAGTTCCTGGGCACGGCGACTGTGCTGGGAATATTTTGGCTGATACTGCAGCCAAACAGGGATTGACTCTCAATGAAGAGTCCATTAATCATCTGATAGGTATTCCCGTAACGGAATGTAAGACTTTGTTCTACAAGGAACTACTAGGTATTGCTCAGACGAGATGGGCTAATGAACCCACATGTCGTACTACTAGAATTATATGGCCCACCTATGATAATAGGAGGACCAACTCCCTTTACTCGCACTCTAGAGTGCAAGTGAGACTGTTAGTGTCGGTAAATAAACTGCGAATGTCCGGCATTATCAGAGATTAGGAAGACCATACTAGGCTTTCCGACTCTGGACTACGGTGACTTGAGCACAATTGATTTAAAGTCACTATTTTCTTTTCTTGTAGGATCAAGATGGTTTGGTGAAGCAATGTTGCAGTCGGAGAAACAGCGGACTGCAAACCTGCATCTGGGTAACACAACGGGATCGAACATCACGGACCCAAGTGAGATGTCTGCCTAGGACACTGCCCGTACAACCTAACCTAACCTAACCTATGTCCAAAAAGACGTAAAAAATATTTTTTATTAGGCAAAATCATGGATTATATTAATTATATTAATTCATTAAATGTTGAAATTTTTTTTGAAAATTACTAAGATTGGAATATGAGATTCTATTAAAACGTATCAAGTTCATTAATAGTAGAGCTAGTATCAAACTGTTTGCAAATAACATATGAAACATGCAAATATTTCACAAAAACCACAAAATCTGTAACTATCTATTAGATGAAAGTTTATGACCCTTTTCAATATCTTGAAATCTATTAATCTTGGGTAAACTGGAAACGCGATTTAATAGTAAATGGACAATCGTAAACTAAATTAGGTTAGAAAATAATGATTTTTTAAGGTTTCAAACTAAATGTTCGACTTGTATTGCTACGCTATAAAAACTTTAAAGTAAAGGGATTGTTATATAACGAATTAGGGAGGTATCTCACATTTAGATATCGGTTCGATTGGACCAATTAGTGGAATTATGTCCTCAACTTTTCGTTAAAATATGTTCAGATTCGGAGAAGAATATATTAAAAATACGATATTACCTCATAATATTCACCAAGAATTACATTCTAATACTAATATTTTCGTAGAAAAACATGCTCAGAACTTGTTTAAAATAAGGATTTGATAGTTTCGGAGGGATGTGTAAGAAACCCAGACAAAACATACTTAAAAGTATGAAATATATACATAAAAGTGAAATTCAAAATCCTAGAACATCAGCCAGGAACTGTAATGACACAATGGGATAAAATTTGTTATGGTGCTTTATTTATATTTATCAATATCATGACTTGTTAAACTATGAAACATATTTGCGAAAAGAAAGTATTATATTGCTAAAAATATATTTTGTTTTAATTTTTCTTAAGTGGTGCACTTTTTATTTCAAAAACATCTTAATTTTTTGCAAAAACTAAATTAGTTTTAACACTTTTTATTCTTCATTACATTAAATGAATTCATCATGAATTAATACTATTAATTACTTTTTGTATTAGTTTAGATGATAAGAAGATATCACCTAAACAGTTAGAAAAAAGTCTTCACTTTTGCTCTATAGTGTATATACATACACAGAAAAAAGTCACCAATTAACAAGTATGTTAGAAAGTAATTCATTCAATTAAAAACTTGTTTGAATTTGCACCTCTCACCAAAATGATTATATCAATTACTAAAAACTGTAAAAAACTCCCAATTAATAAATTAAATCAATCAGGTAGTTGATTGGATGAATTAAAAATGTATATATAGGATATAAAAGTATATGTAGTTAAATTTTATTTTTATTTCATATTTGCTTGAATAAATTTATTAAATTTCGATGCAAAATGAAACAACTATGTTAATTGAAAAAAAGACAGTATTAATTTTTTCTGTGTACATAAGTGCAAACTAAATTTTAAAATTTTTAGAAGAACTTAATTTTTTTGTTCAATAAAGGTATTCAGGGATTTGCAGCTTTGCAAGACTTTTGCAAAGTAGAAAATTTGCATCGAATTCTGTAAACACAACAACAACCACATATAATAAATTTTGCACAACTTACTTTGCAAGGGTCTAGCAACGTTGCAATTTCTGAGGTGAATACCTATAATATATTGACTAAATGTTTTCTACATGCTTTTAAATGCGTTTTGCCTGCAGAGTTTGAATATGATCTTGAATATGTTCTATCGCTTTTAGTCCTCATAATATAAATATGTTTGAAGATATACGTTTTTGCGAAATACCGGTTTGTGCAAAAAATACCATATTTTTGAATAATGTAGGGTTAAATTCTGTTTCATCTTTTCAAGACATATTTTAGAGACCATATAATCTGTGCAATTAAAATTAATGGGATGCTTTTTATAAGCCCTGAGTTTAGTTGAGTCATACAATTGTTCACGATAATATAAAATTTTGTTAAAGCCAATATTTTTAAATTGGTTGAAGGCAAACTAGTTGCAACATATAAGCGCAAGATTCTACTGGCTTTTGTTAACTTGACCTTGAAGAGTCAATTGACATCGCTAATGATTCCATAATTTAACGTCAATTTAAAAAAAATTAACACGCGCTTATTTTTTGAAGTGCATAAATCAATCAAAGCAAATGTTTAACATCACGTTTTTACAAATTGCATAAATGGTTAATTTCTACAATGACTAGAACTATTCATTATATTGAAGTCTAATTACTTTTTGATGATAACTTTCACAGCTGATTACTAAATTATACCTTTAAAAAAAAGAGTGGAGTTTATCAAAATCATTCTGTTTTTTAAGCTTCGTAATTCGTACAAAAATTAAAATATTATATCGATGCAAGACCAATGTGCCACATTTCTTGGGCAATACTTAGCGGGAACATCATAATTTATTATAAGGTTTAAGAAAAATGGGATAAATAGGTCCAAAAAGAACAACTATTTTTGTGTTTTGTAGTGATATACCAGAAGTTGCTAGTTTTTTATTTTTTATAATCCAACCTTTAATAAAACACGGGACAGTAATCTAAATTTTAACAAAATCAAAGCAGATTCTTAAAACTCCTAAAATTTCCTTTAAAATAAGTCCAAGTTAATAGTATATTATGTTTGGATTTAGTGATAACAAGGTGTTTCCATTAAATCTATGCAATTTTTTGAAATACCTTAAACTAAAATTTTCATGTCTCTCTAGCTATGTTTTCATTTTAGACCCATACTTTCTTTGGGTAATTTTCTTAGAATTTTATGTAGATTTCGATTTTGCTATACGCCTGTTACGTTTTTTCTCACTCGAACAAATTGACACACCCTAATATGTTTATTGTTTAAATTGCAATTTTCTATATAAAAATAGAAAAACAAAAAGTGCAATTTTCGCATAATTTTAAAAAAGTCCATAAAATTCTAGTATTAAATTTATATTTAATGCTCCTCCGATTTTGTTATGTAAAATAACAAAAAACTAAGTTCACGCAGTAATTCAAGCAATTCCATATGAAACTGTGAATGTGCCCCGCGAAAAACTGACTTTTTGAAAAGTTTTCGCTCTTGATTTCCAAACTTTGATACTATCTACTACGTTGACTATTTTGGGCACATCAACGGGATATAGCACAAATTACAACAACTATCAATCCCTATCCCAAATTTTGTATTCGGTTGAGGGGCGCACAGACCCCGTTCAAAAAACTTACTCTTGAAAGTCTGAACAACAACAAAGATGGTGCAGAATTTACATATGTGCGAAGTCCGATTAGTTATTTTATGGTGGAATGAGATAAAAAAGTATAAACGCGCGAACAAAAACTATAGAAGAATGGGAGAAACTTAAGTAATTTTTAGCCGTTTTTCTATGTTTTATGATGTTCCCCAAAATATTTTGGTTCTACCGTTCGTGAACTGGACCATTTTTAAAAAAGGTTTATTTTCAAATTTTTTTAATTTTTTTGTATTTTCTCCCATAGGAACAGATATAAAATGTAGTATCATTTAAAAGGTATTTGAAAGGCGCGTCGATTGGTATATAAAACACATCCAAGAGTGACTCAATATTTTTTAATTCCACGAAACATACTATTTTCTAAAGTTTTTTCAAAATATAGTTTGTTATTTTTAATGATAATTCTTATTTTTAAATTTTTACTTGCTTTTAGTTATAAGTTGCTGGTGACTGTTCATAATTTATTTCAAAATTCTTTCAATTTCGTGGTTTATCAGTTTATCAGTTTTTACATTTTCCGTTGATGTTTTTTGTTTCTATTTTAACAATTTTGTAATTTCCGTTAATGTGTTCATTTAAACAGTTAGGTCTTATCAAAAGAAGAATTTTGATACCCATATTGGCCATGTTTTTATAAAATTTTAAATCAGATTGTTTGTGTAATAAACCACGAAATTTAAAGGATTTTAAAACAAATATTAAACAGATACCAAAAACTCATGTCCAAAAGCAAGTAGAAATGTATTCATTTTCAATAAAAGATTTTTTAAAAATGCATTTTAATGCAATTGCATTTTTCAAATGCATTTTTCTTTAAATATGCTATTAAAATTTTTTAATTTTTTAACATAAATGAAAAGTTTGGAATCTTTACATTTAAATAAAAGTGTCAAATTTTTGGGACGCGAAAATCTTATATGCATAATCTAATTTTTATAAAAACATGTTTAAAATTTTTCATATAAAAATAAAATTTTTTCTTGTTTTTGGAATTTTTTGTATAAAAGTTAACAAAATATAAAAAGTCTGCAATTCTAAATATTCATATCTCTTGAAGTTATTGATGGATTTCTGTAGTTTAAAAAGTATTTAAAAGGTCATTGTATATTTTTTGTGTAATTTAGTCAGCATTTCGAAAATCACCTCTTCGATCCATAATATTTTAAAAATATAAATGCAGTTTTTAGATGCATTTTTGTTAGTTTCGAATTTATTAAATTTTAATTTTTCAAAAATGTATTTAAAAATGCTTTGTTTATTATAACTTAAAACAATAAATAGTCTGATACATAAAGTTTTACTATTTTTAAGGATTTTTTAAAAAATAACACAATACATTTTTTTAACAAAATACGTAAAGATACTCATAATACCAGAAAAATATAATTTTTATATGAAAAAATTTTAACTAGTTGAAGAAAAGGGGAAATTATGCACAGTACATGTGTGCGTCCCAAAAATTTGAGATTTTTATTTTAATGTAAAGATTCCATGCTTTCCAAATACGGAAAAAAATCAAAAAAATTTAATAGCATATTTAAAGAAAAATGCATTTAAAAAATGCAATTGCATTAAAATGCATTTTTAAAAAGTATTTTCTATTTGTAAAATATTCATGTTAAATCTGATATAATTACAATTCAAACGCCGTTTAAATCATAAATTTCCGCAAAGCCTTACCAGAAATATTGTTATTTAAAGTTG
The DNA here is from genome assembly GCA_951394005.1 of Protophormia terraenovae. Classification (NCBI taxonomy): domain Eukaryota; kingdom Metazoa; phylum Arthropoda; class Insecta; order Diptera; family Calliphoridae; genus Protophormia; species Protophormia terraenovae. The sequence continues at coordinate 52,359,446 of OX596075.1, forward strand.
TATACTTTCGAGATTTTTTAGATTTTTTCGAAAGTGAAAAAGCTAAATAAAATCGCGAATTTTTTGAATTTAGCAAATCTGAAAACGGAAATATTTATAGACACCCATAGACCTTATACGTATAAAATTTTATAAAAATCAAAGGACACTTGGTATATTTTTGGGCGTTCGTTCATGGAATGGACGATATATATATCGTCCATTCCATGAAAGAACGCCCAAGAATATTTTGTATGTCTTCCGATTTTAATAATATTTGGTATACGCATACCCTATGGAGCAATTTAAATACCTCTATTTTTATTTTTTTGAATTTTGAAAAATTCGCGAATTTATTCGCTATTTTGATTTTTCGAAAAGTCAAAAAAAATCGCAAAAGTGTCTAATTTTAAACACCAATATCTCTAAAAGTTGTTAACGGATTTTAATGATTCAAATTGCATATTTAAGAAGAAAAAATGCATCCTAAAAATGCATTTGCATTATGAATGCATTTTTAAATTATAATATCATTTTTAAATTTCTACATTTATAGGGGACATTGCTTGGAAGGTCTCATCATTTCGTAACAAACGCTATCAAGTGGAAGCCATCAAAAGAAACACGTCGTAGACCTTGCAAAATAACCGCTACCACGGATTCACAGATAGCTCTTCTAGTGAAGAAGCAGCCATTTCTATCTTCAAAAGCCGTTTCTGAAGAAATAGGTAACATAATTAGTGCTTCAACAGTCCGACGAAAACTTTTAGAGAAAGGTTTGTCAAGTAGAATCACCAGGAAGTTACCATTTTTAAGCTCAAAAAACTAAGCAGCTCGAAAAAAAATTTGTTACAAAAATTAAAAATAGTGAAGTTGATAATTTTAAGAACATTTTATGGAACGACGAGACAAAAATTAACTTGTTCAGGTCAGATAGTCGCAGAAATGTTAGATGACCAAATGGAAAGGAACTAGATGATCGTTATACAAAAAAGATTGTAAAACACGGCGGAGGAAGTATAATGGTGTGGGGTGAATTTTGTTGGCATGGTGTTGGCCCTCTTTATTAGATCACAAAAATAATGAACCAAGAAATGTACCGTGATATTTTGAAGGATATTATGCTACCCTATGTGGAGAACAATATGCCACCAGAATAGACTTTACAACAGGACAATGATCCTAAGCACTCCTCTAAATTTGTTAAATCTTGGCTGAGTGCTAACAATGTATCTGTTTTAGAATGGCATTCACAGTCACCGGATCTAAATCCTATTGAGAACCTTTGGGTTGAACTGAAGAGAGGTCTAGATGGGAAGACATTTCGGAATAAAAATCAACTTTGGAAAGATGCTAAAAAGAAATTTCTATAGAAAAATGCCAAAAATTTATAGAATCAATGCCCAGAAAAGTTCAGTGCATTTTAAACAATAATGGCGGTCATTCAGGTCATTAAATTAACTTGGCATATTATTATAATATTCAATATTAGTAGAAAATTTAATTTGTTTTAGTCTTTAATGAAAAAAATATATATTTGTTTAAGAAATATTGAATAAGTATATAATTTTAAATCATAGGAAAATTATTTTTTTTTTTTTATTTTTTATTTAAATAAAGTCATAAAAACAAAAACATTTGTGGATGGTGTATCTTTTAGTACAGTTCTTAAATAAATAAAAAATAAATTTAAATATCATTCATAATGGAAAATATTTTCCAAATAAAAATAAGTCTATTATTTTGCACAGCACTGTATATATATATATACTGTGTTGGAAAAAATAATAGGGACGACACTTACTTTCGCAAACAGATGCAAACAGTTTCTTTATATTAAGTTTCTTTTTGGGGGGTCCCGCTATTTAACTGTTCCTAAAATAACGGAATTTACTTTTTCTCTTTTGCGCTTTTATTTTATATCTATTTGCAAAAAAAATCAGTGAAGTTGTAATTTCAATTGGAAAAAATAATAGGGAAGCACTACAAAAAATTACCATTAGTTAATAAAAATTATTATTTTTAACATAATCATATTAAAAATCCGTAAAGCAAAGTTTATGTGATTAATTTAATCATATTGGTTTCATGTTTATGATTTATGTCTTCGGTAAATAAATTTGAAAATGGGTCGTGGTGTTCATTCTACTGAATCTGAAAAAAATGTTATTCTTAAATTAAATTCGGACGGGTTATCAATTAGAAAAATTGCACAGATAATGAAGTGTTCCAAAACTAAAGTATTCAATGCCATTCATTCGAAAAAAAAAAGTCATGAAACTAGAGGTAGAAAGCATAAAACGTCAGCGCGTTTTGACCAACGTTTAGTTCGACTTTCCAAAAATAACCCCTTTGTGTCATCAAGTAGCCTTAAAATGAATTGTGTGCTTCAGTGACAAGTCGAACAAACAGAAATAGGCTGCAGGAAGTCGGATTCATACATCCCACAAGATTCGCACATACCTCGGGCGGAATTGAGTACCAGGTTTCTTGAATTTTTTCCACAACTCTTATTTATTTTTTTTATTTAATAATAAAAAAATAAACAAGAAATTTTTTACCAATTATATTTTAGAGGACTTCCCAGAGATGCTCAATGGGGTTTAAGTCCGGTGATTGGGTCGGCCACTCCATTACAGGCACCTCATTCTGATGAAACCACGTTTTGACGCTTCTAGCGAAATGCTTGGGATCATTATCCTGTATGAATTCCCATTTTAGTGGCATTTCATCCTCAGCAAATGGAAGCATTTTATTCTGGGGAATGTCTATATAGTCCGCAGCATTAATTTTTCCCTGAATCCAAACTATTGGACCAACTCCAGAGTCCGAAAAACATCCCCATAGCATTATAGAACCACCACCGTGTTTGACGGTTTTTTTGGTATATTTTGGATCAAATTCAGCATTTGCAGGACGACATACAAATGATTTTCCGTCATATCCAAATAAATTAACTTTTGTTTCGTCTGACCATAGTACGTTGTTCCAGTTTTTACGGCCTGGCAAATTCCATATATATATATATATATATATATATATATATATATATATATATATAATTACTTCCTTCTTTATGTATTTAAATGATGAAACTCATTCTCTTTTGGCGAGAATACTAATATCGTTACAATTTTACTTCGTAGTAGGGTTTCTGCCCTCTCAATTTCATAATATTTTGATTCTAAGTTGTAATTTTGTATAATGAAATGATTTTTGTCCTCAGATTCTAAAATATTGCACTTTAAAGCAGAGACCAGAAATTACGAACAAAAAACATAAAATTTTAAGTTTTCATTGAAAAAATAAAAAACACAAAATAGAATATTTTTCTTAACTGTTCAAAAACAAAATAATAAAATTATTAAAACACACATTTTAAGTAAAGTACAAAATAATTTTGTACTTTAAAAAAATTTTTAAAAAAAAAGTTTTTTTTTTTATGTACGAAAAAACTTTTTCTTTGTATAATTTAAAAATATCAATTTAGAAATGAATTCATTTTAAACAACTGGAAATTTGGTAGTTGCTTAGTAATCATATTGGACTTTGAATATAATAAATAACCAAAGTCGCTGCGGATTATCGAAAAAAAGCAACGTTTTAAATGGTATACATTAGGGTGGCCGCGAAATGAAAAGTATAGATGTTCCTATCTTAAATAAAAATTTGATTCATTCTAAGGTACCGTTTCTCAAAATTTTGGTCCTGAAATTATCCTTTCGTGAGCAAGATCAAAATGAAAATAGGTTCTTTTTTCAATAACAATATACAAATTTGGTATCGTAAGAAAGGACTTTAGAGCGAGCATTTAATGACATAAGAAAAATTTAGGACCAGATTCAAATAAGATCAAAATTTTGGTTCGTCCTTGTGTTGAAGAAAGCATATGTACCAAATTTCATCAAATTACCTTCAACCTGCGCATAAGCTTTATATGGACAGCCAGCCAGCAAGAAAGCTCAGAAAGTGATTCTGAGTCGAACTGTGTACTTTAAGGTGTGGGTCCGAAGATTCTTCCTCTGCGTTACAATTTCTGCCCAAACAAATAATGCACCAACATACCTATGGTGGTTTAGTGTATAAAAACAGAAAAACTTGTTTTGGTATAACTGCTATAGGATTATATTGTATTATTTTGATCCCAATTTTTTAAATATTTGTGTAAAAAATTCAAATTTTTAAATTTTTTGTGAAAAATTGAAACATTTTGGACTTATTTGGACCTGGTCCTAAATTTTTGTTACGTCATTAAATACCAGCCCCAAAGTCCATTCTTACGATACCAAATTTTCATATTGTTCCTTCGGCAGATATAGGAACCAAACTTTTGAGACGCGGTACCTTAGAATGAAATAAATTTTCATTTGAGATGAGAACATCGTTATCAGATAAAATACTCCATACAAACATTCATATGAATTTATCTTAGTTTGTGATGAAAACTGTTGATAAATATGAAAAAAATCATTTAATTTGTTCATTATTTGTCTTAAAAATTTGCATTTATTATCAATATTTTCTTTTAAATTTCATAAATATTTGACTTTGAAATGAAAAATTATTGTACAAAAAGAAAAGTTTTTTTGTGTTTTGTTTTCTTTGGAAAAAATTTTTTTGAGAACTTTATTATTTTGTACTTGAAGAAAAACATTTTTTTTAAAAACTTTTTTTATATTTTTTGTTTTAGTATGTTATAAAATAATTTTTAACTTCAATGAAAACATTTTTTTGTAAAAAACAAAATAAAAAATGTTTCCGGTCTTTGCTTTAAAGACAATTACGTTAATCTTAATTAATTTTCTCTATCTGGAATCAAGAAATCTTTCTGAATTGAGGTCGAAGACTTACTGATAATATGGCCGAATTTATCCTTATTTTTCAAATGCAATAATAATTTTAATAGAATTTATGAACAGAATAATAAAATTTAGCACTTCTTAAGGATATGCATTCCATTTTGTATCAAAAAATTTAAAAAATTTTAGGAAATAATGTAGTTTCACTTTATTATGTCGCACAAAATGTAAGACTAACACAACACTTTTGGCCCAAACTCGAAATACACATATTTCAAAAACTTCTTTTGCATATAATACGACAAATACCTGGACACCAAAAATGTAGACTATTATGCACCTAGAAGACAATAATTATGAACTAAATAGCAAAAGTAAAAAACCGCACTTTATTTTGTCCGATAGTATATATATATATATATATATATATATATATTATATATATATATATATATATATATATATATATATATATATATATATATATATATATATATATATATATATATGAATATTAATATATATATATATATATATATATATATATATATATATATATATATATATATATATATATATATATATATATATATATATATATATATATATATATATATATATATATGAATATTAATATATATATATATATATATATATATATATATATATATATATATATATATATATATATATTGGTTATATATATATATATATATATATATATATATATATATATTGGTTATATATATATATATATATATATATATATATATATATATATATATATATATATATATTGGTTATATATATATATATATATATATATATATATATATATATATATTGGTTATATATATATATATATATATATATATATATATATATATATATATATATATGTTATATATATATATATATATATATTTATATTGGTTATATATATATATATATTGGTTATATATATATATATATTGGTTAAATATATATATATATATATTGGTTATATATATATATATATATATTGGTTATATATATATATATATATATATATATATTGGTTATATATATATATATATATATATATATATTGGTTATATATATATATATATTGGTTATATATATATATATATATATATATATTGGTTATATATATATATATATATATTGGTTATATATATATATATATATATATTGGTTATATATATATATATATATATTGGTTATATATATATATATATATATTGGTTATATATATATATATATATATATATATATTGGTTATATATATATATATTACAATTTTCATTATAAATATATATTTTTTTTTTTTTTTTTTTTTGTAAAATGTACCCATTGTCAAATATATTTACACATTTTAAAATTTTTAGAAACTTAAAAAAAGAATTCAAATGATGATGTTATAAAATATTTTCAAATAAGAATTCAAGTGTTGATTATATAAAATATTTTCAAATAACTGTTTTGCTGTTGCAATTTCAGAAATGTGTAGAGTATATTGTAATAATTTTTGAAAAGGTAGCGGTATTTATTTCTGATATTAAAAGAAAATCTTTCATCCATTTTTTATTTAAAAAATATTAACATATTTAGTTTTTATATTTCAGAATTATTTACACAGCTTCAAAATCTTGGTTAAAGATAGTATAAAATCTTGTGATACAACATAAACTTTAATATGTCAGAAAAATATAAAAATGTTCTCAAAAAATATGAAAAAAATAGTACATCATCATTAAAACGTAGTTAAAACAAGGTAATAGGACTTCATCAGTGCACCGACGAATAGTTTTTAAATAATTAAAAATATTACTTGTACCGGATTTTTAATATTCAGTATTAACATATAAAAATAATAAGTAGTGTGTTTACATTAAAGTAAATTCTTCATTGAGGCGTCAAAAACTGTAATATTTTTACTTTAGGATTTTAAAACCACGTGAATATTAAATTTCCCATTTTCCCAGAGAAAATTTAAAAAAATTCGCGGGAATTCCCGATGAAAATTTTATGGGAAATCCTGGGATTTCCCACCTAGGACCCCGAACCCTACCTATAACGTAAAAAAGTGAAAAAGAAATGATTATGTATACATTTCTCGAGTGATTTTTCACTGTAACGTAGTGTAATTAATATATAAAGATAACTCTCTACGTAGACATCAAAGCAGCACTTTAAGCTTTGGATACGTATTTTATAAAATCTAGGCAAGTCAGCCTCCCAGTAAAGTCAGACTCCGCTGGGTACGAGGTCATTGGCTCAACAATGGATGTTTCGAATGGTGAGAAATATATGAGACCCCCATTGGATTTCTTCTTTGGCCAGATTAGGGAGTGGATCTTGTATAGAACCAATTAGGCTTGGAGGAGTAGAACTCTCTGTAAGGTATCGAGGGCGATGTGACCGGCACTCGACAAGGCAGGTATGAATACTATTCATAAGCTTCGTCATGGGAATTGACTTAATATCCGTTAAGGGATGTCTCTTCTCAACTTTTTTCTGAAGAGACTTACAATGGACCGCGATTAGTCTCTGTGTGGAGATGTATATAAAAATACTACATTAACCTTCTCTATAAAACGCTACCTTAAATAAATAAAAAAATAATTATAAATAAAAAGTCGTGAGTGAGGCTTTACACTATAAATTTTCCTACATTAAATGTTTGTTCACAAGTTATACATACATATATATTTTATACTTTAGCATATAACACAATAGCTGAGCTGTAATTTTGTCATTTAAGGTACATACAAATTTTTTACTTACCTTGAAATCAATATAGCCATTTTTATCCATGTCGAATGTTCGAAAAACGTGGTCACAAAATTCTTCTGCATTTCCAGATGGGAAAAACATTTTATACATATCGACAAATTTTGCTGGTGTTAATCTTCCATTGGGACAATCTTGCTGCGTAAATATTATTTTTTATTACATTATAATACAATTAAACATATTTACCTTAAATCCTTTGTACCACTCCTTTATAGTGGCTTCATCATAACGAGTATGAGATTTTAAAAATTCCATATCTTCTTTGGTTAAACGGTCTTTGCTACTTAAGCACCCCATGTCACAAAACGTTACACAAATTTATTTTTGACTTGAATCAAAAACTAAATTGTTCTATTAAAAGATCTTTAAAATTGGTTATTTTAAATAAACAATTTTATAAAAATACATTAAAACTTTTGTTTTAAAATAATGTTAAAGAATTAAATAAGTTCATCAATGTTAAACTGGTAATCGAATATTATTATTATATATATTATATTTTTAAACATGCGCATTATGTGCTACATCCTGTATAAAAATGGATAGGTTATTTAAAGTACATACCTTATAGGATAAGTGTTGCCTTACTTTCCGAATAACTTAACAACAAAATAAAGAAAATTTAACCCCTAAATATACACGATGTGTATTCTCAACAAAAATACACATCGTGTATTTTTGTTGAGAATACACATCGTTTTAATTTTTCTTAATATTTTATAATTTCTTTGAGAAGTTTAAATTAAACGTCTATTTAATTTTATCTCATCTATATATCGCTCATTTGCTGCAAAAACGTCATAACTCAAAAAATCAATTTTTTCGATGTAAGAAGACTCCTCAAACGATGCGTAAAAATTAGCTTAATACGAAAAAATTATTTAAAAAAATTTTAAAAATGGTCTTCAGTTCCCTACCAGCGATTGAAAAATCATGGGTCCCATACATTTTGGTCAAAAAAAAGTTTCGATTTTTTAATAGAAATGGGTATCAAAAAATTTTTAATATTATGCTGATTATGGAAAAAATATTTAAAACATTTTTCCAATGGGATTTTGTTTCGCTAGAAGACTTTTTAAGGCATTTTGATGAACAATTTTTTGAAAAAAAATGGAAAATTATATATTATCAGCAGTACTTACTATAATGCAAATTTTTAATATTTTAGCCATAAAGGGAACAAAATTATAAAATTCTTATCCATTTAAGAAAAATATCGAAATTTTTTTTTGCATGATGTACTTAAATGACAGTTTATGGACCAAAATTTTTGCGAAAATTTTTTAAAATATTTTTTTTTTATAATTGGCTAAAAATTATGAATTTTTTGATATCCATTTCAAAGCAAAACTCAACACTATTTTTTGGACGAAATGTTCTAGACCCATGACTTTCAATCGCTGGTATTATATTATTATTTTGGTCATGTTGATGTTGACTACACACGAAGGACAAATAAAATAATTCATTGTTGCAAGTATTACACAACAGATTATGTAATTAGGACAAAATGCTTTTATCGCAATTCTGTGTGAAAAATAAAAGACTCGAACACAAAACTTTGATAGTTCCTAAAACACATTGTTTTTTGAGTTTTGACGTTGTTCTCCAGCTAAATAGATCCACAAAGACGGGATTGTAGGAAATTGTAATGTTTAGCGAAAAAATCTAAATTAATATACATAAACGTAAAATATCGTTAGATAGGTATAAAGGTATGAAAGGGTGGCGTCTTCACGCCTCCACTTTTTATACTTTTTATGGTACCATACGTATTTTCTAAACCAGTAAACATTCAAATAATATGTATATTGTATTCGTAACTTATCGACAAATTACATACACAAATTAAGTACCTTTTGGAAATTCTAACCTTTAAGGTGCAAAAGTGCTACCTATTTTTGGTACTTTTCTCATAAAATACTTTTCACAAAATTGAATCAATTTTGAAGTCGAAATTATGACACTAAAAACGTCGAGAATATAAAACGATTATTTTAGAATGTAAAACTTTTAATAGAGTGGCCTTCTTATCCACTGGATCTAAATCTAATTAAGAAGCTCTGAAGAATTGTCCAGTATTTATTTTCTTTCTTAGTCACAAACAAAGATAAATTATGGAGAACAGTACGGAATGCTTGGTACTCGATTTCATCAGAAACATGTAAAGTATAATTTAACTGTTCTTGGGAGCTATATAACACAAATGATATTTAACTAAATATTGCTAAATATCCCTGCCTTGACCGATTTTTGTGTTAGTATAACAATTTTTTTCAAATGATAAATAAGTTAATTTCATTGACTGACAATATTAACACTTTTTTAAATTTTGAATATATATCCCTTTTCTCTACTTTTTATACCAAAATCTAGTTGGTTTTTGAAAACTAAATTAAAACCCAAATCGTTTACATTGTTTTCACCCCATGTGGTTTATGTTAAAACTTCATTTTGTAAGAAATTTATGTTGAAATACCTTTTGGTTTATTTTTAATATATCGTACCTGCGCTGACTAAAATGACCTATGTCATTTTTAATAACTTTTCAGGAAAGCTGAAAACTGTTTAGTTTTGCACTTTCTTCGTTACTTCGCTAAAATTTTTAAAAATTTCCTTCGATTATGAATAGGCTTAGTAACACAAATTATGTGTTTTATGAAAAGGAATGAAATTTTTTGCGCGTTTTGGGGAAAATCGACGAAAACTTTACATATGTAAGTAATTTTGTGGAGCAATTTTTTGTTAAGATATGATTGTGTTTTTCTTTTTGCAGGTTCTTAAGTTCATTTAAATATAAGTTTGAACTATGAAAGGAGGTATTATTAGTAATATCTTGGTGAAATTTCAACTTCCTAAGATAATTGGATCATGCTATTAAACGGTAATTTGTTGATGACCCCAGAAAAATTTTCAAACAAGCGCGAATGTTATATTCGGCCCGGCCGAATCTATATACCCACCATCAACTTTTTTTAAATTTTATGTTATATGGGAGGGGGCGGTAAAGTGGGCGGACCAATGCCCATTTTTTGTTTCCGAGTTTACATTGATCCTTGAACTATTTGAACACAATTTGAACTTATATGGGAGGTGGGCGGTAAAGTGGGCGGACCACGCCCATTTTTGGTTTCCGAGTTTACATCGATCCCCGAACTATACATACAAAATTTCGTTGTCGTACATGCTTTTGTTGAAGAAATATCAGCAGAAAAATATGAAACGGACACCCTGTGTTTCTAGTTTTTAGCCCATAACTTTTTTGTTTATTAACCGAGTTTGCTCATTTTCAATCAAACAAACCTTATATAAGACAAATATTTGTGCCAAATTTCGTCCCCCTACGTTGTCCCGTTCGAGCCCTATCCTGCTTTCAACAGACGGACGGATATAGCTAGATCGACTCAGAATCTAATCAGGACCCAGAAAATATATAGTTTGTGGGGTCTTAAATGATTCCTTCGACATGTTACACACGGAATGACAAAATTAATATACCCCCCACCTTTTTGATGGTGGGTATAAAAACGATAGCTTAAAAAAAAAAAATAATGAACCCGTATTTCATGATTTTCAGAAAAAAGATTTTAAATAAGATAAAATTAACGATCTACTAAAAATTCCTGAACTCAATAAAGTGCGTCAATTTGTGCGAAGACAAAAAATGTTGAAAGTGTACCCTCGTAAAAATAAAGATTTATGTGTCTTAAACTAATTCCCAAAATATTAGGAATCAATTATTTCACTTTCGAGAGATGGGCCAAATTTAAAGTACCCCCAAAAATATTATTTTGATCAACGCTATACACAACTTTTAATTTTTGAATAGGCAACGCTCGGATGACATTGACAGTATGGTCTCCCGAGCTTTTTCCTGTTCTGATTATTAAAAAAATAAATTTTATAATAATCTGAAACTGAAAGACAGACAGACGGACAGACATCATCAAAGCTTCAGCGGATGTAAGTCTGTGTCAGTTAATTTTGATGTAACTAGTCTTGGGATGTACACTTTCAGACGGCATATCATAAGTATACCATATTAAATACATATTTCATGTTTAAATTTTAATATTGCCATTTTCTCTAAGAATATTAATAATATAAACTTGTATGAAAAATTGTTTACATAGGTAATTTTGTTGGAGATTTTGACAAATGCTTTGGCGAAATGCAGTAATAAAAAAAAATAAAAATGTCCAAAATTTTTACATATGTAATTTAGTCAGCGCAGGGACGATATGTATTGAAAGTCTCAAAACTTCGTGGAAATATTTTTTTGTCAAAATACTTAGCTGCAATTAATTATTATATTAGATTATTACATATCAAGGCAATTATTTCAATGATAGGCTTCTTCTTAAAATTCGTATTACTTTAATTAAAAATTAAGCGAATACGATCGTGTTTAAGAATTATATCATAGTAGCGAATAAATTTGTCTTTTAATCATTTTCTATAAGCATGGATAACGTGACAGAAATTTTTTTGGAATATTGTAATTTCCATCATACTCTTGGTCCAGTACTTCAAATAGAGAACCAAATGATGTCTCACAATTTTATACATTCACAATGGGATTTTCATAACAAATTATAGGTCATTACCGATGAACATATTCTACACAGAAAAACGACTTTTAAGCAAATAGCATTCCTAAGTATCAAACTACTGTTCATTAAAAAAATTTTGTTATTTCAAAAAGTTAAATTTTGTATCTATGTATATTCTCTGCTAGTTTAGATATCCGTCATTTTCTGTAAGTTGAGATCCTACCCAGGAAAAATTTTAGTTCTAGAACTGGTGTAATCAGAACCACTTTAGATTCTTTAATAACATCCTCAGAACTAGTGTTATCAAAACCAATTCTGACACTAATGGAGTAGAACATTATTCAGATTCTAAATTCGTTTTAAGGAATGTTTTAGAGAACTAGTGCTTAAGAACTAATTCTGTATGACTTCTACATCACTTCTGAGAACAAATTACTGGTTCTCGAATGACTTCCTAGAACTGTTTAAAATACTTCAAAAATAAAAAAAAAAAAATAAATAAAAAATTTCAAAAATTAAAAAAAGAGTATTTACAAAATTAATAAATAAAATAAAAAATAAAAAAAAAAACAGATTCTGAAACCGGTTCCTACCGCTTCTATGGAACTAGTTTGACAATTTCGAACAAAAATCACTGATTAAAGAACTAGTTCAAAAACCGTTCCATAGAATGGGTACTGGCTAGCTAGCTCTTCCACAGAACTAGTTCTGGAGGTGACAATTTCAAACAAAAATCATTGGTCGTAACGCCAAAGTAGAACAAGTACAAGCTATTTTCATGTGTTCTTTAACTAGTTGTAGAACTAATACAACTTTTCCTGGGTATCCTTATTATTTGGAATAATAGTGCAAACAAATTTTTGATATTGATAAAATCAAATCACATAATTCCAAAAATATTTAAAATAAAAACTTTTTTTTTTTTAATTTTGTCAAAAAGCTTGCCTGGGATAATGCGTTTTTGAAAACGCATAATCTTTATATCGAATAGTTCAAATTTAGAATCTAGATTGGCACATATTAAGAAATTAGATTTAATTTCTCCTTAGGAGTAGTCTCCGAGCTTTCAGAAAAATGAAAAAGCTACGACTTTTTCAATGAGGGTAATTTTTTTAAGAAATAGTAATGCCGGATGAGAACAGAAAATTAGCTAACGATTAAAACTTTCATGTCAAAGGTGAGTATCAATATATCCGTTCCTGAGTGGTCTGTGTAATGTAGTATTCAAACAGACTGCTACTGTTGTGCAAATTTTTACGTTTTTAAGACTGCTGATTATATATTATAGATTTATACAGTTCATTTAACTGTAAAGCACGAACGCTCTGTATTGTATAAGTAAATCATGTCAAATTTCAGAAGTATATCATGATGTCCAATGTTATAATGTCCTAGGATATTATGACACACAAAAAAGTGTCATGGTGTCACTTTCAAAAGTGTCATTATGTCCAAGACCCAAATGACATAATGTCCATTAAATGCATTTTGTCATTTTATTGAGAAAATCTTTAAATTAGCGAAAATGTTGTTTATAATACACCATAGCTTTTTGCCTATCCTAGTGTGTATTAACAGTAGGAATAAATTGTGACTTTTAAGTTAAATGGGAAATAACACGCTTTTAAATGATTTTTTACGAAGGGATGCAGTAGCAATATTGTGCAGACAAACATATTTAATCTAAAAAGAAGAATAATTTATAAAAAATTACTAATTTTAAACTATTTTTAATAAATATCGTACTTGAAAATAATATAGTTTGTATGAAAAAATACATTCAAATGATGTGTAAAAGTGGAACATAATCACTCGTCAAATCTATTATTAATGTGATAAATTTCATATGTATCGGATCAGTAACGTTAACATAAAAAGAGCATGATATCCAAAAGAAAAGTATAATTTTTTGTGAATTGAAGTAGATATTCCGTTAAAATTTAAATAAAATATTTCTTTAAAAAAGGTCCTTAAATAAACAGGATTTGGTAACGCCTAAGATTAATATATTTGTGTCAAATATAATGTGCATTTCTTCAGTATTTTTGACGTGATGTTTCAAATATGGCAAATAAATCCCAAAACTATACGACGGAAAGGACGCTTTGCATTTTATAAAATGGTTGTAACATGTATTACTTCCGTACTATATGAGTGTCATAAGCTATATAAGTTAGACCTTTTTGAACTATATGTGTCCCAAATATAGAACCGATAAAATGGAGTAGTATGTAAAAAAAGTGGGCGTAAAAAGTGCGTGACATCCAATAAATAAATTCCTCTGAACGGTATGAGTGTCAAATTTAAGGTAAATATTTTGGTATAAAAATAAGAAAAATCAAGCCAAATAATTTGATAGAAAAAGTAGGCGTAAAAAGAAGCGTGGTACAAAATAAATAAATTGTATAAGCTGTAGTTAATTCAGAACTATATTTGTACCAAATTTAATATAAAGCGGTTTAGCAAAATTAAGTAATTATTTACAAAAAGTTGGCATAAAAAGGGGAGCATCAAATAAGTCTTTAAAGTATATCTTAATTATAAGTGCACAAAATTTACTTAAATGAATTAAAGGAATAGATAACGAATGAATTTAAATTAAGTCAAACATAATTTTCACAAAAAATTGGGCATTAAAAGGGGCATGGCTTCCAATCACGATACGACTTAGCCTATAAGTTCCCGAAAATGAACCACTTGAGCGCCAAATTTCATTTTAATCTATCCATCAACATGCCAAATTTCATGACCTGAACCGATTGTCACCGCAATAGAAATTTGTGACAATCGTGAAAGAATAACAAACAAATAAACAAACCAACAAACAAACAGTCTCCTTTATATATATAGGATATATAGGATAAAATAAATTCTTCTGTGATAAAAATTTAAAAGTTGCATTAAATTCAAACGCGTAATTATTTTTGAGTGCCACTTCATAAGTTATAATAACAGCTATAGATTGGTATACATTTTCGAAACATGAAAAAAATGTATGGTCCAGAGGAAAATAATGGATTTTAAAATGAAAAAATGTTACCACCACCTTTTTGAAAAAAATCACAAAAAATCACAATTTATTTCAAATTTTCTACTTCAAAATAGTATAACTTTTTATCTAAACCATACAGGTATATGATCCTTGCACGAAAATTTTTTAGAATTTTGCACAGAATCCATAGAATATTTTAGAAAAATTGTAGGACTCAAATTGAGTCCGCCCAGTTCAAAAAACTTAAAAAAAAAATGTCCAAAAATGGGTAAAATTTTATTTTTCCCTTCTATAAAATATTTTATTATACAAATTATAAGCAAAAGGTGGTTGCGTTTTTCGCAGTTTTTAAAATGTCAGATATCAAGCTATAGTATCAGTTTTAAAAAATTAAAATCCATGAACTAATCTCCTTGAAATAGTTTTTCAAATTTAGTCAATTTTTTTTTTTTAATTTTTGCTGTAAATTCAGTTTTAATGAAATCTAAATTTCCAAACAAAATTTTAATAATAATTTAAGAAAAAATCAAAAAGATAAAATATATTGTTTTTAGGTGAAATTATAAATTTACGTTTTCAAAAGAAATAACAAAAAAAATTGTTGAAGTATATTTTTAACAATTATTTAAGGAGAGCCATCGTAATTCATTTTTTTTCAATACACACATTTTTGCTATATATCAGCTAATTTTGGCACCTCTACTGGCATAATATGTTTACTAAAAATATGGGACATACATTTTTAATAATCTTATATTACCAGCTATAAGAAAAATGTTAAATTTCTTAAAATTATTACTTTTATATTTATGCCAATGAAACGAATCACTATGCAGCGGGTCCAATTTTAACCCAATAGTTTTAAAATTTTTCTTGTTTCATTAAAAACAAATAGAAAAATTGTGTAAAGAAAGAATTTTGAAAAAATATTTACGGAATCAAAAATTACAAGCATTTTTTTTTTTTTTTCAAAAAAGTGGTAACATTCTTTTTCTGTTATATAAAAATTTTCTTTATGTTACAGTATTTATAATTTTCTGAAAGATAACTAAACACAAAATACTTTAAAGGA